>JAPPVO010000010.1:87696836-88024056 GCA_030407325.1 Camellia japonica | reverse complement strand
TAATTGAACCCGTTGCGTCTTGAAGCATTTCATACTAACTAGTGATGAAAACGGTTCAAGTTTCAATGTCAACCACTTCCTTTGATCAATGTCATGATAGGGAGGAGGTTCATGAGTCTTTAAATTGTGCATTTATTGAAATTGTATCCCTTGGTTCATAAGCCATCACGCAATGAATTTGCGCCGATTGACGGCTTGCAAATCGAGCCTACCACTCCTTTGAGCTATTTGATGATAAAAAGGGGTAGGGTGGACAAACATCCCCTGAGGATGCTCTGTTTGTGCTCTATTTGTTGTCTGTTGTAGCAAGAGAAAACCCAACATTAGTGGCCGGTAGGCCACCTTTACTGGGCAGCCAGCTACCACACTGTCTGTCGAGCACTTTTGCTTTTCAGCCAGGCAGTTTTCATTTCTTGCAAACAGAACAAAGCAGGGAAAAAAAAAAAAAGTGCAATTCCCTGACTACAAAACAAAAGCATTTTGGTAGCCAAACGGAGGCATTTTCAGGTGGAGATTCACGTTCATGCATAAGCCATCCCTAGCATTTCAGCTCGGGACCCGTTACATTTGTTTTTAGTACCATGTTGTTCTTAAAGTAGTGAACTTGTAATTAATTACTTAGTTAATTAGTTCCGTAATAGTTTAATTAGTTAATTTGTATTAATTAGTTAGAATAGTTAGTTGATTTAATTTCGTGTTGCAATTATTTAATTACCTAGAATAGTTAGTTAAATTCGGTGTTGTAATAATTAGGCAAGTAGCTTAGCTAATTCATTTATTCAGACACTCCTGCACGAGAGCAAACAATGTAATAATGTGTATGTCTTCCAACCTCACATCTTTCTACTTTTTATTTACCCGCTTATGATGGATAGTGTAGCACATCATATTTTGCTTAGCATTTCTCATGATTTGCATCCATTGTTCTTGCATGCATTAGGCTCGGCGCATCATTCTAACAAAGCATTGTATTTATTACTTCTTTGAAAATGTGCTTAAACCGCATGCTATCAAATTGATTCACATGCCATATTAGAAGCTGAGTCTATTAATTGCATCTTGTTTGTGTCACACTAGTCATTTGCATAGTTAGGTGCATGCATGTTTTCTAACTCTTTTGTGTCTTTTGGCTTGCCTTGGAGTACTAGGTGGGCATTTCTTGCTTTAGCATATCGCATGCGTGTGATTGTTGCCATGTCAAGCATGATTACCATGAGGCTAAGTACTTAAGTGATATATCTATTTGAATACTTGTGGATGAAGACTAATTGCTTGAATTGGAATAATTTGAGTAATGTACATATGAGATCACTTTTTTCAAGTGGTACATATTCAAAACAATTTTCAAGCAAACATAAAATCAAGGTGTTCCAATTTTTACAAATTAGTATGTGTGTGCGTCATATAGTAATGTTGGCCTAATAACTGGAACGAGAGCATATAATGTAAATAAGAATTACATCATGATTAGTAGAGGACGATCTTTGATCAGGCGAGTGGGGTGCTCAATTCATGACCTTCCCCTCTCGTACCTAAGTTCCCGAGCCAAGACACTTTGGTGATGACAAACATGGGGCCTTTGGCACAAGTCTTGGTTTCCTAATTTTCCAAAAATATTTAGATGGCGACTCTATAATCTAGCAAAGTAGTTCATTTTTAGCATTTTTTATTCAAAATCAATTTTTCAAAAGATTTGTTGGATTTGGACTCTTTTGTGTTTATCTATTTCACATTGCACTTCTGAGATCAGATTCAAAACAACGGGAGTCCAAATTGTAGGGCTATTGTATCCGAAAGGAGCATAAAAAGCAAGCTACACATGATATTGCATTAGAATGGGAATATCTACAAGCCTACAAATGGGGTATAAATTTAGCCCATCGACCTACGATTTACCTGAAGTTCATCCATGGCTCGGTGTAATTAGGCCCTACTAGGTTCATCCAGGCTTTGGACCAATCCTATCCCAAGACCCTCAGCTTGGGCCTAGGTCGTCTATTTGAAGCTCGGCCCAATCCATGAGCTTGACCCACTAGGCCCAGCCCAAAGTTTTGCCCGTCAATCCGATCAAAGCAAATTCACACTTAGTTTTTATTTGATATTTAATATTAGTTAAAAGTTGTGAGATTCATTACTTTTATTATGATTTAGGGGATAATTTAACAAATATTTATTAACAAATAGTGTCAAGTAATATTCCAAGATCACCACATCACTCACTAGCACATCCAGATGTTGGTTCCAAGATCATTACATCACTCACCTAGCACATCCAGATGTTGGTGGTTTTACTGTTAGTTGGCATTAGGGGTGTTCAGCGGATATTTCAATCCACCCAAACCGACTTAATAGAACTAATCTGCTGCATTTTGGACGGATGCGTGATAACTAGAGGACTATTGTGAATTGATTTTTTTCAATTTGCCTAGTTTTGGACGAATGGCAGATTTGAGGTTCTTTTCGCCGCAACAGAAGCGCCAAACCGCGAGCAACATTAGTAGTTTGTAAGACTTTGTGTTTTCAATTTGTTTAAATATTCTATTTGTGTTTTGAATTAAAAAAGAGTTTAGATATTCTGTTGTGTTTTCAGTTTGTTTTCAATTTGGAAATCCTTTTATCAAATGGTAAGTCTTGATATTTGATATTTTGTGTGAAAAATATAAGGCTTAATTTTGTCATTTTTAAAAAAAAATCAAATTAAATAGTTTTGAATAAAAAAAACAGTAATGAAATAGTTTTGATAATGCATGATTTTTTATATGTATTTATTATTGGTATTTGACAATTTACTTGATAATCTGTTGATTATGTTGAGTTAGATTTTTATCCCAAAAAACATGTTGACAAATTGTTATATTATGTTCAAAATTCGTAAAAGTTTAAATTGCCAAACCGATTTGCATCCATCCGTCAATCCACTCAATTTGTATCCTCTAATTCGGCGGACAAATGCGGATTGATTTTTTCCAATCCGCCAATTCGGCGAACGGATGCGGATTGATTTTTTTCAATTCGCCAATCCGGCAAATGGATGGTGGATTGGAGGTTCCTCGGTCATAACTGAACCACGAACACCTCTAGTTGATATCTATATTAAAATGGCATTTGAGTGGTAAATTTGAGTAGAGATTTGAAAAGATAAGTAAAAATAGAAAAAATATATATAATTATATAGGTATGAGGTTGTACAACAATTCAAGAGGCAGTTCACTAAAAGTTGGGAAAGAAGACTAGTTTTGGGAGGTTCCATTAAATCAGTTCAAGAAAGTTCTATGTATCATGATCTTGAAGGTGTGTTCTCTGAAGATGAAGTAAGGGCAACTGTTAAGGATTGTAATGGAGATAAGGCTCCAGGCTCTGATGGTTTTAATCTGCTCTTTTTCTAGAAATTCTGGAAGTTAGTTCATCATGAGGTCATGCATTTCTTGTGGGATTTTCATGCTCATAGCAAGCTTTCTTCTAGGATTAATAGTTCATTTATCACTCTTATTCCTAAGACTGATAATCCCATTGGGCTATCAAATTATAGGCCCATTAGTTTGGTGGGTAATATGTACAAGATTCTTTCAAAGGTTCTGGCTAATAGACTCAAGAGAGTTCTTCCTACAGTTATTGGTGAAACATAATCTGCATTCTTTTGGGGGGAGGGGGGGGAGGCGAAGTATATTGGATGGTGTGTTTATTGCTAATGAAATAGTTGATAGATGGAAAAAAAAAATCCAAAAGAGCAGGGTTTTTATCAAACTTGACTTTGAGAAAGCTTATGATTCAGTTAATTGGGAATTCTTATTCTCTATGTTATCTAATTTTGGTTTTGGATCAAAGTGGGTATCCTAGATGAAACCTATGATAATAAACATTTAGATCACAAATTTTAAATGTGATTAATACCTAATAAAATATGTGATTAATAATGAGATAAGATCACACGTTATATGCATTTCTCATCACAGTTAATGCGTGTGACAAAAAAAAAAAAGGTTCGACATATTTAAAGAATAATCAATATTATTTTTGTACGCGCATTTCAAGAATGTAATACACACTATATACTATACTTTGAATCACAACCACATATTGAATGGAATAACGTTATATATTTTATAAATGAAAGTTAAATATTTTCAAAATATATACGAAGAAATTAAATAAAAAGTTTTAAACTGTGCTTACATATATTAAAAAATGAAAAAACTTGAAAAACTAAGTTCTTGAATTCTTTGACCATATTTTGCATCTCTCCAAGAAATTTCTGACCTGAAAAATGAAAACACAAATTACTTCAGAAACTGCTAGAAGCATATGAATAAACTAACTATTTGTAGAGATTGTTCTAGTCTTACAAAAGATAAAGTTCGACTGATCACACCCCTTCAAATGTCTTAACATTAAATACCTCTAGCATGACATGAAGCATGTAAAAACAAAATGTCACTTTACCCACAAAAATTGCAAGTTGAACAGAAATTTTACTATAACCAACTTAGTTTAAGAGGCTCTATCCATCTCAAATATTTAATGTTCCACAAAAGAAATGCAATTGAATGTTGATTGTGCGAATACCTTGAGTGCATTTCAGATATCTGCAACCATTCTTCATCATCTTCTCCATTTCAGTCAAACCTACATCACAGTCAATAAATAAAACCAAATAGGATACCCTGGAAGATGTTAACTGGTGAATCAGTAAATTATCTACTTAAATAAAAAAACACCCTGTGGGGAAGTGGTTTTAGAAAATACTCTTCCGATCCTGGGGGACGCTCGTGATCCACCGATAGTCACCTGAAAGGAAGTAAACACTCCAGTCGGGGGTGCCGGAATTAGCACTCCGACGGATAAGTCAGTCTCTCGTTCTAGATTATTTGTATTCTAAGTTAAACACCACAAATATCACATACCATTTGCAGTCTGCTATTCCTTTATTTATACTTGCTCCCTGGGCCTCGGGGCCAGGTCCACTTTTCGCTCATTATGTTCATATTTACTCGACTCCATAGGTCAGTTCCTATTCAGCCTACCTACCCTTTGTATTCGGCATCCTGACAGTTCTGGATAGAGCCAGGCAATACCTGTGTTAAAGTTTGTCTCCTTTAAAATCCAGCTCCCACAATTGCCCCCCAAAACACCCTTCTAGCATCAGTTAGTCGGCGTGTTTGGTTCCTGATTTGGGAAAACAGAAATTCGGCGGTTAATCCTCTTCCCGATGCATGTCAGGACGCGTAAATGCTTTTTCGGTCACTGTAACGCCTTCCCGCCTCATTCGTGCTTGTCTCGCATTTATTATGATTTGAAGTTTAAGTCCCTTCGAGCACATACTTTTTCAAATATTTGAACCTTCTGGACCGCCTATCGGTATTTCTTCTCCGACGTGTTTCCTGCAACTCCTCTCTATCTTCTTCTTGTTCCCTTTGCCTCTTGTAAGTCTTCTTCTCTTTTCTTTGCAATCCTACTTTCCATATTTATTTTTTGTTCTAGAATATCCTTGAGTTCTCTCTAGAACAGCTAAGCATTTGAAAGGCCTCCTCTCTGAGGGTCGAATTTCTGGGTTCCGAAAACATTTCTCTATTCCTGATGATGTTCATCTATCTCTTGTAACGGAGAGTTCCCTGGATATGGAGAGGAATGACCCAAATACAATCGTGTTCCCTCTCCTGTCCATTGCGGAGGGTGGCGTTCGCTTTCCCCTACATCCATTTCTTAGGGCCGTCCTCCGCCACTGGGATCTGATTCCCTCGTAACTCAATGTGAATTTCTTCTGAATCGTAATGGGAATTGTTGAATTGAACCGGCGCCTCAGGATCAACTTGGGCATCCCTGCGATTCGCATTACTATGCTTTAGCCAAATCCTCCGGTCGACTTGGTCGTTACTTTCTCAAGGCCAAGGACACCGACCATCACTTGGTAACCATGCTTGCCAGCTCTGGCAAACGAGTTGATGATGTAATGGTCAATGTTCGGGGCAACTGGGAATTCGGCGAAGGCGAAGATCGCCTGGACCCTATTCCCAGACGGAGAGGTGAACCAGGTTGCCGTGTGATTCCTTGTTTGTTGAACTTTCTTTTGTTCGGCTTCTTCTCCAAATATAATCCTCCTTTTTTGCAGGCAATAAGTTGAAGAGGGTTCTGACCTCGGCTGACGACGCAGTACTTTCGACATTAAGACTGCGCTAAAGTATTTTGGCCGTCCAAACGTACAGAAACAAGGCAGAGCCGCCCATATTCTTCTGAGGTACGAGCCTACTTATACTACGTTCTCGGCCGCAAACAACATTCCGATCCCAACCAGCGAACAACACCATACGGCTCTTATCTTCCCCAGCTTCAAGTCCCTGAGACAGATTGGTCTCGAGGCTTCCGATTTGGAGCAAGACTTAGAGCCGGAAGTTGAGGTGGTCGCCGAATCAACCCGAGAGTTCGTTACCGAGGCCAAAAAGGTCGACGAAGCTCTGAAATCAGCATTTGAAACTGCCGGTCTTAACCAGCCTAACTCACCGTCCATTTCGGGTCCGGTAGAGTTTTCTTTCGGAGACATTTTTACAGATTTGGGAGACCTGCCCGGCGATTTTTCTGAAGGCATTGCTGGGGTCAATCTTACACAGATGGCGAGAAAGAGAAATGTCGAGCGAATGGCCGCTCGAAAGAAGGTAGAGGCCGCTTGTTCTAAGCCTACCCCGATTGAATCTTTACAACCCGTTACTACGGAAGAAACGGCTCAAATTGTTTTGGATGAGACAGAGAGGGAGGCTGAACAGCAGGTCATAGAAGAACGACTGGTTCATAAAGAACGGGGCGAAAAACGCAATACCGAGGGAGACACAGGCGCGGAGGATAGTCTTGTTGGCAAAAGGCCTCATTTAGAGGAATCCGACGTGGTTGTTCCTTTTGTTGTTCAACCAAAGATCAAAAACATGCCAATTTCTAATGACGCATTTGTTGTAAAGGATCTGGTCGTAGCGTTGAGCTTGGCCGCCTCAGTTTCACTGCCGGCTGATAAGGCCACCTTTCAAGAAGAGCCAGATTTGGAGCTTATAGCGTTCGCTGCCCAGTCTGCCCTTCTGGTATGTATACGATATTCTCTTTTCTGCTCGTTTGATTTGGTTTGCACACTGTATTGCTTGATGTGATGATCCCGATTTATTTTGCAGACGGCTGGAAGGATAGCCGAACTAGGCCGCCGGCAGCGTGATGCCGCCGAAAGGATTGGCCGCTTAAAGTCTGAAGCTGAAGGCGAAAGGAGCAGGGCTGAGTTCGAGGCGATGAGGGCCGCTATAGAAAATGCGCGAGCCGAAGCGGAAATGGAAAGGGCTCAGACTACTGACCAGCTCAGATCCGAAGCCGAGGATAGGGCGAACGCGAGTGAGGAATCGCTCGAGTTAGCCAAGGAGGCGCTTGCCAAGGCAGAGGCTGAGTTAAAGGAGTTGAAGGCGGCCAAGGAAAAAGCCGAATCCGAAGTTTCTACGGCGTTTGAGGCTGGGAAGAGCGCCGCCTTCAAGGAATACGTAAACGAAGTCCCCAAATTTGAAAATTGGGGATTCAAACATGGGTGGCTCAAAGCCCTTGCTGCCGTTGGAGCTACATCGGCCGTGCCAATTCCATACGAGCAAGTGGTCATTGAGCCACTTGAGTCTGATCCTGAGGATTGATCTGGGAGACATTCTAGTTTTATTAAGTATATTCAATGTACATTTTTTGGATTTTCATATGTAAAATGTCCACTGCCAGCGCCCAGTTTATGAATGAAAATTTTATATGCTCTCAAGTTATTTTCCGTATTGTCTGTTATATGAGCGTGTAGTTAGGAGAGTCAGCAGTTAGAACAAAATGTCAAGATTGCGTGAGACAGCAGACTTAACGGCCGATTAAAATTAGGGATCTAATTTTGTCAGAAACAAAATGAATTCAAGACTAGTGCTCAGATAAATCGATTCGTGGAACGGCTGGGGCATTCGAGCCATATAGATTGATGAATCTGCCCTTGCCCCAGCTGGTTCACGAACATAGAACGCCGAATAAAATGTAATAAATTTGGCACGCAAGAATCGATTCGTGGAATGGTTGGGGCACTCGAGCCGTATAGATTGATGAATCTGCCCTTGCCCCATCTGGTTCACGAACGTAGAACGCCGAATAAAACGTAATAACTTTTGCACACAATGGATTCGTGGAACGGCTGGGGCACTCGAGCCGTATAGATTGATGAATCTGCCCTTGCCCCAGCTGGTTCACGAACGTAGAACGCCGAATAAAACGTAATAAATTTTGCACGCAATGGATTTGTGGAATGGCTGGGGCACTCGAGCCGTATAGATTGATGAATCTGCCCTTGCCCCAGCTGGTTCAAGAACGTAAAACGCCGAATAAAACATAATAAATTTTGCACGCAATGGATTCGTGGAATGACTGGGGCACTCGAGCCGTATAGATTGATGAATCTGCCCTTGCCCCATCTGGTTCACGAACGTAGAACGCCGAATAAAACGTAATAAATTTTGCACGCAATGGATTCGTGGAACAGCTGGGGCACTCGAGTCGTGTAGATTGATGAATCTGCCCTTGCCCCAGTTGGTTCATGAACCGAGAACGCCGTATATTAGCGGTTGATGGGGTGATTGGGACTGGTACAGGACGGTACAGGATGGGCTATTGACGCCTCATTATTAATGAGGTAGCCTCGGAGATGCTGTCCTTGTAGGGAATAAATGGGCGTGTACTTCGTGAACGAGGGTCCTATTTACGTGCTAAATGAGCATGTCAGTCCCGCTCTTTGAGGAAGGCGAAACAAGTGCGAATCTCAAATAAGCTCTTCTTCAACTGCAGAGGTCAAGCAAAGACGCTAGCTGAGCTGGAAGGTGCCATGAATCAAAGTGGTGAACCGTCACGCACGGGCAGTAGGACGTCGAGGGGTCGGGAGGGACACCAATCTCCTCGACGTCGAAGTAGATAGCCTAGGAGGGATAGTCAGCCACAGCATAAGTCTCTTCAATCTCATCTTGGAAGGGAATCCGATGCAACCCCTCACCCATTGAGTTTTGCAGTCTTCGTGGGTAACAGACCGATGACGGAGGCGGATTCCATCATTCGAGACCCAAATGTGGCAGTCGAGTTCGCCCGACAGATTTTTTTGCCCGAAGTTCAACAGTCGATGGTAGGCCGTCCGGACTTCGAAGTGTTTCGTGAAGGCATTCACGGGGCGGTGAGGGGACTTTACACGGGTTATGAGATCGGTATGCGTCTCCGCGCCGCTCGTCGGGACATAGAACAGAGAGATGAACGCATTCGGAAGTTAGAAGCTCGCGCCGAAAAGGCCGAGCGCGAGCTGAGGAAAAACAAGCCTACGTCGCCCCAATCAGCCGTCCCCCCCAACCCGATTTTCGCAGAGAGGGTTACTCAAAGGCTGATTAGTGATGCGATCGTCGATCATCATACGGTGAGCATGTTTGCGATCGAGACTGCGAGAAACGTGGCCTATGAAAAGGGGTTTCATGACGGCCGACTGGTCAAAATACAGAAGACCAAAGAGAAGCTTGCCGAAGAAGTTTGCCGATATGAGAATCGTGGCTTTAAGCATGGTTGGATCAGGGCATCTCAAGCCATGGAAGCTCTCCGGGCGTCGGGAATTCATTCGGCGTTGCCACTCTACCAACGTAATCATTTTCCGTTTTCTACTTTTGAAGTCGAGAAGAGTGAGGATGAGGACGACGCCGTATAAAAATACTATGTAATTGTGTAATTGTTGCCTGATTGAATAAAACGTCCTATTTTAAATGTTTCATTGTAATCTACATTCGGCACACACGTGTTTGCATATGTTTTCATTGTATAAACATTGTCTGGCTCTAGTCATTTAATTCCGAACGGTTACGTGCCGGCTTGTCATGATCGCTCCGCCGATTAGGCTCCGAATTCGGAGACTTGTATCGGTCGGCGTGATGCATCGATGAGGCTCCGAATTTGGAGGCTTAATTGGTCCAAACGTGCCATGCTCCAGGGGCTTCGAATCCGGAAACTGTCATCCCATCTTTAATTGCCATAATTAGTCCATTTTAACTCAAAAAACCCACAAATTAGTACATGGAATGGCTATGGCCAACATCTATCGGCATCCGTCTTTTGGAGTTCAGCATTAATGATGTTGCTTCGGGGTCATCGCAAGGATTAAAAATAGATTGCCTTGGACTTTTCGCCCTAGTAATTTCATTTACTGTGTTCAGATTTGCTTTAAAACAACTTTGTTGCATGGGGCAGACAAATGTGAATGTCAAATGGAATTTTCTTCAGCAGCAGAAGAGGGGCTCGAACCTTGGCTGAGCTTCACACTGCAATGAATCGCAGCAAGGAACCCACCCGTGAAAGGGTGGGGCGTTCAAAGAACGGAAGAACGTCAACCTCCAAGTCGTTGAAGCAGATCACCCCGAAGGAAGAAGAGGCCGACGTAGCGCTACAACCGTTGAATTTTACTATTTTCGTGGGGAACTCCTTTCTTGTCCTGGATCTTGGCTTTGACATTGTCTATGGTGTCAAGGCTCTCGACTTTAGGATGATTGTCGCGCCGGTTTGAACATTGTGGGTTCAAGCGCGGTCAGATCGAAGAATTTCGAGCTACGGACGCTCTCTGGCGGGCAGCGGGCGTCGATCCGGTGCTGCCGTTGTACCTTCACGACCACGTCCTCTTTCTTTCGCCTTCGAAATTTGAGAAGGGTGAGGACTAAAGTGACGCCGTATGAAAGTAGACTTTCTAATGCTCGAACGCGAATTGCGTTTTTGTAATTATTGTTTAATCGAATAAAATGTTTTATTTTAAAAGTTTGTATTTCATTGTGAATTTTTGTTAAGCATCTCATTTCGAGTGTTGGCACGTTTTGGTTCATTTATGCCGTTGTGCCGGCTCGAGTTGCATTTCCCTGCTCTAATGTGCACTGAGGGCGCTCCGAATTCGGAATGTTATTCGGCTTTTGGAAGCTTTATTGACCCAACGGCGTTATGCGGCGAGGGCACTCTGAATCCAGAGACTTTATTGGCCCAACAGCGTCATGCGCCGAGGGGGCTCCGTATCCGGAGGCTTTGTAGGCCAAATAGCGTCATGCGTCAAGGGGGCTCCGAATTCAGAGGCTTTACTTGGCCAATCGTGATATCCACGGAGGGCGTTCTGAATCTGGAGGCGTTGCTTGGCCAATCGTGATATCCACGAAGGGCACTCCGAATCCGGAGGCTTTGTAGGCCCAACGGCGTCATGCGCCGTGGGGGCTCCGAATTCGGAGGCTTTACTTGGCCAATCGTGATATCCAGGAAGGGCGCTCCGAATCCGGAGGCTTTGTCGGCCCAACGGCGTCATGCGCCGAGGAGGCTCCGAATTCGGAGGCTTTACTTAGCCAATCGTGATATCCACGAGGGACGCTCCAAATCCGAAGGCTTTATCGGCCCAACGGCATCATGTGCCGAGGGGGCTCCGAATTCGGAGGCTTTACTTGGCCAATCGTGATATCCACGAAGGGCGCTCCGAATTCGGAGGCTTTGTCGGACAAACGGCGTCATGCGCCGAGGGGGCTTTTTGGTCGGAATGCCCTTAATTAGATTTTGCAGAGGATGGGATTATATCTGCCCAACAAGAATCTTTGCATTTACACAAAGGAAGAATATGTACATGGAGAATCATTTTAGAACTGAGATCATTCCCCACAAGTCGGGTTTAATGACAATTCTCGGGTTCCTGGCCGTAACGTGTTTATGAGCTGATATGGAATCCTCCCGAAGTACCATGGCAGAATACTGGTGCGGAATGCCGGGAACCACGGATTTGCTCAATACCGTGTTGGATAGGGAAGTGCAGCAGCTAATGGTAGGTGCTAGGCACGGCTTGGATAGCATGCAACCAAGTTCGCCCCATGATGATATTATACGACAGTGGGAGCTTGATGACCAAGAATTCTACGTCCATCGTTCGGAGCCGACTCGAACGGGTACTGTGATCTTCCCCAACATATACTGGATTCGCGTTGAAGCCAAACAATGGACGGGGAGCCGGAGACAGGTTTGATTGATTGAAACCAGTTTGACAAAGGTTTTGTAATACATAACCTCCGAAGTGCTTCCTTGGTCTATGAAGACGCGTTCAACGACGAATCAATTTATGTGTAGCTCAATGACCAATGGATCACTATGAGGGAGTGTTACGCCGATAAGATCAGAATCGTTGAAGATAATACTCGGAGCTTTGTGGGGCTGCTTCGATGGTGTGCGTTGCTTCTGGGGGGCTTGAATTGCGTGTACGACAAGTGGCGTTGAAAGGTCGTATATCATATGAATGATGCCGAGCGGAGGCGAATCGTGCCGAAGGGCAACGGTTTTGATTGCGTTCTTTCGTACGTGTTGTTAAAGCCGACCATCTTGCACTAATTCCTCAAGGTGGTCTTTCAGAGCATAGCAATTGTCCGTATCATGACCGTGATCTTTGTGATATTCACACCGTCTGTCCCGTCTTCTCGTGTCGGGAGGTCCCACCATTTTGGATGGCCATTTAAAAAACGACAGATGTTGGATTTGGGACATAACCGAGCTGATTGAATCTGACAGCTCCGTATATTTCTTGTCAGCGCGCTTTGTGCTCCTATTATCAACTTGCAGTTGCTCATTTGTTCGGTGTGGGCACTGATCACTTGGTCGTCGAGAATCTCGTTTCTTATCTCGTTTAGTCCGCTGGCGTGGTTCATGCTCTGAGGAGGTACGGAACTTATTGGCTGGGCAATCTCAAGGGGGGCCATTTTGGTGGTACTGTGTCCGGCTTTAACCCGCAAAGCGTCATCTTCTACTTTGCAGTATTCTTCTACTTTCTTCATCAACCCTGAGACTGTTTTTGGGGGTCTTCTGGTCAAGGAACTCAGAGGGCACTATCTAGGTGTAGTCCCATTTTGAAGGCAGTGATGGCCATGGAGTCATTGCAAGCATCATCCACAAGATTAAAGCATTCCTAATATCGTGCCTAATATGCTCTTAGCGTCTCTCCTGGCAGGATTTGCATTGCCCAGAGAGAGTCGGCTTGTTTCGGCTGGACCTCATTTGTGATGAATCTGGCCTTGAAAGACTTCTGTAATTGGTGGAAGGTTTTGATCGAAGCCGGCTCCAGTTTGTAATACCACCTGACAGCCAATGGTCCCAAACTGCTGGGGAATATTCGGCACAAGAGGGTTTCATCACCTGCATGCAATGTCATGGCTTGCTTGTCGTGGCGGATATGATCAATGGGGTCTGACTTGCCATCATAGAGAGTAAATGACGGAACTTTAAACTTTTTGGGCAAGGTTGCCCTTGCGATCCGTCGCACAAAAGGATCATGCTGGTCCTCATCATCTAAGTCGTTTCTTCTGCGCTTATGCCTTACATGTGGGCTCTCTTCAGAGGAGCTGGAAGTTGTAGGTCGTCCTTTCTTTTTGGGCTCCGGAGATAGTGAGTCGGAGTTGCTATCAGTGTCTTGTTGCCGGGCTTGAGGTCGTCGACCACCTGCTTTCAAAGGTCGCTCTGGGTCTTGGCGCACGGCCTGTTTGGGCTTTGCCACCTCCAGTGCCAAATCCTGACGGAGACGCTCGTTCTCAGCGATCATGTTCTCCAACCGATGCTCGTTTTGCTTTGCCTGCTCCATGATCGCCTGCATTGCCTCATGTTCTGGAGTCAAAGGTGAACCGAAGTTCAAAGCGCGTCTTACTGGGTTAGGCTCCGGTCCGTGCGTGTTTGTTGGAGTGAAGTCGTCTATCTGTGTGGTGTCATCAGCGACTATTGGAGGGTCCTCCGTCGCGTCCGCCATGGATGTGCTTGAGTATTCCCACAGACGGTGCCAATTGTGGGGAAGTGGTTTTAGGAAATACTCTTCCGATCCTAGGGGACGCTCGTGATCCACCGATAGTCACCTGAAAGGAAGTAAACACTCCGGTCGGGGGTGCCGGAATTAGCGCTCCGACGGATAAGTCAGTCTCTCGTTCTAGATTATTTGTATTCTAAGTTAAACACCACAAATATCACATACCTTTTGCAGTCTGCTATTCCTTTATTTATACTTGCTCCTTGGGCCTCGGGGCCAGGTCCACTTTTCGCTCATTATGTTCATATTTACTCGGCTCCATAGCTCAGTTCCTATTCGGCCTACCTACCCTTTGTATTCGGCATCCTGACGGTTCTGGATAGAGCCAGGCAATACCTGTGTTAAAGTTTGTCTCCTTTAAAGTCCGGCTCCCACACACCCCATGACCTCAACAATATATTCACTTACTAACACCTAAAAGCTACTCACTATTTAGTTGAAACACAGGTACATTGTCAAAGTCTAATCCATCTTATTTTTCAAATTAATCATGGTAAACAAGAAATACATGCTTGAAAAATACTCAGATCGATACTAGACTGCTCATGAGTTTTCAGCCATGTTGTGTTGACATCTAATCTTAAATAAGAAGCGGGTAAAAATATTTTTCTTTGTATGAATGACTAGAATCTCGCTACGATTCAAATCAACTATTTATTTCCTCTAAAAATATATCCAAAATCAATGTAAATCAATGTATCTTAAGCCAGGGAGCTGTTATTGTCATCATAAAACACAGTTTAAAGTTGAGATTTATTTAGGAACCAAAGAACACTACTTGATTATTGACCTAGTAGGTACCACACCGACTGCAATTTTGTTTGCCCCAATCCCCTGCCCCCTAATTGGCATACTTGTCCACTTGCCAATATAATAATATGTAGTAGGCAAGGCAATTCAGTGCAAATCAGTGAGCAGTGACCAAGATTGAGATTGAATAGCATCGTAAAAAGTGCAGAAACAAAATGAAACCTAAGTTTATTCAGCATCAGCAGCATTGAATAAAAACCAATTTCAATTTAGGTCAAAAAGTTAGGGTGTCAAGTACAGGTCACAAAATTTTCATTTTATAACAATCTTCAGAAGTACTTTTAGGTCACAAAATTTCATACCTGAAGATTTAAGTTGAGGGTGTCGAGTACAGGGTTCACAATTTAGGTCTGGATCAGATCCAAACACCTCATGCCATCGTCTAGTCTAAACAATACTAGAGATACCTCAATTCTCTTAATGAGGCACAAATATGCTAAATCATGACAATGAAAATGGGAATTAGAGTTAACATTTGAAGGAGAACTCGAGCATAAAGGTTAATCACTAATCTGAGGCACAATGAATGGCCATAGCCTAAACAGGGGACCCAACTCGATACAGTGAGCTTGACAAGTACAAAGCAAGAGAAACAACACATTTAACAAAATTATCAAGTTTAAATGCATGGAGCCATCTTCATAAAATCATTGACCAGAGATATGTGTTATACAATGAATCAAAGCAGTCGAGCTCAACTCATTTCTATGCATCAGAGATATATGTTATAGAGATGCAAGATATGATTATGAATGTCTACATTCTTCAACCCAAAACAAAATGGAAAAATAAAAAGAAACAGTTAAACGAATTGAAACTCACAAAATCGAGAACCAAACTTCAAAATTTGCAATCCAAGTGGTGGCCTTCAAAATATGCATGGCAGGTTTTTCAATTAAAGAAAAATAGTAGTTTAATAGACTTGATGAAGCTTTTGAGGAGCCCTCATCAATGACAACCGAGAAGTTGCTTTTTGCACCTGCTTTTGTAAAGGTCTAGGAAGTTTAGATGGCACACTGGGCCTGCAATAAACCATTAATAGAAACAGAATTAGATTTGTCTAATCATGTTGTGAAGCCAAGTGAGGGATCTGATGTTCCCAACTGCAAACAAACCAACTAATGCAGAGATCAAAACATAAATATGTGAATCTCCTAGATATACCAAATACAACAAAAACAAGGAAGTTGGTTGCTGAAGAAAACCTATTTCAGAACATAGAGGATGTGCATATACAGATATTTGAATACCTCAAACTGGAACTAGAATGAGAGAAAGGCAACATAATAAGAATTATGATTTCTTTTTACTTTTTACTTTTTACTTTTTTCTTTTTTCTGTATTCTTTTGTGGTGTTGGGTTGGACACAAGTATCATCAATAAAGCAAACCGTGCCTTTTACTAGATGAACTGCTAACCCTACACGGACTAATAAATATCAATGGTTAATCAGCACTCAATGTTAACAAATAATAAGATAAGACTCATAAAAAATAAATTCAAATCAAACAACAGAATAAAATGCACATGAAGACTCATTTTGGGTACGAGCTCTCTACATAACAGTGGGATATTCAATATTCATAGCAATTTCAGTTTCTTTGCAATTCTTCAATACTTAATTGCTGGGAAGATGATCCTCTAAAAGAAAACAACATGCAAACACATCAGCAACATCACACCAAATAATATGGAAGCAAAATGAATCCATTTTCCTCATACATTAACCAATATGCAACTCAAAAACAATATGTGATACATGCTTGTTTCTAATTGTAGGTTGTTAAATTATATGAGATACTATAGCATCATTTCCCACACTTTTGCCAAAATATAGATACAGTAAAGATGCACAATAAACAGAATTGTCAGGTGTAATGCACTTAGTCTTCAATAAAGTTCCTAGAGTTATCACATACAGCTTGAGTCTCTGAGGGGAAATAAATGGAAAATATAAACAAAAAAGAAATCTGAATCTTGAATTCATTGATAGGAAAGTGACGAAAAAAAGAAAATGAAAAGTAGAAGCAGAGAATGAGAGGAGAGTAGGGTGTACCTCAAGGCTGAACCTGGAGCTGGACTGAACCGGCAAATCTGGTGCAGAGTTCTAATCAGAGAAGATCGAGAGGTCGATTGAATAGAAATAGAGAGAAAAATTAGGGCAAAGATGAACTATCCATCTTCCGATTTCATTTCTAACGCATTAATGTTCCTCGTCGCCTAATCTTTCTTATCGTCGTTTTGACGAGTTCGACGGTAGTCTTCTGTAGACAAAGGTTCTGAAAGAGTTGAGGAGAGTGTAGGGTCTGGATTCGAACATATGGCTTGTGGAGGGATTGGAGAAGATCGAAGGTAGGGTTAGGGTATTGGAACTGATGACGAGAGTAGAGAAGGCGAAGTAGACAACCGGTAAAGATAGGTGAAGAGAATAGGAGAAGAGACAGAGAGCGGCGAGAAAGGAAGATGTGGTGGCAGCGGCAGTGGTGGACGCCGATGGCGCCACCAGATGCGATGACCTAGGAGGCAGAAGAGAAAGAGAGAAGAGTGAAAGGGAGTGTTAGGTTAGGGTTAGACTCTATATTATATATGTATATATATCAGGTTAGGGGTGGTAGTGTAATACCCCAACCCTCATATCTGATTCTGCTGTCTTTTTAATCTCCTGTTCTGTGTCTTTTGAATGTTATTGTGAAAATTATGTGAAAATAAGTAAAAGAGCATGGAACTTAGAAATATGAGTTTCTATCTGTTGAACTAGAACGTATCTGTACACTTGAATCACTTAAAATGGAAATTGAGCATCTTAGAGATTTAATTGCAGAAATTGATTTGATATTTGGAATCTACATGATTTTAAGCTATAAGGGGATTTCTGTGAAATTTTTATTTCGGCACCCAAAGCGATTGATTTTCGTCTTTTATGCCCTTATATATATATTGTTATATCTATCTAAGACTTGTTGAGTTGAGATAAAAAAACGTGGCTTACTTTGAGAAAGAAAGGAGGGAGAGGAACGTGAGAGTTGAAGGAGAAGAATTGGGGGAAAATAAATTTGACTCACCAAAGAAGCTCATCCATTGGTAGAATTGGGAGATTGAGGTTAAGGTAACCAAATTTCTAGTTTAACTTCTCAAGAATTTCATCTCATGCTTGTGTTGGTTCATGGATAATCTATGTTTGATCCATTAGGGTTTCTCATTGATTTGGTGCCTTGACACTTTGGACATCAATCTTTGTTTCTATAGCATTAATCCATGCCAATGTGTTACTACTATGTGCTATGCTTGTTGAATTTGTAGAACTTGAATATACTTGGAACATTGGATGGGATTTGTGGAAATATTGACTTGTTAAAGCCTCTAATTTGGTCTAACTTGATGTGATTAAGCTTTAATTCATGTTTGGTGTTGTTAGGTGAATGTATTGCTTGAATTTGACCCTTGATTTCATAAAAATTGAGTTTGAATGTTGAATTTTGGCTTGAAAATCGGGCTGCCCTGAATTTGGGTCGACGTCCGCTCGAGCGGGGGTCAGGGCCGCTCGAGCGGGAAAATACACCTCCCAGCAGTTTTCTGAAATTTACCCTGTCCGCTCGAGCGGGGGATATGTACGCTCGAGCGTAAAAATGACCATCCAGTATTTTGGCAGCACTACACTGTCCGCTCGAGCGGACAAAGTTACGCTCGAGCGGAGGACTGTTTCAGCAAGAAAATATGTTTTGTTCAGTTTTTTGTGTTTGACTCTTTGGTGTTATTAGAATATTCTTTTCTGTGAGTCTTAAGAGATTATAACTTTATAAAAGTGTGGAGGCATATGAATCGATTTTAAAGAAAAAGAATACTAATTTATTAGTTATGTGTGCAGGGCACACTCCAGAAGGAACTCATACGCCACCACAACACTGTGAGTAATAGTGCATTATACATATATTTATGTATCTGTTTTCTGTAAGATAAGATCATAACTCATGTGTTAATCTGGAACTGAAATGTGAGCACCATATTTACTATCTGTGCAAGGCTACCTTGTGCCGCAAGGCTACCTGTTGTGCCGCAAGGCTACCTGAGTCGAAAGCTATCTGTGCCGCAAGGCTACCTGAGTCGAAAGACTATCTGTGCCGTAAGGCTACCTGTTGTGCCGCAAGGCTACCTGTTGTGCCGCAAGGCTACCTGAGCCGAAAGGCTATCTGTGCCGCAAGGCTATCTGGGCTAATAGGCCAATCTGTTATCTCAGTATTTGGTTTTGATACATATACTACTGTACATTGTGATTTTATTATTACGCGCTACTATTCACTGAGCTTGTCTCATTCTGTAATTTTGTCTGATTCTGTAGGAACCAGCTTGAGGAGCCGACCTAGCACACTTCATGCATTTTTGTCAGCCTAAGGATAACCAGGCACTGGAGGAAACCCTTACATATTAGATCAGTTTACTTTGTATATGTAACTTTTGGTATCCACATTGCTGGTCAGGGATATGTATTTATTGTTTTGTATGCCTAAGACCTGGGCTGGATTGTAAATGTTTATGTAACCTCATTTTGTGTGCATGTTACTTTATGTTCAATGTTAAGATGGTCCTGGCTTGTCGATAGTTGCTCAATGGATATTTCTAGATGTCGTTTTAAATTTAATGCTTCCGTTCAGGCCCCCAAATGTTATACCATACAGGTTATTCTGTCTGTTTCTGCTTAGGTCATGCCCAAACTTTTAGGGGCTGGTTTGGGGCGTGACAAGTGGTATCAGAGCACGAGTTGCTATCTCACACACTGATCCATTGAGCGTTAGGATGTCTAGTGTAGTAGGCATCATACAGGAAGGTAGGAATGATAGCAACGTGATATGATTTCTGCTAACCCTAATGCTAACGATTTGACTTTCTTGTACACCTTTGTGTATGGTATAATGATTTGTTTTGTAGACTATGGTGAGAACAAGGGCTGATGAGCCAGAAGATGCTACCTCGGTACGGTTGGATAGGATGGAAAGAATGATGAGAGATATGGCTGAAACTCTACGACAACAACAGCAACAGCAACAACAACCTCAGCCACCACCCCCGCCAGTACCCCCACCTGTAATGCAGATATTCACGCTGAGGACCGTACCATCACACTTACGCGGGAGTTTAAAAAGATGAAACCACCTTCGTTCAAAGGAGGGATTGAACCAATGAAGGCGGAGGCATGGGTGCTGGGGATAGAGAAATTATTCGAAGTCTTCCCTTGTACTGAAGTTCAGAAAGTGCAGCTTGCTGCTTTCACGCTTGAAGAGGAAGCACGGAGGTGGTGGATGCTTACCAGAACAATGCATCCGGGGTTGACTTGGGACAGGTTCTTGGTGTTATTCTATGACAAATATTTTCCTCAGAGTATGCGAGACAAGAAAGTGACTGAGTTCGAAACATTGAGACAAGGAAACAAAACTGTAGCTGAGTATGAAGCCCAGTTTGCAGAACTAGCTCGGTTTGCACCTCACATGGTAGACACAGAGTACAAAAAGGCGCGGAAATTCGAGGGAGGATTGCGGAATGCCATTCAGGATCGGATCAATGTGTTGAAGTTACCGACGTACGTTGATGTCTTGGAGCGGGCTGTCATCGCAGAAGGAAATTTGGCTACTCAGACTCGGATTTCTGAATGGAAAGGGAAGAGGCAAAATACTCAATGGTCTAAGGGATCAACCACTTCACCAAATAAAAAGCAGAATTCAGGAAACTTCACCAGTACAGCTTCTCAGAATTCGACTCCTGTGTGTCTGGAATGTGGGTTGAAACATCGTGGGGTTTGTCATCGGTTGACTGGAGCTTGTTTCCGGTGTGGAAAAACAGGACATTTGATTAGGGACTGCCCACAAAGGAATCAACAACCCGGTAGTAAGGCCGCCACAAGTTCAGTTGGGTCTACACCGACTCCTAGTGCCAAATCAACTGTCAAACCAAATAATAACAAGGACACCATGAAGCAAGGTAGGGTATTTGCGTTGGTTCCGGGAGATATACAGAATGCAACAACAGTGGTGTCAGGTACATTTACAGTTATGGCCACTCTGCTTATGTTTTGTTTGATTCTGGCTCTACCTGCTCTTTTGTGTCAAAGCAATTTGCAAAGAACTTAGATAAACCTGAAATAGAATTAGCCTATGTGTTGCGTGTTACATCGCCTATGGGGACTTCCTTGATCTGTACTTCTGTCTATCCTACTTGTGAAATTCTCATTGGAAATGCTCGTGTATATGCTAATTTAGTCCCACTTGATATGACTTCATTTGATATTATTTTGGGGATGGATTGGTTGGGAGAATACGGGGCTACTATAGATTGCCTAATGAAACAAATTAAATTCCACCCTCCGGGTCAGTCAGAAACTATTTTCAGGGTCAAGAAGTGACATCACCACCGTATGTGATCTCTGCAGCTAAGGCTTACAAATTGATTCAAAAAGGATGTCGGGGGTATTTGTGTAATGTTCTGGGAGGCCCAGTAGAGAATGAAAATATTGATGCGATTCCGGTTGTTTGTGACTTTCCGGATGTCTTCCCAAAAGAACTGCCGGGAGAGTTAGTGGACCGTGAAATTGAGTTCACAATTGATGTATTACCTGGAACTCAACCCATTTCTAAAACTCCGTATCGAATGGCATTAGCAGAAATGAAGGAATTGAAGGGTCAGCTTCAAGATTTATTGGATAAAGGGTTTATTCGTCCGAGTGTCTCTCCCTGGGGTGCACCAGTCCTGTTTGTGAAGAAGAAAGACGGGACACTTCGTTTATGCATAGATTACCGGGAGCTTAATAAAGTAACGATCAAAAACAAGTATCCTTTACCGAGAATTGATGATTTATTTGATCAGTTACAAGGGGCACAGGTTTTCTCCAAGATTGATTTGCGGTCCGGGTATCATCAATTGAAAGTCAAAGCCGAAGATGTCGAGAAGACAGCCTTCCGAACCCGCTACGGTCATTATGAATTTTTGGTTATGCCCTTCGGGGTTACAAACGCACCAGCAGCATTTATGGATCTGATGAACCGAGTCTTCAAACCTTATCTGGATGAGTTTGTAGTGGTCTTTATAGATGACATCCTTATTTATTCTGGGAATGTAGAGGCTCATGAACTCATCTTCGTCGAATCCTCCAAACTCTCCGAGAAAAGAAGCTGTACGCAAAACTGAAGAAGTGTGAATTTTGGCTACACGAAGTGGCATTTCTGGGACATGTCATAACTAAAGAAGGAGTTTCCGTTGATCCAAGTAAGATTGAGGCAATTGTAAACTGGCCAACCCCGACTAATGTAACTGAAGTGCGCAGTTTTATGGGACTAGCAGGTTATTATCGGAGATTTGTCCAAGACTTTTCTAAGATTGCTGTACCACTTACGCAGCTAACGAAGAAGGGCATTGCATTTGAATGGACTGAACAGAGAGAATTTGCTTTCCGGAATTAAAAACGAAGTTAACTACAGCCCCGATTCTTGCATTACCATCTGGTAACGAGGGATTTGTAATTTACAGTGACGCTTCACATAAGGGACTGGGTTGTTCTTATGCCAGAACGGAAGAGTTATCGCTTACGCCTCTCGCCAGCTTAAACCCCATGAGAAAAGTTATCCCACACATGACCTTGAATTGGCAGCAGTTGTCTTTGCGTTAAAGATTTGGCGACATTATCTGTATGGGACTTCTTGTGATATTTATACTGATCATAAAAGCCTCAAATACCTTTTCACCCAAAAGGAGTTGAATATGCGCCAACGGCGGTGGCTAGAACTTATTAAAGACTATGATTTGCAACTTCACTACCATCCTGGCAAAGCTAACACGGTAGCAGACGCACTCAGTCGGAAAAATATGGGAATACTGGCGAGTCTATTGACAGAAAGTAAGGAATTGATAGGGGATCTGAATAAGATGGAAATTGACTTACTATTACCTGGGCAAAGAGCAACAATAGCGGCAATGATGGCTCAACCGGCATTACTGGAGGAGATCAAGATACGTCAAATGGAGGACGACGCCCTCAAGAAAATATGTAGTGAAATGGAGACAAAACCGAAACTGGGATTTACTTTGACAGATTCCGTGCTTAAATTTCAGAATCGGGTGTGTGTCCCTAATGTGGTAGAACTTAAACGGAAGTTGATGGAAGAAGCACATGCCTCGAGAGTCTCAATACATCCAGGAAGTACCAAAATGTACCAAGATTTGAAACAACATTTCTGGTGGCCAAGTATGAAGAGGGAAATTGCAAAGTTTGTGTCTAAATGTTTGCAGTGCCAGCAAGTTAAAGCAGAACATCAGAAACCTGCAGGGTTGTTACAACCCCTTCCAGTTCCGGAGTGGAAATGGGAACACCTAACGATGGATTTTGTAGTGGGGTTACCACGGACGCCTCGGGGTATGAATTCTATGGGTTATTGTTGACCGGTTAACCAAATCCGCCCATTTCTTGCCTGTGAAGACCCAATACAACGCCGACAAACTTGCTTTGCTCTATATAGATGAAATTGTAAGGCTTCACGGAGTCCCGGTTTCAATTGTGTCGGACAGAGATCCAAAATTTGTGTCACGGTTTTGGCAGAGTCTACAGAATGCAATGGGTACAGAATTGAAGTTCAGTACAGCTTTCCATCCTCAAACCGATGGACAGTCCGAAAGGACGATTCAGACGTTAGAAGATATGCTTCGAATGTGTGTTCTGGATTTTCAAGAGAGTTGGGAGACTCATCTACCATTGATTGAATTCGCGTATAATAATAGCCACCATTCGAGTATTCAAATGGCACCTTATGAAGCTCTGTATGGGAGACCGTGTCGCTCACCAGTGTGCTGGGCTGAGGTAGGTGATAGGCCTTTGTTAGGGCCAGAGATTGTTCAATTGACTACTGAGAAAGTGAAGATTGTTCGAGAAAGGCTGAAAACTGCTCAAAGCAGGCAGAAGAGTTACGCAGATAACCGACGAAGGAATTTGGAATTTGATGAGAACAGTCATGTCTTTGTGAAAGTCCCCCAATGAAAGGCCACCCAAGATTTGGAAAGAAGGGTAAGCTAACACCCCGATATGTCGGTCCCTTTCAGATTTTACAGAGAGTTGGGACAGTAGCTTACCGAGTCGCCCTTCCGCCACATCTGAGTCAGGTTCATAATGTATTCCATGTTTCTATGCTCCGAGAGTACCTTCCAGATCCATCCCATATTATTGACTATCATCAGATTGAGCTAACCGACAGATTAACATATGAAGAAAAACCGCTTCGAATTCTGGATCGTCAGGTGAAACAGTTACGGAACCGGGAAATTCCAATGGTAAAAGTGGAGTGGCAAGAGCACTACGGAACTGAGGCAACCTAGGAAAAAGAGGATGAAATGCAAAATCAATATCCGTATCTGTTTTCGTCCTAAGGTAAAAGCAAGTTTGGAGGACCAAACTTGAATAAGGGGGGAGAGTGTAATACCCCGACCCTCATATCTGATTCTGCTGTCTTTTTAATCTCCTGTTCTGTGTCTTTGAATGTTATTGTGAAAATCTATGTGAAAATATAGTAAAAGAGCATGGAACTTAGAAATATGAGTTTCTATCTGTTGAACTAGAACGTATCTGTCACACTTGAATCACTTAAAATGGAAATTGAGCATCTTAGAGATTTAATTTGCAGAAATTGATTTGATATTTGGAATCTACATGATTTTTAAGCTATAAGGGGATTTTCTGTGAAATTTTTATTTCGGCACCCTAAAGCGATTGATTTTCGTCTTTTATGCCCTTATATATATATTGTTATATCTATCTAAGACTTGTTGAGTTGAGATCAAAAACGTGGCTTACTTTGAGAAAGAAAGGAAGAGAGGAACGTGAGAGTTGAAGGAGAAGAATTGGGGGAAAATAAATTTGACTCACCAAAGAAGCTCATCCATTGGTAGAATTGGGAGATTGAGGTTAAGGTAACCAAATTTCTAGTTTAACTTCTCAAGAATTTCATCTCATACTTGTGTTGGTTCATGGATAATCTATGTTTGATCCATTAGGGTTTCTCATTGATTTGGTGCCTTGACACTTTGGACATCAATCTTTGTTTCTATAGCATTAATCCATGCCAATGTGTTACTACTATGTGCTATGCTTGTTGAATTTGTAGAACTTGAATATACTTGGAACATTGGATGGGATTTGTGGAAATATTGACTTGTTAAAGCCTCTAATTTGGTCTAACTTGATGTGATTAAGCTTTAATTCATGTTTTGGTGTTGTTAGGTGAATGTATTGCTTGAATTTGACCCTTGATTTCATAAAAATTGAGTTTGAATGATGAATTTTGGCTTGAAAATCGGGCTGCCCTGAATTTGGGTCGACGTCCGCTCGAGCGGGGGTCAGGGCCGCTCGAGCGGGAAAATACACCTCCCAGCAGTTTTCTGAAATTTACCCTGTCCGCTCGAGCGGGGGATATGTACGCTCGAGCGTAAAAATTGACCATCCAGTATTTTGGCAGCACTACACTGTCCGCTCGAGCGGACAAAGTTACGCTCGAGCGGAGGACTGTTTCAGCAAGAAAATATGTTTTGTTCAGTTTTTTGTGTTTGACTCTTTGGTGTTATTAGAATATTCTTTTCTGGTGGGTCTTAAGAGATTATAACTTTATAAAAGTGTGGAGGCATATGAATCGATTTTAAAGAAAAAGAATACTAATTTATTAGTTTTGTTGTGTGCAGGGCACACTCCAGAAGGAACTCATACGCCACCACAACACTGTGAGTAATAGTGCATTATACATATATTTATGTATCTGTTTTCTGTAAGATAAGATCATAACTCATGTGTTAATCTGGAACTGAAATGTGAGCACCATATTTGACTATCTGTGCCATAAGGCTACCTGTTGTGCCGCAAGGCTACCTGTTGTGTCGCAAGGCTACCTGAGTCGAAAGACTATCTGTGCCGCAAGGCTACCTGAGTCGAAAGACTATCTGTGCCGTAAGGCTACCTGTTGTGCCGCAAGGCTACCTGTTGTGCCGCAAGGCTACCTGAGCCGAAAGGCTATCTGTGCCGCAAGGCTATCTGGGCTAATAGGCCAATCTGTTATCTCAGTATTTGGTTTTGATACATATACTACTGTACATTGTGATTTTATTATTACGCGCTACTATTCACTGAGCTTGTCTCATTCTGTAATTTTGTCTGATTCTGTAGGAACCAGCTTGAGGAGCCGACCTAGCACACTTCATGCATTTTTGTCAGCCTAAGGATAACCAGGCACTGGAGGAAACCCTTACATATTAGATCAGTTTACTTTGTATATGTAACTTTTGGTATCCACATTGCTGGTCAGGGATATGTATTTATTGTTTTGTATGCCTAAGACCTGGGCTGGATTGTAAATGTTTATGTAACCTCATTTTGTGTGCATGTTACTTTATGTTCAATGTTAAGATGGTCCTGGCTTGTCGATAGTTGCTCAATGGATATTTCTAGATGTCGTTTTAAATTTAATGCTTCCGTTCAGGCCCCCAAATGTTATACTATACAGGTTATTCTGTCTGTTTCTGCTTAGGTCATGCCCAAACTTTTAGGGGCTGGTTTGGGGCGTGACACTCTCTCTCTCTCTCAAGTGTATAACTCAGATGTTTGAGTTGAATAGAGTTAAAGGAGAGTATATGCTAACATCCAACAAGCCCCACTAACATTTTATTCTAATATAAAATAATAGGGCATTCAGATCATCAATTTAATCAGTTTAATCCGACCAGAATCAATTCCTAATTAAATTTCACCGTAGGCTCTAAAAATTATGCCAATTACAATGGCGTAATCAATTTTGGGTTCTGTGGCCGATAAGGCTTTCAATTTAATTTCCAAAGCAGATTATTCAAACAGATATTCCTACGGTGAACAGATATGAATTCAAAATGGCACACAGAATCATGTTAAACACATAACCATATACAAATTAAGGACCAATTTAGCATATTATGGAACAGGGGTATCACACATCATTTGCTTTCACACTGAACAGAGGACGAAGAGGGCTTCTCGAGACTGAGATAGCTGGCGTTGATTTTCTATATTTTTGCTTAGTTTGTTTTTGCTAGTAGTGTTAGCACTTTGTACAGCTTTAGACAGGTTTTATTTGCTTTAAAAACTTGTACTCCTTTTGTGAAAAAGTAACCGTGATCGGAATGAAAACCAGTCTTTTTGTACGAAAAAGTGTTGTATTTTGCATTCTGAGCACCGCATTGCATAAAAATGAGAGTGAACTTGATTGATGGAAATTGAGCCTTGTATTGGCACAACCTTCTTAATCAGGTAATGAACTGACTACCAACAAAACAAGAAAAACAATGTACAACTCGATACATAATCAAGTAATATACAACTTGATAAACAACACACAACATACAACAACTCGATAAACAAGACAAATACAACTCAATAAACAAAACGGGATAAATACAACTCGATAAACAAATTGAAATAAAACGTCTCAACAAAACTAACTACAATAGGACAACACAATGCACAAAGAGCAGAACAAAACACAGATTCTCATCACTCTCAACACACAAGAAGACCACAGGACAAACAAGAATGCTGTCGGCAATGAACAAAAGTTGTCGGCCACAAAAGGTGGTTGTCGGCCACCAGTGGTGGCCGGTTGGCTACAAAAGGTGGTTGTCGGCCATCACCACTGGCCGGTCGGCCATCACCACTAGCCAGTCGGCCATTAGCGTGCGGGACCTCCAGATTGTTGCCATCTGTCTTCCACTCAGTGCCTTATCTTCTATAAAAGTTGGGACTTTGAAGTTTCTTCATTCCAGCTTTGTTTTTACCACAAATGGAGCCATTCTTTACCAAAAAACTCTCAAATTGGATTGTAACTTTAGATGGCTCGAAAAAAGTGAATTTTCGGAGTTTTGGGATAAATGCACTATTCTCGCTAAGTCGTTATCCGCTGTGTTTTCTATTCCTTCACGTCACGGTTAGGTGTTGGAACCCGATTACACATGTTTTTAGCCTCGGGGGAGAAGAGCTATGTCCGATAATTGAAGAATTTCGAGTTTTGATAGAATCCCGGTGTGATGAGGAAATCTTGCCCCAGTCCCGTTTTGGTCATGTCCAAGCTTTAGGAAGGATGTGTGGGCTCACTTTACATGAGGCTCAATCCTTGGTTCACAATGGAGAGCTGGATATTCTCAGCCTCATTCATCGATTTTCTGACACTGGTGACCGCGGCGATCGTCTTTGGTAGAGTTTTCGGCAGCATGCCCTTTGTTTGTGCATGCTAGCACATTTTCTCCTTGCCCCTAGTTCCAGAGGATTTAGCATTCGGCTAGTTGAGGTGGCCCAAGGTTTGAAAGAGGGCAAGAGTTGCATTGGCTTGGTACTGGCCGAGACTTTGATGGGCCTAGACGCCTTTCATCAACGAGAGACAACCAAATTCGCAGGAAGTCCACTACTTATTCAGGTAATGTTTCCCATCCCTTCCAACATGTGTTTCTCACATCACTCGGCTCTTATGCTCTGTTTTTCTCTCAAAGCCCTTTTCTCACTTTTCTCTCAACGCATATCTCTCTATTCTTTTATCTCTCTTTTCTTTAATCCCTCCCCAGATATGGCTCATGGATAGGTTGAAAGTAGTGGATTCTTGCTCTGCATATTCAGCACGAGGCTATTTCTTTCGCCAATAGCTAGTTGATTTCCCGAACGAGGGATGGTAGTGCCATTGGATGTGCAACAGGTCTGCTGCTGATATTGCTTGGCATTGCCCCTGGTTTGATCTGCCCAAAATGAGCTACAGCATGGCTCGGCAACCCGGCATTCAGCTGATTGGCTTGATACACTGTGTGTTCTATTTTCCATTCCGGTTCAGGCGTCAGTTTGGACACGACCAGACTTGCCCAGAAGAGGGGGTAGAGTACCCGGCTTCATTCCCAATCCGAGGTTCACAATTGGCTCGATATCCCACTGCTTGGAGGACGAGAGAACTTCTGGCTCCCACCCCTAGTTTTAACTGCGCACTTTCTGGCGAGTGCTTGGCTTGGCTTGAAGATGAGGTGCAAGCTGGGCCTACTCTAGCATCTGAAGCTTCTACGAGCTCGGGGAGGGGACGCAGGAACACCTGACTCATCTATGCCCCAAGTTTATTGCTTTGATCTAACTTTTCAAGTTTTCTTTTTGAATGTAATAAAAGCAACTTTGATTTGTATCGAGAGTTAGAGAACTTTGTATTGAAATCAATGAAATTGAAGTTGTGGGCACTAAAAATTTTCCTTTTGGTCCAAAAATGGTCTAAGTTGTAAAAAGATTAATTCGAACAAAATCAACTTTTATCAAAACTTTTCAAAACTATTTTCAATAAGGATCGCAACTTGACACACATGAAATCTATCCTTGAGATGTACAACGCCATATCCATAAATGGAAAATTGCCCCTTGACTGAAGTAGCACTGCTCAGCACTGTAGTCAGCTCTTCGCTCAGGGTAAGGATCACAACTAATCTTTTGAATAACGAATAAACAAGGATGCCTTGATCAAACATATGGACACATTTGATTTGGA
Organism: Camellia japonica; assembly: GCA_030407325.1. Taxonomy (NCBI): domain Eukaryota; kingdom Viridiplantae; phylum Streptophyta; class Magnoliopsida; order Ericales; family Theaceae; genus Camellia; species Camellia japonica. The sequence goes on along the minus strand of JAPPVO010000010.1, from coordinate 87,994,845 downwards.
GGTGTTTACGGCCGAACTTCGGAATGAAGTTGCCTACGTATCCCGAAGATGGGAATCAGGCCTTACGTAGTTCCGTTCGGCTTCACTCGAGTATTAACGTTCTCCTTTTGCGCTCTAACTTTTGCCAAGGCTGCCCTTTTTGGGTTTTCAACCTTGCGAGCTCAATTTTTCTTTTTTCTAATTTTTTGTGCTCTAACTTTTGCCTAGGTCGCCCTTCCGGGTTTTCGGCCTAGCGAGCCTCTCAAGGGTAATATTTCTTCAACTTGTCCATGTTGATCGATTGGGGAAATTCTAGGCCATCCAGGTCCATAAGAATAACAACTCCACCCTACCAAATAGCTTTGATAATGTAAGGACCAATCCAATTGGGTCTAAACTTGCCCCTAGGGTCGTGGATGGGAGCTCGGTTGTCTTTCAGCACCAAATCCCCTTCCTTAAGATTCCGAGACTTAACTTTGTTGTTAAAAGCCCTGGGAATCCTACATTGATATCCTTGAACGTGGTACAGTGCTCTCAGCTTCCTCTCATCGAACAACATTAGTTCTTCAAACCTCCTCTGCTATTAATCTGCTTCTACTATCTGGCACTCAACTATAACCCGCAGCGACAGAACCTCTATTTCGATCAGCAGAACAGCCTCCATCCCATTAACCAAAGAGTACGAAGTTGCCCCAGTGAATGTCCAAATTGAAGTTCTGTAGCCCTAGAGAGCAAATGGTAATTTGTCTGGCCAGTCCTTGTAAGTCTCGACCATTTTCTGCAAAATGTGCTTGATGTTCTTGTTGGCGGCCTCAACAGCTCCGTTGGTTTGCGGCCGGTATGTGGATGACTTATGAAAAGCCACGTTGTATTTCTCCAACAAGTCGATCACTTCTCTTTTGAAATGGGAGCCATTGTCTGAAATGATCTCATTCGGGACTCCATAATGGCAAATAATGTTGTTGCGGATGAACTTAGCCACATGCGTTGCTTTCAACACTGCATAAGACCGAGCTTCCACCCACTTCGTGAAATAATCAATTGCCACCAGAATGTACTCATGCCCATTTGACCCTTTCGGTGTAACTGCCCCAATGATGTCAATTTCCCAGACTGATAAAGGACATGGTGAAGTCATGTTGAACAGCTTCGACAGCGGGATATTCATGCGATTGGCATGAATTTGGCATTTGTGGCATCGCCGAACAAAACCAATACAATCCTCCTCTGTGGTAGACCAATAGTAACCTTGCCTAAGAATCTTTCGGGCTAGCATTACTCTGCTCACGTGCGCTCCACACTCTCCCCCATGGATGGCCTCCATTAAGCGTTTCGACTTTTATGCGTCAACACACAGCTTGTACATTCCCAGATGACCCCTTTTATACAGCTTACTCCCGCAGATGATAAACTGAATGGCCATCCGCCATATTGCCCTCTTATCTTTGGCATTTGCCTCTAGTGGGTAAACCTCATTTTCCAAGAAGTTCCAGATATCATAATACCAGGGGTTTTGATCTTGAACTTCATCTGTTACGGTGATCAACTCGTAGGCCGGCGTGTACCTCTGTTCAATAATGATCGGACACATCCGGACTCCCAACGGGATGTCTATCATAGAAGATAGAGTTGCTAAAGAATTAGCAAACCTGTTGTTCTCTCTTAGAAGATGAGTAAAGGTTAGCTTCTCAAACCTAGGAATCAGAACGTCCAAGTTTTGGTGGTAGATCTTCATCTTTTCTTCTTTGACCTTCCAGTCTCCTTTTGCTTGAGACACAACCAGGTTCAAGTGCCCAATGACGTCCAACCTTTTTGCCCCTAGTTCTAGGGTGGCTTCCAAACCAGCGATACACACTTCGTATTCTGCTTCGTTGTTGGATACTTTGAACCAGAGTTTGAAGGCTAAGGATATATAGGAATTGTTGGGTGCTATCAGCAACACCCCTATCCCATAACCGTATTGGTTAGACGCTTTGTCGAAGTACATTGTCCAAATCTCTTCCTCGACTTGCAGAATAGCCTCATCTGGGAATAGGTATTCTACTGCTTCATCCCCTTCCACTGGGTGATCTGCCAGGAACTCAGCTACCGATCTCCCCTTAATAGACTTGCGAGTCATATATTTCAAATCAAATTTGGAGAGAAGAAACAACCAACGGGCTAACTTACTCGCAAGCACGGGTTTCTCGAAGAGATATTTGATGGGATCTAATCTCAAAACCAGAATTATGGAGTGAGCTAACAAGTAGTGCCTCAACTTCCTGGTAGCCCATACCAAGGCTAAGCAAGCCTTCTCCAGTGGGGTGTAACGGGTCTCATAGTCCAGCATTTTCTTACTCAGATAATAGATGGCTTTCTCCACCCTATCCTCAGATTCTTGAGCAAGCATACATCCCATCGTTGTGTCCGTTACTGACAGATACAGAATCAACGGCTTCCCCGGCTCTGGTGGCAACAACACAGGCGGAATCTAAAGAAACTGTTTGATCTGCTCAAAAGCGAACTGACATCGATCATCCCATTAGAATTTCTTTCCTCTCTTGAGGAGACCAAATAGTGGTTCACAAGTCAAGGTTAATTTTGAAATAAATCGTTTTATGAATTGCACTTTACCTAGAAAGCCTCGTACCTCCTTTTCAGTCCTTGGTGGTGACATTTCTAGAATAGCCTTGATTTTGGAAGGATCAACCTCGATGCCCCTTTGCATAATCAAGAATCCTAGTATTTTTCCTGCAGTTACGCCAAAAGTGCACTTTTATGGATTTAGCCTCAACCGACATTCTCTGATCCGTTGAAAGAATTTCTTCAAGGCGGTATAGTGGCCCTCCCTTTCTTTGGACTTGACAATCATGTCATCCACATACACCTCAACCTCTTTATGGATCATGTCATGTAGAATTGTGGTTGCAGCCCGTTGATAGGTAGCCCCAGCATTCTTCAACCCAAATCGCATCACCCTATAGCAGTAGGTTCCCCACGGCGTGGTGAAGGCAGTTTTCTCTCTATCCTCGGGTGCCATCAGTATCTGGTTATACCTAGAAAATCTATCCATGAAGAAAAGCAACGCATGGCCTGCGGTGAAGTCCACCAATTCATCGATGTGCAGTAAAGAAAAGACGTCCTTCGGACTAGCTTTGTTCAGATCTCTAAAATCCACACACACCCGAATTCTGCCATCTTTCTTCGGCACCGGAACGATGTTGGCCAACCAAGTCGGATACTCAAATACTAGCAAAAACCCTGCGTCTATCTGCTTGGTGACCTCTTCCTTAATCTTTAAAGCCCAATCCAGGTGTATTCTCCGCAACTTCTATTTGATGGGTCGGGCATCGGGGTCAAGAGGGATCCGATGCCGTACAATCTCAGGATTGATTCCAGGCATGTCTTTGTAGGACCACGCAAAATCATCTTTGAAATCTTTTAATAAAGTGACTAAGCGCTCGCACTCCTCCGAAGACAACGTAGACCCCAATCTGGACCAGACGCGGATCCTTCTTAGTACCCATATTAATTGAAATGATTTCATCAACAAGGGGTTTTACAAACCTCTTCTCCTCTCAATTAATCAAATGTTTCAAAACTACAGGAATTCCTTCCTTGTCATTTTCATTAAAATTTTGAAAGTCATGATCAATGCAATATACAAGTGGCACAGAGAAGTACTCAGAAACTGCAGTGGTATTTACATTCAAAAGATCCAACTCATCCATTTCCTCAGTTACAACCGACTCAAAAGAAAAGAAAAAAGACAACCTGGACCAAACCTCGGCATTCGGGTTATCAACCCCAGGAATACCGGACCCAGACTCAGACGAACCAGAATTTGATTCCGACTCCACAGACTCTGTGGAATCAGATTTTGGTTCACTACCTGACTCAGAGCTATTGGACAGGAAGCCCTCCTCCAGCTGCCAAGTGAGGGACGGTGCGTTAGATGTATCCAGAATACCACCGGAAGGGTCCACACCTGATTGGTCTCCAATCATGGAAACGGTTAGGTCATCCCTCAAGCTCTCCAGGTTTATCTGAGGATCCGAAAAGAGACATGCTAGTGCTACTCTTATCTCAAGTTCACTTCTATCCGTATCATTTTCTATGCTCTATTCAGCCCCAACAATTAATTTAGTCTGTTCCTCTGTGGCTTCATACTCTTGTAGTTGTAGATTAAAGAAGATCTCAAAGCCGGGAACATAATGCTTCTCAGAGTTGAACAAGGTTCGGGAAACCACAGAATGAGAAGTCTTCCCCCTCCCGAACAAAATAACCATTCAGGGTTCCCCGAATTGGTCGGTGCACAAGCTCGTAGTACTTCCTGCTTTGTTTTGCTTTGCTCTGGCTCTTCCAGCCATTTCCTTGCCTTTCCTCACCCAGTCCTCTTTGGTGGGCGTATAGCCAAGACCAAAGGTATGAGGGTTATGTGGCACTTCAGCCAGTACAGTAACGCCCTTCCGGCTGCTCTTTCCTAATCCCATCCCGGGTATATGTTGTAGCTTGTTCATGAGATACACTGATTAAGCACTAACATATAAGCCCTCATCAACAGCCAAGATATTTTGTACCACCCGGGCCTCAGCCAAGGTAAAACCAGATAGGAAAACATCCTCCTCGCCATGTACAATCTCTAGTACGGGTGTAGTAACCTCTGGCAGAGGATGTATAGATGGATTCCCAAACACAACGGCTACCCCCTTTCCAAGAGGGTACTTCAGCATTTGATGCAAGGTGGAAGAAACAGGTTTTACTTGGTGCAGCCAGGGTCACCCAAGTAACAGGTTGAAAGTAGCCGGAACATCTAGGACATGAAACTCAATATCCTGTTGAGCCGGGCCAACTTGTATTTTGACTTGTACTGTTCCCATCACTTCTCTGCTTGGTTGTCGTAAGCTCGGATCACCTAGGCCATTGGTACAAAATCCGCTGGCTTCAAACCAATAACATAGGCTGTACGAGATGGACAAATATTGATTGCAGACCCAGTGTCAATCAATACAACTGGCACCCACTTCTCTCTACACTCAACTGAGATGTATAGAGGTTTGTTATGCGCAAAGCCTTCGGGCGGAAATTCCTTCCTTATCCGAGAAGGTCAAAGCAGGCAAAGCACCTCTTGGGAAGACAAGTCCCACTAGTTGCTCTGGAGTTGTGTCGATAGACAGTTTGGCTTTATCCATTGTCGACAATACAGCTTGCCTGTGTACTCGCGAAGCCATAAACAACCCCCAGATAGATATGTCTGCTTGAATATTCAACTGTTTCAGCACAGCCTCTTCCTCTAACAGTTTTTCCTTCTGCTTTTCAGCTTCCTTATCTTTCCTAGATGCTTCGGGTTGGTCTAAGTGTGGGGGCTTGAAGTACCGCCCACTTCTAGTCATATGATCCACCTTCTCAGAGTACCAAGTGTCGTCTGGTAGGTCTTGTCCCCAATCCTCGTTGGTGTGGGCAAGATACAGATCATCATCTTCCCACCATACTCCTCCGACAACCGACAGGCAATTGTCCGGTTCCATTGTAATTACTCTTACATCACAGTCATCCCCCGCAGGGTGTTTGGCTTTTCCAGCTCTCTGACTATTCTCATCCCTTTCTTGTTCAAACAGCTTCAGTGTGGCTTCTTGTTTCGTATCAGCAGTGCTAACAATACCCGATTCCTGAGCTAAATTCTTAATACCGGTGCTCTCCAGAAATTTTCCTTGTCCTCGGCCCTTCCAGCCTTCATAGCAGTTCCTACTTCTGGCTCTTCCAACTTTGGTTGTAGTCTCTTATCCACATCAGGTTCATCACTAAGCCACCCAGAGTTGTCTGTCGACCCGTTCAGATCGAACCAGTCAATGTGCACATCTCGCGAATCTTGCTCATCGAAGAACTGCAGATTGTTAATGTCTTCCTCCAAGTCGGCTAGGTCATCTAACCCCTGACTTGGGCCATCCTCCCGAACCACATTGACCTTCGTTCCTGTTGGCAACTCCACCTATGGTTTGGCCTGATTGGTCGGCACAATATAATGACATGGGTTATATTCCTTCTCAGATAAATCCATGGAGCCCTTAGGCACTGAACTGACATTCCCATTCTCCACCAAGGCTACCCTGCCTTCATCTACCACGATCACCACCACAGGTTTGGGTTGGGATGTGGACGTGTTCATCATGCACAAATCTGTGCTTTCCAAGATGAATAATGCCGGTTTAGGTAGGTGGAAAGGGGTGATGTATATACTGGGGTCGTAAGGGACGGCCAGTGCATGGATGAGGTTTATTTGCCGGGGTAGAGGGGCTTGGTTATGTGGTGAGAGAGGATTTGTAGTGATGATGGGTTTTTCAAGAGGTGCTATCACCTTATTGTCAATGAGATCTTGAATCTCATGACGCAGTCTAAAGGATTGATCAATATCATGACCATGCTATTGGTGAAAAGCACAATATTTGGCCGGGTTGTGTTTCGGTGGGAGAGGATCGGGCAATGGGCATTGTTCTAATGGCTTTAGATGTCTTTTTTTATCAAGACCCTCAAGGCTGCAAATAAGGACATATAGAGTGGTGTGAAGACCCTCTGGCCTCGGACCTGATGGCTTGAGGTTTGGGAAGTTGTATTGGACGTGATGGCAAAGGGGTTGGCGGTCTTGGGTGTGGTAGTGACAGTATTCACATCTGAAGGCCTTGCAGTTGTACTACCGCTAGTAGTCGCATTGGAACTGTGTGTGAAAGCCCTCTTGGGCTGCTCCTTCTCACTGTCTATCAGCCCCAGGTTCATTGCATCCTCAATTTGCTCCCTTATTTTGTGGAACTTAGCAAAAGTAGACAAGGCAAGACTGTCATCTTCTGTAATAATCTTCCTTGCAAGTTACGGACCACCATTCTGATCTAGTCCTTTTCAGACAATTGGATAGTCATCATAGAGACCTTGGCCCTCCACCGGGTCACGAAATCTGAGAAGCCCTCCTCGGCTCTTGGCGAGTTGCTTCGAGATCACGAGTAGTGACTCGATCTGAGTATTGTAGGAGTACTGCGCTATGAAGGCCTCGGCCATTTCCTCCCAGTTTCTCTTCATAGAGTCTTCAAGCTTGGCATACCAGATGGCCGCTATACCAGACAGGGTCCGGCCAAGGAGCGACAGCTTCTGTAATCTGGTGAGACCTATGGGTCGTAGGATGTCAGAGAATAGCCGTAGATGGACCATAGGATCCCCGGAACCATCAAACCGATCTATATGCGGCATCTTGAATCTATTTGGCAAAGTCACTGCTGAATCAGTATAGTCATCCTTAATATCAGGATCGAATTCACGCCCTGTGCTTGTTTTAAAGAGCTTTTCCAGCTTGCTCACTTTCAGTGTAGTAGGGTCGACTTCAAATTCAAACGGCGCCTTTGTCGGGTAAACCGATGCCTTGGAGTTCTTAGGTAGGACAGGATCCGCCTGAATGCCCACATTTTCTTGGACATTGATTGTGACCCCGGGTGCTGGAACTCCTACCGAGGGTGCATGGGATGCTAAGGCCACTGCCGGTTGTGGCTATTGTTGCTGAAGCCTTTCTATTACCTCTGCTTGAGGGGCTACAACCTCGGCTTGGCGAGCTGTGGTCTCAACTTGCCAAGCAACATCTAGCTGCATGTTCTCAATAGCCTATTGGAGTTGGCGAAGCATATCTTCCATGTTAACTGGAGGATTTTGAACTGCCGGAACTGGCGAATATCCTCTGTCTGGAGTAGAAGTAGATGATTGGGCCTAACTGGGCACAGGTGTGGTAAATGGTGATTGCTGAATTAGCGAATTCTGTCGAATCCTCCTCCGTCTAGTAACCGACGGGAGTGAAACAAACACTGGTTGTCCCCCGACTAGATCCTTCTAACTCGGTTCCAGAGTGCTTGGGGGGTAACAAGATCATCTGAAGCAACAGTTAAAGACTACCTTGCAAAAAGAAAATAAAGTACAAAGAAACAAAAATAAAAAATCGCACAGTACCTCGGCTCAGACATAAACAACACGCAATTGCAATCATAAGCTGGAGAACTGTACTCAACACTAATTTCTACCCCAAAATTGATACCCTGACTTGCAACTGATAAATACATTCTTGCAGAGTTTCACTCCAAAAGCACATATCAAGCAAGTGAGAGCCAAAACACCCCTATGATGTGGTAGGGTTACCCTGTTCTAATTTTGTCAAGAGCTAGGGGATCACTATGCAAAACAAGCGGTTTCAAACAATTCTTGCATTCGGGTAAGCAACATATCCTAGTTTGGAACAGTCTCTATGGTTTCCGATATGCAACTAGGTCGATTGGTCAAAAAAAGGTACCTCAGCAAGACCACCTAATATACCTCTCACACCTAACACCGAGAAGTGAAAGGAGGATCAAACGGTACAGCGGTAGTCCAGCTCCAAGGGTCGTGTTCCCATCGTGGCAAAGCTCGCAACCGATCAGCCTTTTGGCAAGATTTTCCAAGCAAGCCTCCGACAAACCGCTCAGGAATAGCAGATGGCAAACACTATGACTTAGGTGCACCAATGCAAATGCAAATGCAAAGAAACACATAAGTGTAGATAAAATAACAGATCATGAGTACGAGTCGAGTTCTCTAAATCCCCAGCAGAGTTGCCAGAAATTGTGGACTCGCCTTTTCCTCACACCTCGCCTTTCAGAAAGGTTTGAAAAGAAGGCCTCACAGTTCGGACTCCCGTGGTTCTGAATCTAGTCTCACAAGTGCAATGAGAGTCCAAATCTGACAAATCGTTTTGGAAAATCGATTTTAAATCAAATAACGCCAAAATTGGACTGCTTTGCTAGATACAAAGTTGCCACCTAAATATTTTATTTTTGAGGGAATTTAGGAAAACCCTGACTCGTGCCAAAGGCCACGTATCCGTCATCACCAAAGTTGCCTCGACTCGGGAACTTAGGCACGAGGGGGAAAGGTCATGAAATGAGCACCCCCGCTTGCCCGATCAAAGATCAGCCTCTACTAATCATGATATAAATTTTTATAAACATTATGTGTTCTTATTCCGGTTATTAAACTAGCTTTACTATGTGATGCGCACAAGCAAGTATAGACTAGTTTGCAAGACTTGGAATAATTCAACTCATGTTTGTTTGTGAAAATGGTTTGAATTTGCCACCTCAAGTGGGCTTAAAAGATACGGATTTTGCCACCAAACATAGTGGGCTTAAAACATGATTTGCCACTTAACAAAGTGGGCTTAAAACTCACATTTGTTTAATCGTTCCAATTCAAACAACAAGCCTTCATCCACAAGCATTCACGCAGTTTAGCAGTTAAGCACATAGCATCATGGTGAGCATGCGAAACATGGCAATATGCACATTCACACTCATGCAAGTATGCTAAAGCGTAAAAGCTTACCGAGTACTCCAAGTCAAAAAAAAAACTAGTTAGAAAGATGTATGATCCTAACTTTATACAAAATGCCTAATGCAACACATGTAATAATGCAATTAATAGGCTCGGCTACCGATATGGCATATGGATTGATTTGAACAACATGCGATTAAACACGTATTCAAAGAAGATATCGAAATGACGATGCAGTTTGAATGGTGCGCCGAGCCTCGGTCCATGCAATATAGAATGAATTGATGCAAGCATGCGATATGCTAATTGAAATATGACCCTAATCTAACCATCAAAAGCGATTAAATAAAAGGGAGAAAGACGTGGGGTTGAAAGACATACACACACATACGCACACTTATTACAACATTATGCCCTCGCGAATGAGGGTCCGAATGAATAAGCTAAGCTACACTAAGCTAAGCTAACTATTACAACACAATATTTAACTAACTACTCTAAGCTAATTAAATATTACAACACTTAATTAACTAATTACAAAGCAATTAAGTTAATTAATTACAACATAAATTAATCAACCAATCCACTTAAATATTTACAACATTTGTAAGCATCAGCTACAACTAATTAACTAGGCAAGTTAACTAAACGGCCTCAGGAAATGAGGGATGCATGCATGCTCGGTTTCTCCACCCGAAAAGCCACCGTTTTGTTGCTGCGAGCCTCTGTTTGCACATTTGAACACCAAAAAAGCTATCCACTTCCAGAACACCTCTGCTCCACCTCAGAAACATACTGTGCAAATTTCATTGGTGGCCGACAGGGGGCTTGTCGGCTACCAATGGTGGCCGGTCGGTTGCTAGTGGTGGCCGGTCGGCCACTGATGACATGAACTCCTTTTTTTGATACAATAGAGAGCAGATAGAGCAAAACAGTGTATTCTCACATATTTACACACATTGTCTCTCCTTTTCATGGGGAGATCAAAGGAGGGACAAAATTTGGGTTTACAAACCATTAATCAAGCAATTTCATTGCATGATGGTTTATGAAACCAATTGTGCAAGTTCAATGAATGCAAAATGAGACCAAAGGACCATCATCCTATCATGCATGATCAAGGGCAATGGAGACCAAGGAAAATGGCGCATTCCATCACTTTTGAGTATGAAATGTCTCATTTCCCTTGTGTTCAAACTAACGTCCGATTTGAACACATGCAATGCAACACAAAGAATGCTTATCGTGCCGCATTTACTTGTCCAATTTTGTTTACTCATTTTAATTACCAAAGCCATTCTTTAATCCATTAAGTCCATTAGTGAGTGTCCTCTAATGGAAAGATGGCTCAAACCACAAGGTGGTTTGGGCATGAAAGAGGCAATACACTGTTGGTAATGAACCCCCTAAGGGATTAAACCATTAGGTGTAGCACCTCCATTTCACACTTAGGCAAACAAGTGGTTTGAAACCACTTTCAAAGAAAACAAAAGAGTGAAGAGTGGAGGGAGATTGCAGAGATTTTAAGTGCTGAAATGAAGTGCAAAACAATACTAAAACATGCTATCAACTCACAACAATGGTGATTAAAGCCCTAAAACACCAAGCTAGTAAAGAAAATTACACTACAACTATGCCAAACAAGCCTCAACTGAACTAACCAGGCCAACACAGAGCCAAAGAAAGTTATTTCATAGGCAAAAACATGCTGGACTTAAGCTAAATTAAGCTAGAAAAACATGCCAACATGTGAAGCTATCTAGGCATGCAAACAAGACACAAGGAGGGGAGGCTAACCCCTCCAAATTTTGGACTTCAAAATAAGGTTTTTACCACTGAAAAACCTCTAAAATTCAGTGGTTAAAAGGCCCAAAAAAGTTGATTTGAAAGTGATGAAAAAAATGGTACAAAAGTTTAACAAACAAATAAGCAAGAGGGGGGGACCACCCACTAACTCAAAGAGACCTCAAACCAACACTTTTAAGTCACAAAAATAGAGTTTTTGACAATTCAAAATCAGCCTAAAAACAGTTGGAAAAGATGGTAAAACAGAGATACAAAACAAGTATAAAGAAGGTAAGTGCTATACCTTTGAAGCAAAGCACAAAATAGCCAATAATCCAAGCTCAAACCACCTTCTACAGCTCAAACAAGACTCCAAGTAATCTCAGCCCAAAGGTCAGAATATTTGGTTAAGGGTTGGTATGCAAAAACTAAGGACTTATGAGCAAATGTGTACAAAATAACAAGAGAGAGAGAGAGAGAGAGAGAGAGAAAGAGAGAGAGAGAGAGCCAGAGAGAGAGAGAGATATTTTTTCTCTAATTTTTCTAACCCTCAAAAATGGGGGAGGAACCCCCCTATTTATGGAAAAACACCCCTTGAGCTTAGAAACATCTCACCATACATGTGTATGGAGATGCAGCTCAGTGTGCAACAGCTGGCACAGCTGTCAATAAATATCTGGAAAAAAGGCACTGGTGGCCGACCGGCCACACCCATCGCCGACAAAAACATCCCATGGCCGACAGCCTTGGGTGGTGGTTGACAGGTCACCCAGAGGTCTAGACACCAAGTTTTGGTCCAAAACAAGGCATAGAAAGAATAAGGTTTAGAGGCTCAAAGACAAGGCGTTCTGCCGAGGACTTCGGGCATTCAAAATGAACACAAACATACACAATCATTAAGTGCACAAGCGATGACATCTAAGTCTTGAGGACGATCAAAAATGAGGTGTCTACAGCAACTTCCTCCGCTCGAGCGTTCTGCAAACTTTGAAAAAGTATTGGTTATGTGATTTTCATGCTCGACGAATGCTTGTTGGTCACTCGAGCGTGAGACTCATGCCCCCGCTCGAGCACAACTCTCGCCGCTCGAGCGGTCTGCAAAAACATGAAACTTCTGGGAGCATGCATTTCATGCTCGAGTGGAGATGCAAAAACAAAGATAGCCGCTCAAGCGCAGAATCTCACGCTCAAGTGGAGAGCAAAATTTTGGAATTTCTAGATTGCTCTTCCTTGCTCAAAACTCGAATCTAATCCATCAAAACACAACTCTTGGCCCCAAAACTTGAGAAAACAAATTTAAACTTTGAAAACATTAAGAATTAAAGATCATTACACAAAATCAAGGCCTAAGAGTAAGTCAATTGAGTAAAATCAAACTTGAAACTTATAAAACAACACATGGACTTACATGCAAGCACTTTCTTGACTTCAAAGCTTCCAAAACATGATCAATTGAGGAAATTTGATGGAAAACAAGATGAAGTTTCATAATTAAGTTGAGAATATGACATGCATGGAGAATTTACTTGAAATCAACTTAAAAAATCACCATGAAATGCACATGCAAGCTCTACTCTTCTTCTTTCTCACTTCCTTACTTCATTTCATGCACTAATCTTTCATTTCTTCTAAACTCACAACTTAAATGAGTTAATTACACAATTCAAAGGTTGAATTCCTTACCTACAAGTCTCAATTCTTTGAGTTCTTGAGTGATTCTTCCCAATGACTCAAATTCTAGCTAACTTCAAGTCAATTCCTCCAAATTCTCTAGCAATCACCCTAGTTGAGCTCAAGTCTTCTCCTTTCTTTCCTTCTCTCATATTTTTATCACTAAGAATGAAGATATGAGAGTGTAAAGGTATGAATGAGGGTCTATCAATGCCTTATACAGGCTAAAGTAATGGTTTAATTAAGTGGTTGGTCAAAATACCCAATTAGACATTAAATTATTCTAATTAAATCGTTCCGAATCAAATTTCAATTGAACCTACCATAATATTCTAAAAATTCTAATTAACACATAAATCAAGTCAATTTTTGAATCGAATGCCGACGAAGCCTTCAATTCATAAATCGAAATGAAAACATAAACAGATCTTTTCTACGTTAAACATATATAAACACAAATAATACAACACACATGTGATTAATCTAGAATTTGATCTTAATAACTTATTAAACATATGAAATCATGGATTAACGTTAATCATGGGTCGGGGTTATTACAATGGGTTCGTCCTTGAGGACAACTCTACCTCCATGGCCATCGGTTTTCCTCCTTTGCCGATCTCCTCCTCCTCAGCCGCCACCACTCCGACACGATGATGTACGGCTCTGACGATACACATCCAGATCCAAATCTAGATATGTCGATTCTATTGTCTCCGAACACCAAGGAGACGAAGAGAATGAGAGAGAGAGAGAGAGAGAGAGAGAATCGTTCGCTCACATTGTCATCATCGTGAGTTCGTGAAAACTTACACGTTTTTATATTGTTTAAACTTTGATTATATAACTTATTCGAATTTGTGTTAACTTACGCGGTCTTTTGAGATCACTTATGTGAGTTCTTGAAAATTTACAAGATTTTGTGTTCTTCAAAAAATTTTTGAGACAACTTACAAAAAATTTGTGTTTTAACTTACTATAGACACCCCATTTTTGACGGCCCTTAAGACTTGGGCGCCACTGATTGATCACTCAATGATGAATATGTATGCTTGTCAAATGCTTGACTTCCTCAGCAGGAAACCTCAGTGTTGACTCTACAAACTTTGTGCCTTGTTTTGGACCAAACAATGTTTTTTTCAGGCCTGTGCATCCAGGGACCTGCAGAACCACTGGTGTGGCATGCCGCCCACTAATGTGTCCTGCTAGCCACTAGTGCAAAAAAATAAATATTTTCTGCCAGATGTCCCTACATACATGCACCATTCCAGCTGTATTTGCAAGGATATTTTTGAGGGTCTCTTATATATTTCTATATATAGATGACCCTCTCTTTTGTTTTCAAGGTTAGAAAAATTTTGGAATTTAAAAATTTTGGAGAGCAAAATTTTGGAAAATTTCTCTCTTTCTCTCTACAATTCTCTCTCTCTCTCTCTCTCTCTCTCTCTCTCTTGCAACTTACATAACCTTTGCCTAAACACTCTAAAGCAAACCTAGACAGTTCCTTGATGAGGTTATTTAAGCTTTCGTTTTTAGCTCTTGAGGCACTTGAGAGTGTGAATTAGTGGTTTGTAACTCAAAAGATCATTCCCCATTCAAGAGGTATACATTCTAGTGTTTTTGTATCATCTCTACACTACTTGTCTTCTATTTTTTCTTGTTGTTTTTGAGTTTTTTTATAACGTTTATTTTTGGGCTGAAACTTGTGGTTTAAGGTCATTAAAGGTTGAGGGGTTGATAACCCTTCTTTGAACCTTGTTTCTAAGGCCTTTACCCTTGTGTTTCCCACCTTCTCATCAACTTTTTTTGAGCTTTTTACCACTGATTTTTAGAGGTTTTTCAGAGGCAAGAATCATGTTTTGAAGTCCCAAAAATAGAGGGGTTAGCCTCCCCTCCTTATGCTTGTGTGCTAGCTTTAATTCTTCAATATTTTAGTTAGTTGTTGTAGTTGTTTTTGTCTTCACTCCAGCACTTTTTTGGACTATTTTAGGACTGTTTTTATGAGTTAGCTTCATTCATGGTTTGTATAGTATGCTTGTAGTGTAATGATCCTCATAGGCTTGGTTGTTTAGGCCTTAGCCACCAACTTATTTGAGTTGATAGCCTTTATTTCTTACTTTCCATACTTGTGTTCACCTCTAAGAATCTCTGTAACCTCCCTCATTTCTTGATTTTTCATTTTCTTTGAGAGTTGTTTTAACCGATGGATTGTTTAAGCTTGAGATTGAGGTCGTTGTGCTTAATGGTTTAATCTTTTCGAAGGTTCATTACCAACGGCATGACATCTCTCTTATGCCTAAAACAACCCTTTGTTTGACACTTCTTTCCATTAGAGGACTTAATCTTCATTTTTGGACTAAATGAATTAAGGAATGGAAGGTAATTAAAATGGAGTAATAAGACTTGGACTAAAATGGAACAAGATAATAAAATAATTTGGTGTTCAATCGGACGTTGATTGAACACATGGAGACTTGAGTCGTTTCATACTTGTTAGTGATGAAATGGTTCAAGTTTCCAAGGTCAACCACTTCCCTTGATCAATCCATGATAGGGAGGAGGTTTTGTTGGTCTTTCCTTACCATTTATTGAAATTATGTCCCTTGATTCATAAGTCATCATGCAATGCAATTGCACCGATTGATGGCTTGCGAATTGAGCCTACCCCTCCTTTCACCTGTTTGTTCATAAGGAGAGGCAGGGTAGACAAACATCCCCTGAGAGTACTTTGGTTTGTGCTCTGTTTGTCCTCTATTGCTGCAGGAAAGAATCAACATTAGTGGCGGCATGCCACTTTTACTGGACGGCAACCCACTATTAGTGGCCGGCTAGCCACTACTTCTGGGTTACCGGCCACTTTTTCCAGGTAGGCAATGTCCTTTTTCCAGCAGAATAGAGCAGAGGCTAATGTGGGAAAACAGTGCAATTTTCTAACTGTGTAACAGAGGCATTCCTATAGCAAAACGGGGAGCTTTTTCAGGTGGAAACCCGTATCCATGCATGAACCATCCCTCGATTCTCGGGATCCGTGAAATAATGTTGTAATAGTAGCATGTTGTGCTTGGAGTAGCGGATTTGTACTTAATTAGTTAGAATAGCTAGTTAGTCTTGTGTTATAATTATTTAATTAGCTAGTGTAGTTAATTTATTTCATTTGATTTGTAATAGTTAATTAATTAGGTAATTAATTAGCTAGGGCATTCATGTAAACCCTCCTGCGCGAGGGCCAAATATGTTATATTTGTGTATGTCTTCCAACCCAACATCTTTCTTCCTTTCATTTATCTGTTTATAATGGATAGAATAGAACATCATGTTTCATTTAGCATATTTCATGTTTGCATCAACTTGTCTTGCATGCATCGAGGCTCGGTTCATCATTCTAACAAAGCATTGTCGTTTACATACTTCGTTGAAATACGTGTTTAAAATGCATGCTATCAAATTGATTCACATGTCATAATTAGTAGCCGAGCCTATTAGTTACATATCGCATGTGTTGCATTAGTCATGTTGCATTAGTTAGGAACGTGCATGTTTTCTAACTCTTTTATTTCTTTTGGCTCATTTCGGAGTACTAGGTGACCATTTTTGTGCTTTAGCATATCGCATGCGTTGTGATTGTTGTCATGTCTAGCATGCTTGCCATGAGGCTATGTGCTTAAGTGCTATACCTACTTGAATGCCTATGAATAAAGGCTAATTGCTTGAATTGGAATAATTTGAGTAATGTATATATATGATCGCTTTTTCAAAGTAGTACATATTTGAAACAATTTTCAAAAACAAACATAAAATCAAATTGTTCCAATTTTTGCAAATTAGTCTATACTTGTGTGCGTATCACATAGTAATGCTAGCCTAATAATCATAACTAGAGCATATAATGTAAATAAAAATCACACCATAATTAGTAGAGGCCGATCTTTGATCGAGCGATTGGGGTGCTTAATTCATGACATTTCCCTTTCGTACCTAAATTCTCAAGCCGAGATAATCTTAGTGATGACGAACACGTAGCCTTTTGCAATGATTTATGGGTTTCCTAAATTTTTCAAAAATATTTAGGTGACAACTCTGTATCTGGCAAAGCAGTCCATCTTTGGCATTTTTTTTTATTCAAAATTCATTTTCTAAAAGAATTGTCGGATTTGGACTCATTTGTGTTTATCTATTTCACATTGCACTTGTAGAATCAGATTCAGAACCACAGGAGTCTGGCCCCGTTTGGTGTAGCTGTTAAAACAGCTTATAGATTATAACTTAACATATTATAGATTATGACTTTAATCAGAAGTTGTTAATCTGTTTGGTGTAGCTGTTAGATTATAGATTTAAGTTGCTGAGTAGTGTTTGTTAAATAAGCTGTGAAATAGCTTTTTCAATTAATTTTTATTTTTTGTTTGTCTACATTTCTCATAAAAAATAATAATAATAATCTATAGTCCATTTGGGTCTTTTTTTATTTTTAAAAAAATAAAAAATAAAAAAATCTAAGAGTATAACTATAAATTAACATGTCCACAGCAGAAGCTGATAATCAGAAGCAAGGGGTGGGCAGCTTCTCAGAATCAGCTTTTTTGAGTTAAAATAAGCTGTTAGAATCAGAAGCTGTTTGAAATAAGTTTAACCAAACAGTCCAAAATAACTTTTTCAAAGCTAAAAGCCATAAGCTAGCTTTGAAAAGCTAAAACAAACACCTCCTCTGAACTGTAGGGCTAGTCGTATCCGAAAGAAGCGCAAAAAATCGAGCTACATTTACGTATTTTTATGAGAGCACTTATGTGAGTTCATGAAAACTTATACGTTTTTTGTGTTTTTCAAATCTTTGATGAGATAACTTACTTGAATTTGTGTTAATTACGCGTTTTTTTGAAATCACTTACACAATTTCGTGAAAACTTACAAGATTTTGCATTCTTCAAAAAAATTATGAGACAACTTACGAGAAATTTGTGTACGGATTTTTATGAGAGCACTTACGTGAGTTTGTGAAAACTTACGCGTTTTTTGTGTTGTTCAAACTTTGATGAGATAACTTACTCAAATTTGTGTTAGCTTACGCGGTTCTTTGAGATAACTTATGTGAGTTCTTGAAAACTTATGGCATTTTGTATTCTTCAAAAAAAAAAATTTAGACAACATATGGGAAACTTGTGTTTAACTTACGGATTTTTGTGAGAGCACTTACGCGAGTTAGTGAAAACTTACGCATGTTGTTCAAACTTTGATGAGATCACTTATTCGAATTTGTGTTAACTTATGCGATTTTTTGAGATCACTTACGTAAGTTCTTGAAAACTTACCGGATTTTGTGTTCTTCAAAAAAATTTTGAGAAAACTTATGGGAAATCACATTTTTGTGCTGTTCAAACTTTGATAAGATAACTTATTTGAATTTGTGTTAACTTACGCGATTTTTTGAAATCACTTACGTGAGTTCTTGAAAACTTACAAGATTTTGTGTTCTTCGAATTTTTTTTGAGACAACTTACAAGAAATTTGTGTTTAACTTACGGATTTTTGTGAGTGCACTTATATTAGTTTGTAAAAACTTAAGCGTTTTTGTATTGTTCAAACTTTGATGAGATCACTTACTTGAATTTGTGTTAACTTACGCAATTTTTTGAGATAACTTACGTAAGTTCTTAAAAATTTATGGGGATTTTGTGTTCTTCAAAAATTTTTTAAGACAACTTGTGGAAAATTTGTATTTATCTTACGGATTTTTGTGATAGCACTTACGTGAGTTTATGAAAGTTACGCATTTTTGTGTTGTTCAAATTTTGATAAGATAACTTATTTGAATTTGTGTTAACTTAAGATATTTTTTGAAATCACTTGCGTGAGTTTCTTGAAAACTTACGGGATTTTGTGTTCTTCAAATTTTTTTTGAGACAACTTAAGGGAAATTGTGTTTGACTTACGGATTTTTGTGAGAGCACATACGCAAGGTTGTAAAAACTTGCCATGACCCCATTCTGCCCCTAGTAAAATGGTGCCATGATGGCCAGTAATCCGAGATTACCAAAGGCCAACTTACAAAAATTCACACACAACAGAGTATATATATGGGGCCTACATATGCGGAAGCAATAAATTTAAATCTAATTAGTCCATAAGAGTTGTGCATAGATTAAATGAAATGACATACATTTTAACATGGTTTACAACTTGGATACAAATAAAATGAAGTACATGTTACATCTTGATCAAAAGGCTTCTCAAGCCGACATATACAGAAATGAATTACAAACTAAAAAGCATAATTTCAAGATGCTAGCAAAGCATGAATCAAAACATCTTGCAAATAACATCTTAGGCAACACCGCCTTCTTGCTCGTCACCTACATATATATAAAGGGGAGGGTGAGCTTGGATACTCAATGAATGATATAAGTAATAAAGGTTTGAATGAATGATATTCGAGATCTTTATCAAAACAATACATATCATAACTTGTAACAAAACATGGGATGAATCAAGTTCATCAATTAAATCTTTCAAAGCTTCTTGGGATGTTTACTAACATCTACATAATACCAAGGGATGACATTCCGGTCAAAACAAGGGAATAACCGTCCCGGAATCGAAGCACACCCATTCACGACCGTCGGTGGCCGACCCGAAATCGATTAGATAAACCCACCCGTACAAGACCGTCGGTGGCAAAAAAGATATCTCAAACAAAGGTGCTACATAGGCTTAACGTCCCCTAGCACGAAAGGACCTTCCAAGAATGTCATCAAAACAAACATAATACTTGATACAAAAATTAGAAGATAATCATTCATGCTTGATTGAATATTTTTTCAAAACAAAACAAAGCAAAGCTTTTATCAAAACATTATAACATAGCTTTATTAAAAATACCACCCATATAGATCTTCAGATGTAGGGATTAAGGCAAGAATCCAAGACCTACAAATACATGGCAAAGTCCACTAAATGCATTTCAAGAAGACAATAATAGATGCTCAAAGATGGGTATGCAATGTACTCTCAAAACAAGCTTCTAATGAGTAAGAAAGATGCTGGCATTTCTTTCCAAAACCAAGTCAAGACAAAGCAAAACATGTGCTGAGAGTCAAAACACTATTTTTCTTCTAGGGAAAACATGTTGGGTATCAACCAGGTCTCGGAATGGATGCACAGAGATGATCTAGGCCAAAATGGCCTAGTTGGGTGAACTCAGGAAGTGTTGGCCGAGGTGTGGTCTCCTAGGCCTAGGTGTGCGGCTGCCTGCTGAGATGTTACAAGGTGCCGACAAGGGTGTACCATGGTCGGCCTAGGTGTGTGGTCTAGGCAAGAGTGGGTCTCGGTGACCACACTTAGACAAATGAAGTCTGGAAATCTGGGTTTCCTCTTGAAAAACATGAAGAACATGAACATGAAGAACATGAATGCTAAAATCATAACTTCTTATTCCAAAATCTGAGATTTCATGAGATGAGTTCAAAAACATGGACCTGGGTACCCATACTTGAAGATTTCAAGAAAACAAACACAAAAACATGGAACTTGTTACAAACTTTCGAATCAAAACAAGGCTTTTCTTGAAGAACACAAGAACATCATTTTCTCTTTCTAAAACCAAACTTTAAATCAATGCATGGCTCATGAATCATGCTAGATCATGCAATGTGATCATATCAACGTAAGGAACAACAAGAGTAGATCAAGAATCTAACCTCAAAACACGAATCAAACGGTTCAAACTCTAAGGATCAAGCTTGGAAATTTATTCTCACTCTAAGAACTCCTTCTTCCTCTTCCTAGAGCTTCTCTCTCTGTTCAAAGGCAAAGCTATGGTAATGATATGTTTTCTCTACTGCCAGCTGACTTAACCCTCTGCTGGGACATGTGGCAACGTCTGGTTGGATCTCCTCAAAAAGGTGCCAGAATGACAAGACAAGAGTATGAGAAAGTGTGTACAACAAGTGAGGTGACAAGGGCGTTCTGACAAGGCAAGGATCTCGGATCAAGACATAGGCTTTGGACAAGAAGGTTTCAATGATCTCGCTTAGGAAGGATAACACTTGACCTAGGTGTGCCACACCTTGGCCTAGATGTGCCACACCTTGGCCTAGGTCATACCAGTCTCGGAATAAAGGTTGCTAGGTTCAAGGATCAAGGATCTAGAATGCCTAGATGATTAACATCTCGGTCTAGATGATACACACCTCGGCTTAGGTGATGCACATCTCAGCCAATATGCCTAGGTGACGGTGGAGGTCAACCAAGGTGGTTCCAAGATGGTCCTAGGTGTTGGCGCTCAACGGCCTAGGTGTAAGAGGTTCACAGGTGTGACCGAGGCTTGAGACAGCAAGGATAGATGACCTAGGCTTGAGATGACCCAGGTTTAAGACAACACCCCACAAGGAACAAAGCATGCAAGCAACACTTAGGCAAATCACATAAGCACAAAACAAGACAGGGATCTTTACTTAGGCAAAACAAGTCAAAGTCTACAAATGCAAGCTTAACAAGACAAAATCATGCAAATGCACATGAACATGACTAAGACATGAATGTGGGTTATTACAAACCTTATGCCTTTTTGTATTGTTGAAAATTTGATGAGATTACTTATTTGAATTTGTGTTAATTTACGTGATTTTTTGAGATAACTTATGTGAGTTCTTGAAAACTTGATTTTGTATTCTCAAAATTTGTATGAGATGACTTATGGAAATTTGTGTTAATTTACGCATTTTTGTGAGATAACTTACGTGAGTT
This sequence comes from Camellia japonica, assembly GCA_030407325.1. Lineage (NCBI taxonomy): Eukaryota > Viridiplantae > Streptophyta > Magnoliopsida > Ericales > Theaceae > Camellia > Camellia japonica. The sequence continues at coordinate 87,973,359 of JAPPVO010000010.1, read as the reverse complement.
TGTGAAAACTTATTTGATTTTGTGATGTTCAAAATTTTATGAGATGACTTACTCAAATTTGTGTTACTTACGCATTTTTATGAGATCACTTACGTGATTTCGTGAAAACTTAATTGATTTTGTGCGCCTTAAAATTTTTATGAGATGACTTACGAAAAATTGGTGTTAACTTACATATTTTTGTGAGTTCACTTATGTGAGTTTGTGACAACTTACTTGATTTTGTGTTATTTAAAATTTTATGAGATGACTTAGACCATCTCCAACGGAGAACCAAACCCAGCATCAGATTCAAAATTTGATGAAAAACCCACTTTTTGAAGCTCCAACCGTTGCACCAAACTCATATCAAAATGACAATTCAGCAAACAAAACATCAAACTGATACCAAGACACAGATTTTACCAAATCACTGTTACTGACCGTTGAAGGTGGTACACCGGTCAACCAACCGGTTGCCCGGCCGGTTGACCAACCGGTCGCCCGGTTTCCTTTAAATTAGGTAGGTTCAAACCGGTCAAAAAAGGTTCAAACAGGTAAAAAAATATATATATATATTTTTGCCTACTCGGTTGACCGGCCGGTCAACCAACCGGTCAACCACCAAAGAAAAGAAATGAACAGATTTGGTTTATGCCTCTGCTGAGGTACCAGAAGGAATGGTTGGCATGGGCACTCACCTGATGCAAATCCATTGGACACTCAACCAATTGCCTCCATTGGACACTCACCTGATGTAAATCCATTGATGGGAATTATTAAAAGAAAAAAGTTCAGGATGGGATAGACCACCTGATTTGTAGTGAAAGAAAAAAGAAATCCTTGTCGGTGTAGATAATAAACAACCTTATCTTCCTCCTCCTCTGCTACAGAAAAGAACAGAAAAAAAAAAATAATGGCCTTATGGGTCGACCAACCGGTCGCCCCTCCCCTTTTGATGCTCACCGTTGGAGCGAATGGTATCAAATTGGAGAAAGAGTGATTTTTTTACTCAGATTTGGTAAAAAGTTTGATGAACCGTTGGAGATGCTCTTACTCGAATTTGTATTATTTACTCATTTTTATGAGATCAGTTACGTGATTTCGTGAAAACTTATTTGATTTTGTGTTCCTCAAAACTTTTATGAGATGGCTTACGAAAAATTTGTGTTAACTTATGTATTTTTGTGAGATCTTTACATGAGTTGGTGAAAACTTACTTGATTTTGTGTTATTCAAAATTTTATGAGATGGCTTACTCAAATTTGTATTACTTATGTATTTTTGTGAGATCACTTATATGAGTTTGTGAAAACTTACGTAATTTTGTATTCCTCAAAACTTTTATGAGATGACTTACAGAAAATTTTTATTAACTTGTGTATTTTTGTGAGATCACTTGTGTGAGTTTATAAAAACTTACTTGCATTTGTATCGTTTAAAATTTTATGAGATGACTTACTCGAATTTATATTAGTTATGTATTTTTGTGTTATTCAAAACTTTTATAAGATAACTTACTCGAATTTGTGTTAGTTACATATTTTTGTGAGAATACTTACGTGTATATAATATAATATTTTATTTTAATAGAATTTAAATAAGTTGATCTACTTAACATATTAACAATGTATAACAAGAAACACAAATTATATAACTAAAAAAAAAAATAGTGGTGTTAGGGACCCCAGTAGGCAAAAAAAAAAAATTCTTCCAATCACGCGGTGCCACGTGGCACTAGGGGGGGGGGGTCACTAGGGGTGGGGGTCTAAAACTTTATTCAAAAAAAAAAATACATAACAAAATAGTTTTGCCTTGCATACAATATGCAAGGCATACTTAAGAAAGGTCCAAATTTTTATATTCAAGAAAAACAAAGGAGAGAGGACCCACGTGATTGTCACATCCAGATTCATTTGATTTAATTTTATTTTTTATTTGCTTATATTAATTTCTTTTCTTTTTTTCTTGGGAGAAATAACAAATAAGTCATAGGTATAAAAATAAACATCAATTTTATGGAGATCCTAATGAATTTGACTTTTAATGTAGTAAATTTTACCATTAATATCTAAATATTTTCTCAAATATCCACTGGAATGGTATTTATTTTATTTTATTTTATCAAATACTTGTAGATTACTCAAAAAAATGATAAAAAAGTTAACTTCTATTTCATGTATATACACGAATATATATTTTTTAAATTTAAATTTCTACTCAGATTTATAATTCAAATGCAACCTTAAAATCACCGACAAATGTTGAAAAAATAATAGGTTGTCAAAATCACATGGCGTGTAAATTGATTAGGGGTGGAGCATCTCCAATGAGCTCTTTAAAAGAAGCTTATTAGCTATTATAATCAATTTTATGTTATTTTACTCACTCTAATAGGCTAACTAATACAATAGCTATTTTCACAAGATTCTTGTAGGCTAACTACATTTGAAAAGCATTGGAGCACAAAAATTTGGAGGCTCTTCAAATAAATTTGTGTGGATAAATATGTAAAACAAATAATAACGTTGGAGGACATAAATAAAAATTTAGTTAGGTAAAATAAAGAGCATATATTTTTCTAGTGAAAAATGAATTGCAGCAATGGAGCAACTCCAATACTCTTCATTTTTTACTTAATGTTGTAATATAAATCACAGAAGCATAAATCATTTCGTAGAATAGCAAATTTAGATTAGTATAAATGCAACAATTATTTTATTGGCTTGAATTTGAAACTTACTTTACTATTACGTAAATACCCTTTATGACCCGTTAAACTCTCACAACAATTACTACTAACAAACTTTCTAATTTAACACGACACGACATGATGGGCTTGCTAGAGTAACTCACGTCTTTTCATTTTCAGGATTAGGGTGGCTCTAACCACAAAAATTAAAAATCAAATAATATTCACATGCTGGTTTTCTATTCAAAATAGCAACGACAAATGATGGAGGGATCATATTAGAATAAAAATAAAAATATTAGGTTTAAATTATTAAAATTAAAATTACGGAAACTAAAGTAAAATTTTGAAAAAATTATAAAGACAATAGTGTAAATTACCCTCTTATTTTTTATGATAGAAAAAAACCTTCCAAGTTGCTCTGTTTGATTTTGAATTTTTGAATTTTTTGTTTTTCATATTTTGTTGTCTTTTATAAAAAAAAATTCATATTTTAGGCAAAAATTTATTTTTTTGTGTATGCACTTAATCTAAATATACTAAAACATTAATTTTTTTTTTTTTTTTTTTTTGTAGAAATCTAAAAAGAAATCAACAAATACAAAAATAAAATATATATATACTAAATTTTTGTATTTTTTTTTTTTTGTATTTAGTAAATTTTAAAAAAAAATCACAAATTTTATATTTTTGAATTCTATTTAGATTAGCGAATTTACTTTAAAATAATAATAATACTTAAAATATTAAAAATAAAAAAAAATATTAATTGAAAATTCCAAAAGCTACAATAGGCTGATTCATTGGATGGAAAAAAAATGACCGCGCTACGTAGCTCGAGACTGTGGCTCGAGACTGTGGCTCGACACCAAAACGACGTCGTTTTGGTGTCGAAAACGACGTCGTTTTGATGTTGTTGTTTTTTTTTTTTTTTTTTTTCTTTTTTTCTGGTTTTCGTTTCAGTTTCAGAAGAATAAGAAGAAGAAGAAGAAGGAGGAGGGAGAAGAAGAGAAGGGAGGAGGAGGAGGAGGAGGGAAGGGGAGGAGGGAGGGAGGGGGCCATAAATCTGCTGGAGGAGGAGGCAGGGCGAGGCGGTGGCGGTGGCGGTGGTGCGACGATCGGCGAGGAGCAGCGACGAACGAGGAGCAGCTACGGCGGGACTGCGACGCCGGGGTGGGGAGCTGCGACGACGCCGGGGTGGGGAGCTGCGACGCCGGTGAGCTCCTCTTCTCCTCTTCCCCTCTCTCCTCTCTTCTCCTCTCCTCTCTCTTCTCCCTCTCTCTTTCTCTCTCTCTCCTCTCTCGAGCCATTTCTCGAGCCACTCTCTCGAGCTCTCAAACATTTCCGAAAAGCGCAAACTATATTATTGATGTGTAGAGTCAAAGTCTTCTTATTCACCCAAAAAAAGAGTCAAAGTCTTCTTGACTTTGGAATCCAATGGGATATGGATGGATATGTGTCTGTCTTGTTTTGTTGTTTGTTTTATTTTATTTTTCTTTTCTTCAACATTTTATGAAGTTTGATTTGTTAATAAAATTAGTGTATAAAAGTGTACCGCTTAAAAGAATCGCCTATGATCCATCAGTTCGAAAAGTATACCACATTTTTTTGTTGTACCTGAACTACACATGCAAAAGTGCCAGAAGTATTTGTCTTGTCTTGTCTACCCAAATTAAACGAGTACTAAGAGACGTGTGAAACACAATGTGAACAACAACACACAGTTGGGTTGGTTGTTGTGTATAATGCACAGTAATCAAATCCCTTAAAACACACTCTCTTAACAAATTCTCAGTGGCCTTGGGAGCAATTCTAATGAGAGCATAAATTGTCTACGATTTTATCATGTCAATGTCTCGAATTTTATTGGTTCCATGATGTTTTATTATTAGCTTTTCTACTTTTCCATGATAGTTATCTCCTTATTGTGTTTATCACACATATTGTATGTCTTTTAAAATTGTGTTTCGATCATAGATTTAGATAGAAATTTAAAAGAAAAAAAAAAAGAAAATATGAGTAAAATATAGTTATATTTTATTCACATTTTACTTATCTTTTCATTTTTATGTTCTAAATCTCTATCTGAATCTATGAGAGACTACATGGATGTATTTGCGCGTTAGAGGCACATCAGGGAGGGTCATTTTCTTTGTCAATCGGTAGAAGATTAGAAACCCAATAGTCACACCATTTTTTTAAAAATTAAAATTAAACTGAATTGAAAGTTGAACTCTCAACCTATCCAAATTCCGGTCCGATCAACTCTTGAAACCCATTTTCTACGAACAAATTATAAACTCAAGCACGGAACTCATTTTTGTTGATGTATTGGACCATTTCTTAAACAATATATTCAACTGCCATTCCTTCTTTCATTGTGGGTGGGTAAGTTTTAACATCTTGATTTTTTAACCTAGGCGTTATATTTATCTGATCTCAATATTTTGCCACGATATTTTTCTAGTGATGTTCAAATTTTTAGCATGATAGAAAACATGTTAGTAATAATATAAATCAACTGTTTGAGTATAAAATTGAAGTAAAATAACATTAAAATCCAATCTATATGTATATATATATTTTTTTAAACCACGAACCTTAAAACCATATCATTTTGTTTTAACTTTTGATAATGGTTGATTTGGAAAAAGAAAGGAAAAAAATAAATAAATTGTGAATAAAATATAATTATATTTCACTCATCTTTTTTCCTTCTTTTCTCAAATCTTTACCAAAATCCATAATACAAACATCGTTTAAAGTATTTGTCAAACTGAAGCTAATAGGTACTCCAAGTGACAATCTGGGTCAAACTATCCAGAAAAATAATTTCCAGGAGATAAAAACAACAAGTCCACTTTCCATCTCAATACATTGGAATGAAATTGATTTAAATGTGAAGTTCATGAATTTAGACAAAAATGGTGAGGATAAATTTGCATGACGAAAATAAATAAATAAATAAATAAAAGGAGAAATTATATATATGTAAAAATAAAAAAAATAAAAAAAAATCTGAGGATTTGATCATTGTGACAAAATAAATTTTAAAATTTTTAATTTTATCAATTTAAACCATAATCTTTTAATTTATTTTCAATCTAAGCCATTCGCCTATTTTCATTAAGTAAAAGTCATGAAAAAAAATGTATTTTTGTTATTAAATTTAATGTAGGTATATATAGCATATCTAAAATTCTATTTTGATTGAGTTTAATAACTATTTTTTTTTTTCCCATTAGTTTTTACTTAACGAAAATAGATAAATTGGTTAGATTGAAAATAAATTAAAAAGATTAGAATTTAAATTGACAAAATTAAAAATTCATAAGTCATTTTTTGTACACCTAAAATTTATATATATATTATGTTAGATCTTGTGGTAGGGGAGGGAGTTCGGAATTAGGGTAGAGAGAAGGGACAGTTGATCCTCAACCCTCAAGTAAAGTCTCAAGTAGGATGGTAAGGCCTAGCAATTGGGTCTTCTGCGTTCTGTGTTTCAATTGCGAAAAGATGCCTTTCCTTTATCCTAATTAAGCTTTTTTGGTTCCCACTTCTTTGAGTTGTTTTGTAGAACAGAGAGATTTCAAAGTTTTTACAAAATTGACAAGTTTGTCAACTTTCATAAAATTTCACAGTTATGTACAAAAACATGAAATTTTTTGAATTTTTTATTTGCAAAAAGATTTTTAGAAAGAAAGTTGAAGACAAGATAAAAGTGAAAATATTATTTTTTTTAAAATTTTCCTGTCTTTTCAATTCTCTTCACAAATTGCTTCTCCAATCCAAGATCTTAGCATAACCTAAACGATTCATGTTTGCTACAAATTTTGCTTCAACAACAAAAAGACGTTGCATGGAACACACAAAATGGGAATAAAAAAAGATTTGTAACAGTTTTCTACAACCCTAATTTGCCAAACAAATTAAGGTTGTCCAAGTAGTTTTGGCGCAACATCCTTAGGTCATAACCAATTTGCTTAATGTTAGGTTTTTGTAATTGATAATTCCGTTTGACAGAATTCCTTTCAGTTGTAATTTTATTCGTTCTTATGTTTCAGTGAGGATGTGAGTGTTTAGATGCAAATCAAATCTGAATTATGCCTATGCAGAGGAGTTTATGAACTTAAGGCTCTCATGTTTACCACTTTGCTCAAGCGGTCATTTGTGCGCTTGAGCGGTGGAGTCTTGGCTCGAGCGATGGGCATGCGTTTCAGTGAGTTTGCTCGAACGATTGAGTGGTCGCTCAAGCGGTATTCGCAGCTTTGTTTTCTATAAAGTGCGCCAATTGCTTCTTAGGATTTAAGTTGTCCAGAATCTTAGAGAGAAAGAAAAGGCTGGAGGCAATTTTATATGAGTTTCCTTAATGTATAGAAGGTAATCGATTGATCAACAAACTACAGATTGTCACAAAAGAGGGAGGTGTTCTTCGGTGGATTCCGGGGAACTTGAGCTTGAAGCTTTGGTAGATTCCAGAGTGGCTCATCGTTGTGGATTTGACATCAAGATTGTGGATTCAACATTGGACAGACGGTGGTGGAAGAGGTACATCGGATTTGGTTTAATTTAGGCGTGGATTCACTAAGTAATTGAGAGTACTCTTGTATAATTCATTTTTATCTTCTTAGTGGATTGTTTTGTGTCTTTGGCTCGTGATTTTTTTTATCAAAATTGGAGGCGCTCCAATTGTGATTTTTTTCACGTTAAATCATTGTGCCGATTTGTTTTTGATTGTTTGATTGGGATTGTTATTCATTGTTTAAAATTGAAACATAATCACAAATCAGTATCTCGGAGATTTGAGTTGTTTTTAAATTTAAGTTTGGGATGTTTAACAGAATTACATCTAACAAATCATGTTTGTTCAGTAGAATTTGGAATGGTCATTCCATTAGAGCTTAAGAAAATGATATTTTCATTCCAATCCATTTGACACTATTTTAGTGATTCGAACACTAATTATCTAACACCACAGCATCAGTTGGACTTTAATGATGATAAAATCAAGATCCGTTTGTGACGAGGAAACGAAAAGTCAAAAAGGGTATGTATGGTGCTTCATATTTAGGACATGTGTAGATGTGTTCTGAGTGAGTAAAATTGTCATTTTTCATAATTTATCTGATATGTAAAGAAAGGTTTTGCATTGATAACTACCATTATAAACAACAACTATGCCTAAAATCACAACAAATTGAACCTCAACACATATAATCAAAAGTTCAAAACAACTCACAGGGATTATTTGACAAAAGATAAAATAAAAACATTTCAAACAACATATAATGAACGTAGACCACCACCAGAAACACCTTATCGTCCACCATTAAATGGTGAAATGTCATGGTTTGTCATGCGATCATAAACTGTTGAATTGCTCATACTAGTTTCACCACCATAAGCATCTAAGAGTTGATCCCCAAGCAAGTATTGGGTCTCTTCGGAATCTTTGATGTCATTTACCCATGGATGTTTCTCTGTCATTCTCAATCCCTCTAGCTCCATTGCTACTTCCTTCATGCTTGGCCTTTCATCGCCTTTCACTTCTAAGCATCTCTTCGCTAAAATAGCAACTTGCTTTAACTTGTCAACCCTTGCTTCATCCATCATCTGCTCATCAACAATTTCAAACAAGCGGTCTTCTTTCATTGCTAAAATAAAATACATCGCTAAATTTCTCTCTGCTTCAGGCCTGCTGAAAGAAATTACCTTCTTGCCAGTTAGTAATTCGACAAGGACAACCCCAAAGCTATAAACATCACTTTTTTCGGTCAATTGGCCAGTTTGCAAGTACTCTGGGTCCAAGTAACCACGTGTTCCTTGAACCAATGTGCTTAACTGAGTTTCATCAATAGCAATCAACCTTGAAGAGCCAAAATCTGATACTTTAGCAACGTAATTGTCGTCTAAGAGTATGTTGGCAGTCTTGACATCTCTATGAATGATAGGAGTACTAGCGGCAGAGTGTAAATATGAAAGGGCTGTTGCAGTTTCCGCTGCTATTCTTAAGCGATTCTCCCATGTTATTGAGGATGCTCTTTGGCATGCAGTGTGTATGTGGTCATAGAGAGTCCCATTGGTAATAAATTCATAGACAAGGAAAGGAACTTTTGTCTCCAAACAACACCCTAGGAGCTTCACAACATTTCTATGGTTGACTTGAGAGAGAATTATGATCTCATTAATGAATTGCTCAATCTGGGACTGACTCTGATCAGCTACTCTGGGCTTCTTAATGGCAACTATGGTGTTATCTGGTAATACTCCTTTGTAGACTATTCCTTGGCCTCCTTTGCCCAGGACATTATTTTCATTAAAGTTGTTTGTTGCCTTCTTTAGATCCTCTTCAGTAAAGATTTTAGCTGACTGGACCAATCCTTCATGTTTGGAAAGTTCTTGTAACATGATGCCACCGTTTTGCTGAAATAATTTTTCTCTAAGGTTGGCGATCTTCCTCTGCTTAGATCCCCAATATAGCGAGGAGCCACCAATAAGTAGTAGTGATATGCCGATGCTAATGCCTATAGGGATTCAAATGGAAATGTCAATACCCAGAATTTGTATATGATCAAACAGAAAAAGTAGAAACCCGGAAGATGAAGTGTATAGCATGCACCACACCTAGTATGAATCTAGTCTAACACATTTCATTTTCTGGATCAATTTCAGCCATATTTTGACAACTCTTCTGTTATTTTATTCATCTATGACTTACCAAACACAACCAAGACAAGAATACGGAAAATAAGATGAGAGAATTGAATTGGTTGTTTAGCTTTCTATGTAAACGTTAGGTTGCTGAAAGAAAGATGCAAGGAAACTGGAGATATATCATCTTCCAATTGTTTCTGATCAGTGCATCAATAATTGGGGACTGTAAACTCTAAATTGGAGATAGAGTCAAAATCACAAGCATTGATCGGTTGAATTTTGATAGAAAATTTAACATGTAGACAATTTTATGATGAATAGCATGTGTGGGTGTACGTGTACCTACCTAGGGAAATATAAATAATCAAGGGAAGCTTGTTGGGAACAGCAATTCGACTGCAACCTGATCCATTTTTTTTGCCATCACCTTCGTAGCCCACTGCACAAGAACAATTGTATGTGCCTGGTAAATTGAGGCATGTCATGTTACAGGGGCTTGAAATAGCACACTCATCAATATCTGAAACAGAGAACAAGCAAGTTTGATCATTGATGTCATATTCAATAGCTTTGGTGTATATAAATTTTTTTTTTCCTGGAATCTCTTGTTAGTTGAATATATAGATCATATAGCATCAATAACATTAGGAAGAAACTGTAAAGTTTTTAAAAGTAGTTGTGGTTACCTTGACAACCATTAGGAATATAAGGGTTCCCGTCATATCCCTTAGAGCATTTGCAGCGATACCCGCGACCATTGTCGAAGTCTTCACAGTCGCTGTTATCCTTGCAAGCAAAACTTGTTAGATTCTTTCCGGCAGCATGATCATCACATGTTTGGTCTCCTACCGCCCAATCAAATACCACCGGAACCCTTCTTCTTCCCTGTAAGTCAGCAAGATCTAAAGAAGAGAAGTTATAAGTAGTTTCCTCAGCTACAAAAGCGTAGCTGCAAGGATTGAAGTCCCATACACGGGTATGGTTCTCAAAGCTTTTGACTCTGAACTGGAAATTCCTCACTCCATTGGGGATACTTGTCTGGCAGCAGCCAATGCCAGAGCAAGAGCCGTTGATCACATTGTTGATGCTGTCGCATAGTGACAAGCAACCCGTGGTATAGTTTCGTCCCACGGAACCCCCAATAACAGCAAAGGTGTCACATCCAACGGCTATGAACTTGTTTCGGGTATTTGAGATGGGAAATTTGTGCATTTTAATCCAGGGTTCATTGTTGATTACCCGAAGTCTCTGTTTATTGTAGCAATCGTGTGCTATCCAGGATGATATGCGCAATTCACCAGAAAGAAATATGTCTGTGATCTCTAGGTTACTCTCGGTTGTATTTAAATACAGCTTGGGAGGGTTATAGTGGGTGTTGTTACAAGTAACTAGAAAATCATCTGCTATGCGGCATCCTTCAGTTGTTCCAAATGGGTATGGGATGCTAATGTTACCACAACGATCTTCGCAACCAGGCAAGGTCTGAGCAGCAGCAGCAAAAGCTGCTACCAGAAGAACCCATCCCAATTTAAGCTGCAGAAAAATCATAGGACAATTATAGTACATGGGGAGAGTCAGGTTTTCAGGGATTAGATAATTTTGTAGTTGTACATGATCCTTTTAAGCTGAAGCTGTTTATAATAAAAAAAAAAAAAACTGACTTCTCTTTACTGTCACAAACAGTTGAAAATAAATGTCATAAAAACGCGTAGGCAGATGAGTAAGTCATATGCTGTCGAAGTCAATAGGCGTGTTAATTTGCTTGAGGACGTTGAGCTTTAGAGTAACTAAATAATCCAGTGAATTATTCATTTAGATGAAGTAGGTACTTTAGTTTCCATTCACCGAAAGACTTCAACAAACAATTTTAAAGTTATGTCGACTAATAAATTGGATTAATTATGTTAATGGTCTTTAAATTATATGTCTGGTTTTTCCAATTTGTTTCCTGTAGTATACCATCTACTATATTTTAATATTTGATGTTGGTGCTGTTCAAAATTAGTAATGACAAGAGAGCTAATTTTTAAAATTTTACATGAATTGTCAACAAAATCAAAATGACTAAATACAGTCACGGTCTTGAAGTACTCATTGTGAGGCATTTTGATCCTTAAAATATGCGTTTTATTTCATTTTAGTTTCTTTGCATTTTCGTCTCTAATCTATTAATTTTGTTGTATTTTTTATTTTTTTTAATTCTGATAATACCCCTGCAAGTGTTATAGATCGCATGTTTTGGAAATCAAGTGAAATAGTTAAAAGATTGAGGACTAAAGGCTAACAAAGCCCATACTTTGAAGATCATTTGTCTAATTAATCCTAATAAATAAATATTTTAGCATAATAATTTACTCTAGCGCAATTGACTAATCCAGTATACTTCTATTTGGAAGGTTTGTGAAAAGCAAATATTGATAATTTATCCCTCTATTTATGGAGCTTCTTTGTTAGATATTTTGAAGCCTATTTCAGTAATTTGAAATGAATCATTCATCTTACCGGGTTTGTCGAGTAAAGAATTCAATCAAACTATTGGACATGGGTAGTCATATGATAATATAACATTTGTTTTTAAAAAATTAAACGATTTATTTTCAATATCATATTTGTAATTTATTTTTTAAAAATAAATAATCTAATTAGTGAACCTCAAAAATTTAATGATTTAATCACTAAGATAGGCCACCAAATGGTCTCACAAAGCCTAAAGGTAAAAATTTATAACTGTTTTTGGTTCATAGATTTGGAGAAAAATTTAAAAAGGAAAACGAAAAAGGTAATTCAAATGAAATAAAATATAATTAAATTCTATTCAGTTTTACACACATTTTCCTTTTGTCATTTTCAAATTTATGAACCAAACACAACTTAAGTCTAACGGAGAGAGATAATCCATTTCAAAAAAATAAAAATCATTGCACAGAATTAGGGCTTGTTTAGATTTTTAGAGTCTTATCTAGGAATTAGATTTCTAAAGTTAGGGGTCATGATGAATGGAAAAACTTAAAAAAAAAGTTATGCATGGTTAACGAAATTTTCAAGTGAGTAATGCTACGTCGCTCGAAATCTGCCCCCCCCCCCCCGGAATCCCCCTAATTGGAAAAACGACGTCGTTTTCCCTTTTTTTTTTTTTTTTTTGGTTGAATCAGAAACGAAGAAGAAGAAGGGAGAAGAAGAAGAAGCAGAGGAAGAAGATGAAGAAGGGAAGGGAGAAGGGAGAACTGGACAGGAGGGGGCATAAACCAGGGGCGGAGGCGCGGCGGAGGCGCGGCGGAGGCTCTGCTGCTGCGACGATCGGCGATCGGCCGACGATCGGCCGAGCTGCTACGACGGCTGAGCTTCTCTCCCTCTCTCTCTCTGTTTCCCTCTCTCCTCTCCTCTCTCTTTCTCCCTCTCCCTCTGTTTCTCCATTTTTGGGGGATTCGGGAGGGAGCTCATTCGAGCTCCCAAGCTTTATCCTTTTCAAGTTAACGAAGTTTTCATTATTTCTATACATACATACATACATAGTATATGTTAGAAATGGGCGCCCATGTGGCATGACCATTTAACATTTGAACCTGATCCAAATGGGTTTTGAATTTGAATTCAAACCTATTTGGATAAACTACTCTGGATATATATCTATCATATCCTAGTATGGATAGATGATATAGATATATGATATATCTCTAGTAACTTATATGGTTAAAGAGATAATTAGATTATATATCTTATATATGGGATATGGGTGATTAAGAGATATACAACGTATCATCTCTTTTTTCCCATATACAGTTTCTCCCATATACTGACTCTCTCCCATAAACAAAATCAATAAGCTATTTGCACTGTGATTTGTGTGGGTGATATTCACCATTGTAATATCACCCCACTGCTGGGTTGATTGACCAGATTCAGGAAGCACTGATTTACCCACGAGATCCATCAGAGTTCAGAATATTTCAGAAAGGTATGACCTTAATATTTTTATTCCTGCGTCATACTTTGTTTACATTGGTATCAGAGCCTCTAATGGATATTTTCGTGTTTCCATTAATCACGTGTATATTTCATATGTATATGTATACATTATATACATGAATGTTAGTAAAGAAAATAAAAAATCTATTTTATTAGATTAAGAGCATAAATATTTTTTTTATGTTCATTAATGCCTTTTTTAAATACCATAAATGGTTTTATTTTGAAAAAAGGAGTCCGGCAGTACCAAAATCGGACCAGAAAACACCCTGGAAGGCGGCGCGTGGTCTGCACGCGCCACCTGACGCCTTAAGCCGTTTCCACGCGCGCCCACGTGCAGCCACGCGCTCCCACGCGCGCCCACGCCCTTGCACGCGCGTCCACGCGCCAGATGCGGTGCAGACGCGCTTCCACGCGTCGTCACGCGCACGTCAGCCGCGCCGTCCACGCGCGCCGCGTACTGAGCCGCGTGCCGAGCCACGTTCCGAGCCGTGAGCGCCGAGCCGCGTGCTGAGCCGCGCCGAGTCGTTTTTCCGTGCTGGCTTGTTTTTAAGGCTCTGTTTGTTCTGTCTTAAATTCTGAATCGCGTTAAATGGCCATAATTAATTCATTATAGCTTTGTTTTAAGCGTGGTTGGAACCGTTAGACTCAAATTAAATTTTCTATATTCTGTAAAATTTTGGAAATTTTATGAAAATAAAAATATTTTTTCTGTGTTAATAATTCATTTTTTATGCTTTAAAATGATTCTGGTATTGCATAAATAATTTTCTGGGGTTAAAATTTTTATTGTGGACTTCTGAAATGTTTTACTATTTACTGGTATAATTGTTTCAGTTTATCAGTTTCTGGATTTTTTATTTCTAATTTTATGTGTGTTTATTAGTCATTTAAAATTCCAGAAAATACCAGAAAATTCCAGAAAATTTCAGAATGATATACATTCTGTTATGGCATAATTTGAATATTAAATACAGCATGTTGTTGTTTTTTGCCTACAATTTCTAATTTGTTGTAATTAGAATAGCATGATTAATTGTTTTTTATTCTAATTCCGTTATTAAATGTAACATAGCATGTATTGATTGTAAATCTACATTATGATGCTGTTGTATGGAATTATAATTTTTATCATGCTTTTAGACATGCCATAGTAAGTGGGAGGTTATTCGGTTGAGAGAAATCTTTGTAGATTAACTCCCGAAAATCAATATTTTGCACATAAATTAAATTAAATTTTGGATAATTGTCACTTGTGGCGCAAGAGATGATTACGAGCATAGCGGATTTTCGATCTTGTCACTATTTAACTTAGATTTTTGTGGCAAAATTATATTATGCTAATCAAGTTAATCCCAATGCGAATTTCTCTCTAAATTGACTTAGCTTATGGAAGTTAATTGGTTGACCTAGACTTAGTAAAGATGTTCAAATGTGAACAATGTAATCCCATTCTTTAGATGAGCAAAAGTCTTGGAGACTTTAGGTCAGACCTTAATTGAGCCAAAGTAAGGAAACATGACTCAAAGTCGCCGTGGTTTTGTTGCCTTATTTGGCACAATAAAAAAAAACTAATGTGTGCGCTATGGTTAGCGGCATGCTACGTAGTTTTGGTTGGCGAATTTTGGAGTTATGAAATCATTAAGCCCTCAATAGATCTGTATATGATCTTGACTATTGAGCTGCGCGGATTGACTTTGTAATTTGACTTTTAATGATGTTGCATCATTAGATGAAGTAACATTCAAGAGTCACGTCATCCAAGAAATGCGAGCTTAAATGAATTAGTCATTAAGTGTAAGACGAGTAGCCAGTATGAGTAGTGTTTTGCTCTCTACCCAATTACTGGGAGTGGATGAAGCAAAATTTCATGCACTATAATAGTGTGCGTTGAAATATCACGTGAAGTGAAAAGATTAGCGCTTAGAAGCTGCAAAATCTATTAACACTAAGTGAAAAGATTAGCGCTTAGTGGCTGCAAAATCTATTATCATTGCCAACTTGTCTAAGTTTGGACACTTACTGTTTCCACACTTGAGTGTGAGACATGAGGAGGGGCTTCTTTGTATGATTCCTTAGCTAGGCTAACGTTTTTGAATAACGTTTACCACTAAGCGCAAACGTTGCAGCATAGTAATGAAAAGGTCAAGGCCGACAAGGTTGTTATGACTCTAAGAATTTGACGCATGGCTCGTGAGAGCATTGTGTTGAATTAGACTCTTTAGCCTAATTCGCGCTTAAGTTACTTCAGGAGCTATCATAATTGATAGCTTATTCTCTCCTTCTTGTGGATAGTAGAATTAATTGCAAGTAACTATGAAGCGAGAAATAGATATGGCAAGAGGAGTATCGTCATCTTTCAACTAGATGCATTAAAGTGTATGGAGAATAAAATTGACTTGAAGGTGCAGGGGATTAGCACTTACTAGTTAAATTTGCGACTTAGGCGCACTTGATATCTCCATGACATCCTTTATGATCTAGTGAATATGAATTAGTCCTGAGTCATTACCTAGTTGGGCCTAAACCTTTTAAACTTATCTTCGAGAACTCACACATTAAGATGATTGGAATTAGTTTATGACATTAGTCATGAACCGGTGGCTTATTATACTTAATCACATTAATGAGATGATGACACGATGGTTTGAGTAGGCCTTCTCGGGCCCACTCGCTTGTGACATCCTGCTCTCATATAAATGTGTAACTTTGTTCGCAATGGGTGCGCACAAGTAAGTAGGAAAGCCGTAGAAGGTCATTTGTATTGGCGCATTTAGTCCACTATGATATTTGTGACTAGATATGTGTAAGGGTATGATAGCTAAGCCTCAATCTCAACACATTTATAGATTACGATACGCATTTGAATCAAGACTATTTGGTCTCTCATAAGTCAAAAGTTGTGAGATGATTTTTGACATTGCACAAATGAGGTTGAGATCAATCAGAAAATAGCTTTCGAGCTTTTAGTTTTGACCAAGGTGGCGAGTATCTATTTGAGTTATTTTAGAAAACTCTGTGAAGAGAAATGGATGATTAGAAAAGTTGATTATTCTAATACTCAATAACACAATGGTGTAGTAGAGATAAGGAATTACGTATTGCTAATGTTTAGGTGGATAATGGCGCAAAATGTTTCCCAATGGGAATTGCACTAGTTTGTTGCCTATATCCCTAACTAAGTGCCCTCCATATCAGATTTACACTCCATTTTGAGTAATGGGTTAGCAAGAGCCATCTATGGGCGATCTGTAACCGTAAGCAGCTTATCGTTATTCTACTTCTCATAAGATTGTGAAGTTAAGACCTAGGTTTTATAGCGCATTATTTATGCTGTCTTGTAAACACAAAGGGTCGTGTGGCGCATTATTGTATGAGGTCATGCAAACCCTCCAGGTCATGTGCATATA
Organism: Camellia japonica; assembly: GCA_030407325.1. NCBI lineage: Eukaryota > Viridiplantae > Streptophyta > Magnoliopsida > Ericales > Theaceae > Camellia > Camellia japonica. The sequence continues at coordinate 87,956,658 of JAPPVO010000010.1, read as the reverse complement.
GGTAAGAGCTTTGTGGTAGTGTAACTAAGTCACATAAAGTTTTCTTAGTAAAGGTGACGTGTATAGAGTTTTGGAACTCTATAAGATAGAGAATTCTGAGCATAGCGCTTTATGTAGCCTAGTTGAGAATGGAAAGAAATTTCCAATATTCTAGGACAGTGGGAGTGATGTGCCTACTAATGGATTACTCCATTAGAGAAGAATTCTCTACATTCTTAGTTGCGCTGGTAGCAAATGTGAAAATTTTCCACGTCATCACTGGGTGATTGAGAAGGGAACATTCATGATTGCTCCGCAGATGATAAGAGCCTAGGATAATGCCAAGGCTCTAGTCCCCGTATTTAGAAAGTGGATTAATGTTGCGCGGTTTAAGACAAAGTCTATGAGATTAACCATTTCTATAATTTGGTTGACTTTCCATTATGACGCGAAACTGTTCTAAAGTTATGCGTAATTTGGATAGTCATTGTTGAGGCATAAGGCTTGCTAGATACCGAAAAGTCGCACCATTGAGGAAAGTGTAGACCATGAGAAGACTTCCTCCTGGGGAGTGAGGTTATTTTGACTTCCTCCTGGGAGTGAGGTTATTTTGACTTAGGCTATGATTGACATAAGTTCGGAACGTTGATTTGTGGACATTGTGACCCAAATTTCTCGTTGGAGAATTGGATAAGTAGATCTGTAGGGATTTACTTTCTACTTTTAGGTAAAAAGTTAGGAGGCAAAAAGGTTGCTAGTTCCAATAAATCTTTTACAGCCTAAAACAGTTATCCAAATAGTGGTTCTTAGATTTCGTCAAGCCATGATAGGCCAACAATGATCGATGAAGACCACTGAGGCATGATCAATGGTCCAAAAAGAAGTTTTTCCTTACTTAGTCATTATGAGCAGGAATTTATAAGGATGTCGCCACCTAGGTGGGCAGTCCTCTATTTTAGATATGATGGACATGGGTGATGTAATTTATATGCTCGGATGTACGATCCTTAGGGATTGTTTTGGGAAAATTCTCGGTTTGTCTTCGATGACTTACATAAGGAATATCCTAGAATAATTCTAGATGCAAAATTGCAAACCCATTGACTTACCTATCGGTAAAAGCCAGAGCCTTAGCTATTGAGTGTATCCTCGGATTGTCTTTGGGAGAAACAGATGATCTATATTCCTTGATCCTTTCTTTGTTGTAGGAGCCTAAAGTACGCTATGTGGGCGTATTCGACATGATAAGTGTTATCTTTGGTAAATGGTCAACTGAATTGTTTAGACATTGACCTTGCTCATTAGATTGTGGATAAAATGCTTTACTAGTAGTATATTAATTTGCTTCTTGTAAGATTCAATGCGCTAGTTGGGCGCATCTGCGCTAGTTGGGCGCATTAAGAATTAATGCAAATTGGTCACCAAAATATCTTTAGAGAGGTTATTGCGCAAGAGGTAGTGATCTTGAATCACTTCATGTGAGGCGCACATGGTGGATTCCGTTGTATAAACTTATCGCAAGAGGTGCTGATAAGGCTTATGTTTGGAATCTAGAATTGTGATCTTGAATCACTTCATGTGAGGTGTACATGGTGGATTCCGTTGTATATACTTATCGCAAGAGGTGCTGATAAGGCTTATGTTTGGAATCCAGAATTGCGCAAGCCATTGTCATTTTTTTTTTAATTTAATGGATCACTTATTTTGAGATGATGGGATGTTGACAACTATTATGGTTTGTGTCATAATGATTGCAGATGATGATGTCAATAGGCAAGATTAGCTCACTCACACGAGCAATCGCCCTTGGCGCTTGGGAGCGAGCAAGGATGAGACTAGTGGTTTATTTTTATTTGGAGCCAAGAGAGGCTTAAATAATCCACTATGTATGTCGCCTTGGTTACAACCAAGATGAGGTCGTGTTAAGGACCAAACATGGATGTTAGTACCCACTTTCCATGTTGTGCCTGTTATGATTAGCCAGATGCGAGATCTCATTTGGCGCCTAGAAGGCGAGCAGATAGAGAATTCGGGTATCGAGTGTGACGTCACTCTTTTGGAAGTTACTCCACCGTAACATGTATTCATACTATATGTGCTTGGCGACTGAGTAATGAGGTGAGAGAATGGATCCCTGTTTCCTCACCGTGTGAGTCTTACGTGTCATTATTAAAATGACTTTCATTTTTGTACCCTTTTGTGACTTTTGACTATGTCATAAAGGTAAGGGGTTGATGTTCGGCTACTTTGGTATGTTGCCTGCGGTCATGTATGATTCGGCCTTAAGGGACATCACTGGGAAAGCGGTCAATCCTAAACTAAATGGCATGAGGGCAAAGGGAAGATCATCTAGTATTACACCACTGTTGTATATTCACTGCCGGCAACTCACATCGCTCTGTATGAGAAGCGGATTGAGTATGAATATATTGCAAGAATTGAGAGGGTCAAACATGCTCTCTTTTTTTAGGGATTAGAGATGTTTTTGGACCGGTGTAATTAGATGGGTCTGGGGTATATGAGACACTATTTCTGTTCTTTTTTGGGTTGATGTCTCTATACTGACTCATATGAGTTCTAGTATAGAGCTCCCACATGCAGGTGTTCTCAGCGGTCGCACGGTGCATTGGCTAGTATGAGATTGTTCTTTTTGGGGAGATTGAGATAGAGATGTGGCAGTGTCATGCCAACTCATGTGCGAGTGGGAGATGTTAGAAATGGGCGCCCATGTGGCATGACCATTTAACATTTTGAACCTGATCCAAATGGGTTTTGAATTTGAATTCAAACCTATTTGGATAACTACTCTGGATATATATCTATCATATCCTAGTATGGATAGATGATATAGATATATGATATTATCTCTAGTAACTTATATGGTTAAAGGAGATAATTAGATTATATATCTTATATATGGGATATGGGTGATTAAGAGATATACAACGTATCATCTCTGTTTTTCCCATATACAGTTTTTCCCATATACTGACTCTCTCCCATAAACAATAATCAATAAGCTATTTGCACTGTGATTTGTGTGGGTGATATTCACCATTGTAATATCACCCCACTGCTGGGTTGATTGGCCAGATTCAGGAAGCACTGATTTACCCACGAGATCCATCAGAGTTCAGAATATTTCAGAAAGGTATGACCTTAAATATTTTTATTCCGCTGCGTCATACTTTGTGTTACAGTATAGATAACGAAAATTTAACAACCAATCTCGTCATGATTTTTTGACTAATGAATTATATATATAATTATTTTATTAAAAAATTAAGATGGGCCCTAACCTACTACCCACGCTGCTTTGGTGATGAAAGTCGTAAAAATATTTGTTGTTGGTAGAATTGATTTCAGACCTGGCCATTTTTTTGTCAGAAATAATTTAAAATTCACAAAACAAACAACTTTCAATGTTTCTTGAAATGTGAAAAAAAAAAAATTAATTCTAAAAAATAATTCACCAAAAGCACTTTAGTTTCTAAGTTTTGGGTAATAATTACAAATATAAATACATATTTATATATAGGTTTCTATATCCAGAATTTCTTTCTCTATTCTTACTTTTCTTAGTTTGGAAATGATTTTTTTTAATGCTTTGATTAAGCAACTTTCTAGTACTTTTTTTTTTTTTAACTTTTATTTATTTATTTATTTTTTACCACACTGCATGAAGTTAGTAAAATAGTAAAATTAAATTAGTACAACTTTATAGAATGGCCCCACAACTTTTTGAAAATTACATTAGTATTCCTATATTTCATTAATATTTATAGAATGTATAATGAGATTGTCCCATAATTTCATGCAAATTACTTTACGAAGTTTCTATTATTTTATTAATTTTTCACTATATATAGTATGATAATAGCCATTATTTCACGTGTTAATATAGTCAATTTTATTATATCAGAGTTACACACTTCTTTTAATTTTTTTATTTAAAAAGAAAAAAAAGGTATGTATATATTTTAGGGTGCTTAGGTCATAAATTCAAACAACTTTGCTTCATACCCCCAGTGGGGGTCGCGCCCCCAGTGACGTGGCGCGCCCCCACTGGCCGAAAATCAAAAAAAAGAAAAAAAAAAAAGAAAAACTGTTTTTTTGGTCTAACCCCGCACGACACCTCACTGGGTGTCACCCCAGCTGGGGGTAGAATGCATTTTCCAAATTCAAATTTGAATTCCTTTTGCCTAAAAATTCACGCACAAAAATAGTATGTTTATAAGGATATATTTTTGCAAAAGACCAAACTATACCCATATATTTAGATCCACCCATATATTTGTTGGAAATTGTTATAAATTCTGGGTAAAACCAGAATTTTATCCTAAGTTTGGTCTAATATTTAGGTGGGCCCCGTGCGCCGATTTACACGGGTCAAAGTGGTAACGCGTTCTATGCCGCGTTGTGATTCACGTGGTATATTTGGTTGCTCAAAACCATTACCGAGTGAATGGGAAATTGAAACCAAAGTGTGCTCCATAGAAATGGAGTTTTGGTGGAAAATCCTTAAATGTATTGAATAAGGCTTGTCCTACATTGATTTGGTGGGAAGTTTTGAATGGGTTTATAAGACATGGGTTTGGTACTTGGGGTGTGCCCCAAGGGGTACCCAAGTGTTTTAGAATGAGAGGTTATGGGCAAAATGGGGTAGACCTATTGAACCCAAAAAACCACCACGCACAGCCCGCCCGACCGAATCTTTTTGGGCCAAAAAGATTTTCTGTACATCCAAACAAGGCCCTTCCCGTTTTTGTATCTGTTTGAATTTAAACCAACAGATTCAAATCTGTTTGAATTCAAAGCCAACAGGTTCATACCTGTTCAATTCAAAACCAAGAGCCACCTTTACATCTATAAATAGACTAGCCTCCCATTTGGATTTACTCCAATTTTCGTACTCCATCCTCTGCTATAAATCTCTCTGCATTTTGCTGCATTTTATTTCTGAAAGAAAGAGTGTAAACACTTAGTGTGTTCGACGAACAATAAATTGTAGTGCTGCTTTTATTGTTGATAAGATCATTTCATCCTGGGAGATAGACGTCCAAATTCTGAAAGCACCGTGGAGAGGACGAATCTGTCTTAAGGACACAGTGTTAAACACTGGACTTGATCAGATTATAATTCGAAGAAATTAAATAAAGTTATTTAATTATTTTTTTTTATTGTTATTTATTTAAATCAGATTTTAATTTTGTTTTTGTAACAAAATAAAATCTGTTTTTATTATTTATTTTTTTTATTTCGAGTTTGATTTTTGTAATCAAACAAATTCTCTCCTTTTCTTTATTTCTTTAATTCTAATTGTTGTTTTGTACACAATAGAATTAAAATCTTTTAAATACAGTGAAGATTGTCCAACAATCTTAAGACAGATTTTTTGGTATCTTCATTGTATTTAATTTTCTGTTTCATAAAGACATATTCTGGTTGGAAAAACAAATAGTGTTTATGCTATTTGACAGATAGTAGTAATATACTGTCTCTTTTCTTTGACAACTAGTAGTAATATACTGGTGTCATTAACAATTGCAGAATATTAATTGTGTTACAGAAAATTATTGTGCTATTTTATTTTTCTAGTTTTAGTAACAAGGAAAATAAAATTATTTTGTGTTATAATTTATTTTCTGGTTTTAGTAACTAGAAAATTAATTTGTGTTTTAATTTTTTCTGATTTTTGTAATCAGAGATTATGGCTACTACAACTGAAACTGCATCTGGCAGTGGTACTCCTATTGTTACACCAACATCGTCCCTATCCAGAACCATGTTCATGTACCAATCAATCATGGAGAAAAACCGGAAAAATTTAACGGTACCGAGTTTAAGAGATGGCAGCAGAAGATGCTGTTCTATCTTACAACTCTTAATTTGGCCCGGTTTCTCCATGAAGAGGCTCCAGCACTTAAAGAGGGTGAAAGTGATCGGCAAGTTGTTGCCGCTGTAGATGCTTGGAAACATTCAGATTTCCTGTGCAGAAACTACATCCTCAATGGCCTTGACAACATGCTGTATAATGTATACAGTCCTCTGAAGTCAGCAAAAGAATTGTGGGATTCTTTGGAGAAGAAATACAAGACAGAGATGCCGGCACGAAGAAATTTGTCGTCGGTAAATTTCTGGATTTTGTTATGGTAGACTCCCAAACGGTAATATCTCAAGTTCAAAGTTTTCAGATAATTTTGCATGATATTCATTCAGAAGGTATGTCTCTTAGCGAATCTTTCCAAGTCGCTGCTTTGGTGGAAAAGTTACCACCGGCTTGGAAAGATTTCAAAAATTATTTAAAACATAAACGCAAAGAGATGACCATGGATGAGTTATTGTAAGATTAAGAATTGAGGAAGATAACCGAAAGGCTGAAAAGAGGAATGGGAAAAATCCCATTGAGTCCAAGGCTAATGTGGTTGAACAAGTTCAAAACCACATAACAAAAAGAGGAAGTTTACTGGAGATGGTCCTAAACAAGGCAACAACAATGGCAACAAGAAGTTCAAAGGAAAATGCTATAACTGTGGCAAGACTGGACATCGAGCTTCTGACTGCCGCCGTCCTAAGAAGGATCATGGAAGTACAAGTAAGAAGACCACCAATCAGGCCAATGTAACAGAATTGGATTACATCTCTGACGGAGTGAATGACATCAACCTCTCTGCTGTGGTGTCTGAGGCTAACTTGGTTGGAAATCCCAAAGAGTGGTGGGTTGACACTGGAGCAACTCGTCACATATGTGCGGACAAGAAGATGTTCACTACCTACAATGAGGCTGCAAATGGTGAACAACTTTTCATGGGAAATTCTTCTACTTCTACTGTGGCTGGACAAGGGAAAGTGATCTTGAAGATGACATCAGGGAAAGAACTGACCCTCAACAACGTACTGCATGTACCTGACATCCGGAAGAATTTAGTTTCTGGTTCTTTGTTAAGTAAAAATGGTTTTAGGCTTGTTTTTGAGTCTGATAAGTTTGTATTAACAAAGAGTGGTATGTATGTTGGTAAGGGATACATGAGTGATGGTCTCTTTAAACTAAATGTAATGACAGTTGTACCAAAAGTTGCTATGAATGAGAATAACACATCTTTTGCTTATATTCTTGAGTCGAATTTATGGCATGGTAGATTAGGTCATGTAAATTATGATGCTTTGCGTAGATTAATTGGTTTGGATTATATACCAAAGTTTGAAATTAATCCTAATCATAAATGTGAAATTTGTGTAGAAGCAAACTAACTAAGGCTCCATTTAAATCGTTGAAAGGAAAACCGAACCTCTAGAATTAATTCATACTGATGTATGTGATCTAAAATTTATTCAAACTAGAGGAGGCAAAAAGTATTTCATAACATTTATCGATGATTGCACAAGATATTGTTATGTTTATTTACTTAGAAGTAAAGATGAAGCCTTAGAAATGTTTAAACTCTACAAAACAGAAGTTGAAAATCAACTTGGTAAAACCATTAAAATGGTTAGAAGTGATAGGGGTGGTGAATATGATGCACCATTAAATGAATTTTGTGCACAACATGGCATTATTCACCAAACTACAGCCCCTTATTCTCCACAGCAAAATGGAATTGCTGAAAGGAAGAATAGAACCTAAAAGAAATGATGAATGCCATGTTACTAAGTTCAGGCTTACCACAGAACTTGTGGGGGGAAGCAATATTGTCTGCTAATTATGTTCTTAATAGAATACCCCACAAGAAAACCAAAGCATTCCTTATGAATTGTGGAAAGGTCGACCACCTTCCTACAAATACTTAAAAGTGTGGGGGTTTTGGCAAAAGTGGAAGTTCCTGTTCCTAAAAAGACTAAGATTGGACCAAAAACAGTAGATTGTGTGTTTATTGGTTATGCTCAGAATAGTAGTGCATATCGGTTTCTGACTTATAAATCAGAAATACCTGATATAAATGTGAACACTATTATAGAGTCAAGGAATGCTGTGTTTTTTGAACATGTCTTTCCTTACAAGAAAGGACAGGAATTAAGTTCACAGAAAAGAACTTATGATTGTACACAAAGTCAAGAGACTAATGACAATCAAACACAAGAGACTAGTAATGGTCTCAACCAACAGGATTTAACTGATGATGAACCAAGAAGAAGTAAGAGAGCGAGAACATCAAAATCCTTTGGTCCAGATTTTCTGACATACTTGTTAGAAAATGAACCTCAAAGCTTTAAGGCAGCAATGACAGGTCCTGAAGCACCTTTGTGGAAAGAGGCTGTTAATAATGAAATTGAATCCATTATGCAAAATCATACTTGGGAATTGGTGGATCTTCCACCAGGTTCTAAACCTCTTGGATATAAATGGATATTCAAGAGAAAAATGAAAGCAGATGGTTCAATTGACAAGTATAAAGCAAGACTTGTAGTTAAAGGTTACAGACAAAAGGAAGGTCTGGACTATTTTGACACATATTCCCCTGTGACAAGAATAACATCCATTCGCATGCTTATTGCTATAGCAGCGTTGTTTAATTTAGAAATACATCAAATGGATGTTAAAACAGCTTTCTTAAACGGTGATCTAAATGAAGAGATCTATATGGAGCAACCCGAAGGGTTTGTAGTATCAGGGCAAGAAAAGAAAGTTTGTCGACTTGTAAAATCCCTTTATGGATTAAAACAAGCACCTAAGCAATGGCATGAAAAATTTGATCATGCAATGCTTACTAATGGGTTTAAGATAAACGAATGTGACAAATGCGTCTATGTTAAAAACACTGACCAAGGATATGTCATAGTTTGTCTTTATGTGGATGACATGCTTATCATTGGAAGCAGTCAAAACATGATCAAATCAACTAAGCAAATGCTTAACAAAAGATTTGATATGAAAGATATGGGGGTCGCAGATGTTATATTAGGAATGAAAATTACTAAAACATCTGACGGATATGCATTATCTCAATCTCATTATATTGAGAAAATTCTTGATAAATTTATCAAGGATGATTTGAATTTAGCAAGAACACCTGTCGACATCAGTCTTTATTTATCGAAAAATAAAGGTGATGCAGTGTCTCAGTTAAAATACTCCCAAATCATTGGAAGCCTAATGTACCTAATGAATTGTACTCGTCCTGATATAGCTTATGCTATCAGTAAATTGAGTAGGTACACTAGTAACCCCGGAGAAGACCATTGGAAAGCGATCATTCGGGTTCTTAGATATCTAAGATTCACCCGTGATCATGGTTTGAACTTTACTCGATATCCAGCAGTACTTGAAGGTTATTGTGATGCAAATTGGATATCGGATACTAAAGATTCAAAATCCACAAGTGGATATGTCTTTACTCTGGAGGCGCTGCTGTTTCTTGGAAATCCACGAAACAAACTTGCATCGCACGATCCACAATGGAATCCGAGTTCATTGCTTTAGACAAAGCAGGAGAAGAAGCAGAATGGCTTCGTCACTTCTTAGAAGACATTCCAATGTGGCCAAAACCTGTGCCAGCTATTTGCATTCATTGTGATAGTCAATCTGCAATAGGCAGGGCACAGAATCATATGTATAACGGTAAGTCACGACATATTCGTCGTCGACATAATACCGTAAGGCAATTGTTGTCAAACGGAATAATCTCAATAGATTATATAAAATCTAAAGAGAATATTGCGGATCCGTTAACAAAAGGTTTGACAAAAGAGCTAGTGTATAGTTCATCGAAGGGGATGGGATTAAAGCCTATTACATAAGAGTCGTCATAATGGTAACCCTACTTATATGACTGGAGATCCCAAGAACTAAGTTCAAAGGGACAACTAAGTTATGTATGGCTCGCCAGAAATCACCAAGGGATTAAAATTCCTACCCATTCCTATGGTGAGAGTGATATCTGCAACATATGTTGTCTGCAGGGGCATAAGGATAAGCTTTGCTTTTAATGATTACTTATATCTTGATTAAGGCATAAAATCAAGACGAGTATAAGGAGATACTCACAATAAGAATCACCTATATGAGTGTTGAACTGGGGCCGGTTCTATGAGAATGAAAGAGGCTACATTCTCTAGAAACACTCATGAAAACCAGGAGCGTTCAAGGCCAAAATGAACACAACAGTGAGAACCACGATGTGTTAGAAGATATTTTGTGTGAAATCTATTGTCTTGGCTTACACAAACGGCTGAACAATTCAAGGCATCGCGTCCATTGGTTAGCCAGTAAGTCCGATAGGTTATCACTAGGGAAGGTTCAAGGCCGAAAACTACCTATCCTGATGCAAGATATTTTCGACTTATACTCTTTCGATAAAGTCTGCATATTGTTGCATTTCCGTTGTCATCAAATTCCATTCATGTGGGGGATTGTTGGAAATGGTTATAAATTCTGGGTAAAACCAGAATTTTTCCTAAGTTTGGTCTAATTTTTAGGTGGGCCCCGTGCGTCGATTTACACGGGTCAAAGTGGTAACGCGTTCTATGCCGCGTTGTGATTCACGTGGTATATTTGGTTGCTCAAAACCATTACCGAGTGAATGGGAAATTGAAGCCAAAGTGTGCTCCATGGAAATGGAGTTTTGGTGGAAAATTCCTTAAAGGTTTGAATAAGGCTTGTCCCACATTGATTTGGTGGGAGGTTTTGAAAGGGTTTATAAGGCATGGGTTTGGTACTTGGGGTGTGCCCCAAGGGGTACCCAAGTGTTTTAGAGGGAGAGGTTATGGGCAAAATGGGCTAGACCCATTGGACCAAAAACCACACACACGCGCGCGCGCCGCCGTCCGTCGGGCGGCGGCTGGGCTGGGCCTGGGCTTGGGCGCGGGTGCGTGGTGTGAGGTTGGGTTGGGCTTGTTCGGCCCAATACTAATCTTTTTGGGCCAAAAACATTTGAATTTAATTTTATTTTTGTAAAATAAAATCCAGAATTCAAATTAAACTGGTTTGGATTTCTGTATCCAAACAGGGCCCTTCCCGTTTTCAAACAGAATAAACTGTTTGGATTATTGCACACAAACAGGGCCCTTCCCGTTTTTATCTGTTTGAATTTAACCAACAGATTCAAATCTGTTTGAATTCAAACCAACAGGTTTATACCTGTTCAATTCAAAACCAAGAGCCACCTTTACATCTATAAATAGACTAGCCTCCCATTTGGATTTACTCCAATTTTCGTACTCCATCCTCTGCTTAAATCTCTCTGCATTTTGCTGCATTTTATTTCTGAAAGAAAGAGTGTAAACACTTAGTGTGTTCGACGAACAATAAATTGTAGTGCTGCTTTATTGTTGATAAGATCATTTCATCCTGGGAGATAGACGTCCAAATTCTGAAAGCACCGTGGAGAGGACGAATCTGTCTTAAGGACACAGTGTTAAACACTGGACTTGATCAGATTATTTCGAAGAAATTAACCAAGTAAGTTATTTAATTATTTTTTTTTATTGTTATTTATTTAAATCAGATTTTAATTTTGTTTTTGTAACAAAATAAAATCTGTTTTTATTTATTTATTTTTTTTATTTCGAGTTTGATTTTTGTAATCAAACAAATTCTCTCATTTTCTTTATTTCTTTAAATTCTAATTGTTGTTTTGTACATAATAGAATTAAAATTTTTTAAATACAGTAAAAATTATTCCAACAATATTTAGATCCACGTCTATCTGTTCAAATTGAATGGTGTGCAATCAAACCCCATCTATAATTAATATCGTGCTATATTGAACTTTTTTTTCCCACGACTATGGTCGCTCTCACCACCAAAATTAAAAGAATCATATTATTTGCACAAGTTATCTCCTGGTCCCTTCACAAGATAGCCACTTTTCTTTGACCCACAGTATTTTCCTTCTTATCTGCATTACATTCACCTTGAACTTTCTTAATTTGTCTTTTTCTTACGTTGGAAAACGTTTTTTAGAAAATATTTTCTACATTTTTTAGTATTTGGTACAATAGAAAATAAAAATCAACAGAAAATATTTTTCATGCTCGATGGAAAATAAACATATTTGAGTGGAAATATTTTCCCTTTTAAAAGGTAGAAAAACATTTTTTGAACTAAACTTTTACCAATATCACCTCCACCACGATGCCACTACCACCTAGGACTGTGCATAGGGTTATTCGACCTGCGAAAACCGCCCAATCCAAACCATCCACGCCTATTTGGGCGGTTTTACAAAATTGTTAAGGTCGGATGCGGTTTAGAATTTTTCCTGTTTTGCGGGCAACGGGCGGGTTGCGGGTTTTACCCTCACCCACCCGCATCTGTATACAATTTTCTTTTTAATCTGGACCATTAGATTTTCTTGTAAATTTTATAAGTGTGTAATCCTAATCTTCTCATCTCTCACTCACTTTAATTTGATTATAAAACATGTAGGCTCTAACATTATAACATTATAATAATATCACTTACTACCTTGTTTGAAATACTTATTATTCAATTGGAATTTTTTTAATTTTTTACAAATCTAGTTATGTAAATTTTTTTGTTGTTAGTTTTTATTTAATTTTCATTCTACTTTTTTATAATCTAGTTTTAATGGAAGATAATATTGAATCTCCCGCAATTAAAAACATTTTTAAAATGGCAAAACAAAAAAGCCAAAAAAAAAAATTTTAAAGAAAAAAACTTAATCCACAAACCGTCCGCAACCGCCCACACATCCTCAAACCCTATCCGCACAAACCATAACCCGCATTGTGGGCGGTTGCAGATTCAATTTTTCCCAAACCGTAGACATATGGGCGGATCCAAACCACAAACCGAACCATCAAAAATCAATCCGCGAGCACTCCTACTACCCACCTCCACCCTATAACTACCACCATCACCGACACTATTACTGCCGCCGTCACCACCACCCCAACATCTCCACCTCCTCCACCACCACCACCTCCACTAAGTGGCGACTTTAGAAATTTTTTTAGATAGAGTCACTTAAAAATTTTAAATTTGCAAATTTTATTAAAAAAAAGTTTTACGGTAATTAACATTTAAATTTCTCCACCTTCAAATAAAATAAACTTTCAATTGTATTCGATAATGTGTCACTTTTTTGAATTATTACATAATAACTTCATTGTTAATAGTGTCAAATGCATCTATATATATATACATACATATACATATATGTGATTAATAATTGATCTTTTATTTAGTTTGAGTTTTGAGAAGATAAATATAATAGAGAAGGATTAGATTTCTAATGAGTTTTGGTTTCTAGTAGATGGGGACCTTATTTTTTTTTTAATGGAATCAATTAATTATCAAATAAAATTTTTACCATAAAAAAATACAGTCCCGCTACAGAGCCCGAATTTCCCACGGCTCGACTGCCCCGAATTTCAAAACGACGCCGTTTTGAAATTTTTTTTTTTTTCTTGTTCCTCCCCCTGCCTTCTTCCTTCCCCTCTCTTTTCTCCTTCCCACTCTACTCTACTCAACTCTTCGAAACAGATGAATCAAAATCAAAATAAAAAAAAAAAATCAACAAACCTAGCAAAAAAAATCAACAAACCCAGCAACAGACATGAAAAATCTTAATCAACAAACCCACCAACAAACCCACATGAAAATCAAAATCAAAAACTCAAAAAATCTCACAAATTATCAAATCTACACAAATCAAAAAAATCCACAGCAGCAGAGAAAGAAAGAAGAAGAAAAGAATAGAAAGAAAAAGAGAGAAGAATAGAGGAAGAAGGGAAGAAGCCACCGTTGCCTGCTGTGAAGCTGCCGTTGCCTGCTGTTCGTCTCTCCGTCGTCCTCTTCTCTCTTTCAAAACGATGTCGTTTTGAATTTTGAGCCAATTCGAGCCTCAAACTATTCGGGCTACCAATCTTTTTTGAAAAAAATATTCAAGGCTTTTTAGTAGGGAGATGGGTGGATGGGACCCCATCATCCTTCTATAGCATCGCCCTAACTTCGACCTCCACCTCCTCCTCCACCCCATCATTACCACTACTTTCACCACTAAGTGCATTAGTTTTAAGAACGCAACCAAACATAGAAAACGTTTTCTATGAAAAACATTTTCATGAAAAAAATTTATGTAGAAAACATTTTTTGCCAAAACAAATGAAGCGTTACTTTATTTGTATTTGAATAAACTACATTGACCTCCCTTGAAATTTAAAAAAAATATATACAATAAGCTCTACAAGTTTAACATAATTACATTGGGCACCCTTAAAGTTTTCATATAACACTTAGTCTATTTTTCATTAAAAATTCATTAGTAGAATTGTCAATCGAAAATCGCTATCAAGACTCGTTTAATTTGGGGTACACAAGTCTTTGTTGACAGCTTAGCTATTGCAACAACAATGACCAAATGGTAGAACCAGGACAAACGCTCTAAGGAATCTTTTCCTTCCAATAAAATAAAAAGGTGAATTATACTAACTTCTCTTGATATTTGGAAAAAATATAATAAGCTTTATAGTTTTAATATAATTATAATGACTTCAATTTTGTTTAGGTTAAAATCACTAAAATTAATATGCAGATAGTGTAAAGACATAGATATATAAGGTAAAATATAACATTCAATGTAAAAGATATGAGAGAATCATTTTTTCATTTATATGATTAATGAATAAGGATGGCAATAGGGATCCTATTCTATGAATACCCAAGGAGACCCAACCCAAATATATGAATTTTTTTCTTTTTTCTTACCCGTTGAGTAGGTTAAGTGGTGTTTTTTAAATATTTATAGGATATGAGTTGGAGATGAGTATCTGCCCATTTCCCCCATATGTTGTGTTTGGAATCTCCGTTCTTCTGTTCCTTTTTCCAAGTGGAAGAATCGAAATGTAGCTGTTCAATTCTTCAATTCCAGAATGTTTTAACTGAAATGAAATCAGAGAGAGAGTAGTGGAGAAAGAAAGTTGAGGGCTGTAATGAAAGAGAGAGGAAAACGACGAGTTATGAAATAAATAAGGGAAAAGTTAGGGATCATGAAATTTTTTCATGAAAATGATCATGAAAATTTATGATCCTTGGATTACTTTGATTAGTGTGTGGTGTTTTTATTCTAAGATGTAATTCAAAGGTCACAAAGCTTTCATGATTATTTTTATGAAAAAATTTCATGATACCTAGCATTGCTGAATAAATAAATGTGGACACGTCTCTAACTCTCACTCTCACTCTCCTTCACTTTAAATTGTGTCCCGTTTAGCAATTTCTTTTTTTTCTTTTTTTTGTGAAATGAAAAAAAATAATTTATTTTAAATGCTTTTTTAGTTCAATACTAGATTATTATGAAAAAAATAATACTTAATTAATATGAATGATTCGACATTTTATTTTATTTTTTAATTTTAAATTTTTTCTAGTTAAGAAAACAACAAACCAAATGAGGCTGCTATGTGAATGTCAATTTGGATAGTGATATGAACAAAAAATAATAATAATAATACAATATAAGTTTTTTTTATGTATCTATTTAAATTTAGAGTAAATTATGTTTACTTCTCTTGATATTTGAAGTAAATACAGTCTACACACTTCTTTGATCTTTATTATCCTTATGTAGGTTTTGTTGCTGAATTGTTGCTGCTATAAGAAACTTGTAAAAAATTAAAGTTGAAATGTCAAAGAATGCACATTGTTGAATTGGGAGTTGAAATGTCAAAGAATGCGCATTAGGAGTTTAGTGTGTTTTGCTTCTGGTTGAATTAAGCCTTACTATGAACATCTAAGTATTTTAATAATTTTGTGCAATTCATTTCTGATGTTTAGAATTACACAGACAGCTACTTTGACATATATGTGTATTTAGAGTGGAATTATCTATATGTGGGATTTGGTTGGCAGAGTTTTTTGACATTATTTTGTTGGTTCTGTCATTAGGATCTTTGCTGTGCATTTTGATTTACAATTTTTTTATTTTTTATTTTTTTGTGCACGCTAGCGTTGAGATGAACATGGGTAGCTCTGTATTAGTGTTGATTGGTAGAGATCAACAAACAATTCATTGTTTATGCCCTGATGCAATTTAATCTGGCTATTATAACACTTTCTTCAAACAGGTGGTGTGCAATAAAGTAGTATGCATAGAAATGGAAGAAAGAATGTAACATTGTAGGAGAAAGAGATGGTTGTAACTTATTCTTTTTTCTTTTCTTTTTTTTTTAAATCTTTCACATTTATTTTTTCAATTACAAAAAACTTATTTGATTATCTCAAAATTATATTTGATTATTTAAAAAAAAAATTAATTAATTAATTAATATGTATTTGATTTTGTTGTTGAACCAAATAAAAATAAAATAAGATTGAATGTATATTTAGTTTTGATTGTGAACCTTAAAAAATAAATAAAAAGTAGAAAAAAAAAGGGGGAGGGGGTCAAGTTGGGTTGGGAAAAATCAAAATCCATTAGGAAATGGGGAGGGTAGTACCCATAAAAAATGAAAAAATGGAAAAAAATTATTATATAAAAATAGAGATGGAAAATTAATATCCACCTCATTGCAATCTCACTTTTCGCGAGTACTAACTTCTATGCTTTTTTCTTCGATAGATATGTCCTAGGATCTTCTTGAGTGGCCACTTTTCTTTGAATTACTCGTCAGTATTTTCCTTCTCATCTACTTAGACATTCACACCATGAACGAACTTAATTTGTTTTTATTTTCTTCTCTTCCATTTTTTAAGTCTTACCTCACACAAAAATATGAGTTCCAACTTGTGTTTATTAACTTGATCCCACTATTTTTGTCTAGTGATCAAAATTTTATTTATTCATAGCATTATTATTTATTTTATTTTATTTTAAAACTTCCAGTTAGTATCGGTCTCCTCAGCCACCCATGCACTACTACAAATAATAGATAAAGATCACACTTTTTTTGTGTGATGTATGTTATTTAATTACAGCCTTTTAAATTTTTATTAAAGTGTGATCTTGGGAGTGTGATTAAAAGGAGTCATTTTTAATCACACCTTTTAAGTGTGATTAATAAATTTAGATCACACCTTTAAGTGTGATTAATAATATTTAGATTACAGCTTTTAAGTGTGATTAATAAATTTAGATATGAAAAAAAAATATATATATATTATTACAACTCACTAGCTTCTCATTTGCTCTTGTGGAGATTTGAACCATCAACCCTCTCACACCATAACCTTATACAACACACTTTTCACTACACCTTTATAACACCATAATGATTATATATGCACATATATTATTTATATAGTACATAGACCCGTATTAATAAAAGTATATATATAAAGATAATTATTTTTTATTGAACATAATTATGTAAAAATAAATTATTTACTAGAAAAAAAAAAGAGACCACTTTTAGCGACTAAACATAATTTTAGTCGCCAATTCTATACTTTTGACTACTAATTATTTTTAGCGTTAAAAAATTTAATTTCCGGGCTAAAATTACGACTTTTGGCGACTAAATTTCTTTTTAAGTAGCCAAAAAGCCTCACTTTTGGCTACTAAACATTTTTTAGTCTCCCAATGCCTCAGTTTTGGCTACTAAATTTTTTTAGTCACAAAAAATCTCAACTTTTGGCTACTAAAATTTTTTTAGTCGGTAAAAGCCTCACTTTTGGCTACCAAACATCTTTTTTAGTCACCCAATACCTCACTTTTGGCTACTAATTTTTTTTTAGGTTGCCAAAAGCTTTACTTTTGGCTACTAAAATTTTTTTTTTAGTTGGTAAAAGCCATATATGGGCAACCAAATAGATTTTTAGTCACCAAAACCTATACTTTTCGCTACTAAATTCTTTTAGTCGCCAAAAATCTTTATTTTTGGCTACTAATGCTTTTGTAGTCGCCAAAACTTATACTTTCAGCGACCAAATGTGCTTTTTTAGTTGCCAAAGATGCTTTTTTCTTGTAGTGAAGTGTGATTGAATATATATATATATATATATATATGTACACTTATTTAAAAAGTTGTGATTTAAAAAGTAGTATGTATATATAATCACACTTTAAATAAAAGTGTGATTAAAAATATATAATAGTCACACTTTAATTAGAATGTGTGATTAAAAAAAAATATATATAATCACACTTATTTAAAAAGTGTGATTAAAAAGTAGTAGTGTATATATAATCACACTTTAATTAGAAAGTGTGATTAAAAAATATATAAATAATCACACTTTAATTAGAATGTGTGATTAAAAAATATATATATATATATAATACATAATCACACTTAATTGAAAAGTGACATAAAAAATGAATATTATCATACTCAATCAAATTAAGTGTGATAAAATATCAATCTAATTTTTTTTATCACACTTTTAATAAAAATGAGATATTTTTTTTTGTCAAAGTGTGATTTTTAACTATTTTTGTAATAGTGATGGGCCAATAGCTGAGTCATTTGAATTCATGGAAAAGTATTGATGTGTACAGCTTTAAAATTTTGCTAACTTTGGATAAGGATTTTTATTTTTCTTTTTTGCACAAGGATATTTTTCCAAGCAAAAAAAGTTTAAAAGACTTGGATAAGAATTTTCTCTCTAGTAATCGTGTTATGTCTTTTAATAGACTAAAACATGTCACTAAATCTTATAAATTTATTTTATTTTATTTTATTTTTTTGGTTCAATGATAAAACTTACGTGCACATCGACTAGTCCCCTCTTAGGTCACGCCGAGATTAGGGAATTCATAAGAAATTTCTTTCTTATGGCCTAACCCTAAGAGTTAAACCATGTGTGGGAAGCATACCCACCAACCATTCGGACAGACAACCATCAAGATTACTCAATCTTATAATTCAATTGTTTAAGGTTAATACAGATCACGTATTAGTCATGATTTTAAATTTCATTTGTGAAATGATTTGTCAGACTCGTTATTGTGGGTGCGCTAATCCAAGAAACAATCTATGGTGCTTGCTAACCCAAAAATCATTTTCTGGACATTAATACAAACACTCCCATTTTCCATCTCAATACATTGGATTGAAGTTGGTTTAAATGTGAAGTTGATGAATTTGAACAAAAACATTGTAAGACTAAATTTGCAAAAGTATTTTAAATATATATATATATATATATAATCTACTAGTTTAATGTTTTTTTGAAACTTTAAAATATTTCTAAAAAAAAAAAATTTTCTTTTTTTTTAGGTTGATTTGGATAAACATTTGGAATATAGATGTATGCAAACATGATGAGAATATGACGGAAGGCCTCGTTTGGGAACATGCTAATTTAGTAACTTTAATTATGATATAAAAGTTGAAAGTATACTACCACACATTTCTTTTTATGTAATATTGAACATTTTTTAAGCAATTTATTCAACATGTCATTTTTTTTCCTTACAAAATAAAAATGGATTCAAATTATAGACTTCTTTTTTGGGAGGTGGGGTAGGAAATTAAAGACTTGAATGAAAGATAATCATTACATAACTGTTGGAATTTTTTGGGTTCATCTTTCTTTGATTAGAGCCATTAGTTTGCTCTAGCAAGGAGGTTGACCTACGTTTGAAGCATTCAAGGCCGGCCATCTTGGGCCCGCAAATTCTTACAAAAATTAGGGTCCGAAATATTTTTAATCCAATATAATATGGGTAATTTTATTTGTATCTAAAAAATTGTTTAATTTCTCAATACTCATTAAATTATTTAAGATTATAATTTATTCTCAATACATTTTATGTCTTTTCACCAATTATCCTTCAAGATAAAACAATAATTTATGATACACCCAAATAATAAACAAATCAAAAATCTTAAATTACACCATTTAAAAACTCTTAAACAGATTTCTTAAATAATATCTCCCATGTTTAATGATGCAGATGGTGGGCAAGTTGCTGACCTACAGTAGGAGAGAATGGTGGATGATGTGGGGATATATTTCAGAGTACCAACACGTGGCATGGTGACGCCGACGTGTCAGCTAGGTGCCACGTGTCGTGGTAATTGTGCCGAGGTAATCTCGAGTTGCCGAGGTTATCTCCGAAGATATCTTAATCCGGGATAAGCGTATAAAGGCCTCTCCTCTCTCCTACCTCGGCTTAACATGCAAAGGCCGAGCTACCCGCAGAAGAATTAAGCCGAGGTAACTGTTAGATCGGCCATACCTGCCTATATAGTATGGCAATATTATCTTGGTCAGATGATGTCCAGCCATGAGAAGAAAGCCATGAGGCCAACACCTCACCAACTAGCTGGCCATGAGGCCATGTGAGTTGGCCATGAGGCCATGAGAGGCCATGTGAAGCCATATGAAGCTTTTATCTGGAAAGCTGCCAAAAGCAAACAATGGGCTGGCAGCCAGCTCAAAAGTGATGGCTTCCCATCTCTATTCTGGTGTATATATGGGGGGAAAGACAAAGCTAGGGGAGAGAGACAATTACAAGCTTAGAGAGTGAAGAGAGGAAGAGAATTACAGAGAGTTAATTGTAATTCTATTTATTCAATATAGTGAATCTGCTGCCCGTGGACGTAGGCAATTTTGCCGAACCACGTTAAATTCTTTGTGTTATTATTTGTGCCATCTATTCTGCCTGTGTTCTACAGTTGAATTACTAAGGTGGCAGTGTGATCAGAAAATCACTCACACAATTTGGCGCCGTCTGTGGGAAAGTAAGACGAATAGATGGCCAGTAACGCACAAAACGAGAAGGTTGGGGGCGACACTCCCGCTGGGAGTGGCAGGCCTATTGACCTTGACGTCGAAGGAGACAACCACAACGACAAAGCTCGTGACCAGGGGAACGGGGGGAAAAGACGTCGTCCAGGAGGGCGACACTTCGAAAAAGACGGACCAGGGCAGATACTACAAGGAGGATAACCTCCAGGTATGGAGGGATAGGTGCATACGAAGGGATGAGGAAGTCAAGGAATGGCAGACAAGTTGGCAGACCTGCAGTCGGTCGTCAACTTCATGATGCAAAACAATGTCATGCAGCCACCATACCCACTGCAGGATACGCCAATCCCAGCAGTTAAAACTCGAATGGAGGAAGGAAAATAATTCCTGAAGCACCACAACGCTCCAGGAACAAGAGGCACTCTCACCCGCCCTCCGGGAGGTCGGGCGAGAGGAACCAGACAAGAGAAGTCCCAGAGGACGTATCATACAAAGGATCAGGAACCCAGAGAACATCGGCATGTACAAAAGCAGGCTCTCTGCTTCGACACAACCCACGGAGAAAGATCAAAACGGGCACACCACGAGGCCGAGAGTAGTGTGCCAAAGGGACTAAAGTCAAAAGATAGCCGAGCTCCGGGGAGGAGTAAAGAAGACTTGAGAAACTACCTCAAGAGGAGGGAACAGAACGCTGAAGCCGAGGTAACCTCAATCGTCAAGCCGAGGACACCATTCTCGGTAGAACTGGACAAATTTGAAGCACCAAAAAGATTCAGCATGCCGAGGTTTCAAATTATGATGGTAAGTCAGACCCTAACTTCCACGTTGGACTATTTTTAAACTCAATGGCGTTATACAGTGGAAACGAGCCTTTGCTCTGCAAAGTATTCCCCTCATCCTTTGGGGAGATTGCATCGGACTGGTTCCATAGATTACCAAAGGGAAGCGTAAGGACGTGGGAAGGCCTGGCCGAGATGTTTGTGGCCAGGTTCGTGACGAACAAGCTACAGCCATTAAGGGTGGACGCTCTAATGGCTTTGAAGATCAGTAAGGATGAAGGCCTTAGGGCCTATGCAAAAAGATACTACGAGGTGTTCAACCGAATACCTGAATGCAACCAGGAGGTAGCGGTCGTGTCTTTCAAGAACGGCCTGAAAGAAGATTGTTCACTACGGAAATCTTTGGCAAGACATTGCCAAAGAGCATGGAGGAACTCATGGCAAGGATCGAAAAGTATGCCAGAGCCGAGGAGGATACATCGGCACCAAAGGAGGTCAAACAGGAAGGAACGCTCGCCGAAGCGAAGCCGAAGTAACAACGGATTCAGCAAGACAGAAATAGAGTTAAGGGCTAAACAGGCGTGACAACCGTGTTCCGAATTCCAATTCAAAAGTCCTAGGAAAAATTCGGAGCCAGCCCTATTTCAGAACACCAGCAAGGGAACCCGGGGAGTTTATGGGAAGAAACATGGACAGACATTGTTCTTATCACAATGAAAACGGACATACAACACAGGGCTGCAGAGCCCTAAAGCACACTTGGAAGATCTGGTGAGGCAAGGCCACCTGAGAGACCTTGTCGATGAAACCAGAACGAGGGAAGAACAGGCAAGACTGCCTCAGGCTGAAGCAGCCCCACCACCGCCGCAACCCCGGGCAGAAAGACCTCGGGTAGTAAATGTAATTCACTCCAAGGTGAATGAAAACGACATTCGGGGGAAACCCAAAGAGTAAAACACTTGCAGTACGTGAACCAGGTCGGACTGAAAAGGCCTCGGCCGGAAGATTGCCAAGGTCCGATGATAACCTTCACCGAGGCCGACCTAGAGATGGTCCAGCACCCGCATAATGATGCCTTGGTAGTATCCCTCCAGGTTGGGGAGTGCCAAGTAAAACGCATCCTGATAGATCAAGGCAGCTCTTGTGACATCATGTACGTTAGATGTTACAAGGAGCTGGGCCTTCACCCTGACGACCTGGAGCAATCGAATGGCCCGATGGTCGGCTTCAATGGAACGCCGACGTGGCCACTGGGTGCCACAAACTTGGAAGTGCAAGCAGGCACTAAGAAGATCAGGACCGAGTTCATCGTGATTGATACACCTTCACCATACAACATCATCATGGGCAGGCCGTGGTTGCATGCAATGGGGGCAGTTCCCTCAACATTGCACCAACTACTGCGCTTCCCAACAGAGCATGGGATTGAAGAAATCAGAGGAGATCAACTGCAGGCAAAGAATTGCTCCATGGCAGCAATGAAGACTACCTGCAATGTTCGAGAACCAGCCAAGGCAGAATTGAAGATGAGGACATGGAAGTCCTGGATGATGTCGGCAAGGAGCCGGCCGAGAAGAGTGAGGAATCACTAAAGAAAATTCGTCCAGGAGGGCGATGAGGAGCGCTTTTTTCTTCTCGGCTCAGGCTTAGCCGAAGAAGAGGAAAGAGAACTGGAAGCCTTTTTAAGAAAACATAGAGGTGTTCGCCTGGACACCTTATGAAATGCCTGGCATTGACCCCGAGGTCACATGTCACAGACTGAACGTCGACAGGTCGGCTAAACCTGTGATACAGCGAGCTAGAAGACCGACGTTGATACACGTCGAAGCAGTGGAGGAAGAAGTTGACAACTTCTAGAAGCCAGGGCCATCAGAGAAGTCAATTATCCAACATGGCTATCAAACACTGTGGTGGTGAAGAAGAAAAACGGTAAATGGAGGGTTTGCGTAGATTTTACAAGCTTAAATAAAGCCTGTCCCAAAGACAGCTTCCCTCTGCCAAAAATTGACCAGCTGGTGGATGCTACATCTGGACATGGAAGGATGAGCTTCCTGGACGCATACAGGGTGTATCACCAGATAGCCATGTACCCCCCAGACGAGGAGAAGACAGCGTTCATCACCCCAA
This sequence comes from Camellia japonica, assembly GCA_030407325.1. Lineage (NCBI taxonomy): Eukaryota > Viridiplantae > Streptophyta > Magnoliopsida > Ericales > Theaceae > Camellia > Camellia japonica. Next base: position 87,933,177 of record JAPPVO010000010.1, on the reverse strand, counting down.
AAGGCCTGTACTGTTACAGGGTGATGCCGTTTGGACTAAAGAACGCAGGAGCAACCTACCAAAGGCTGGTAACCAAAATGTTCAAGCACCAGATAGGCCAAACAGTGGAAGTCTACATCGACGACATGGTCGTAAAGACCAAGGAGCCAGAAATCATCTTGCCGACCTAGCAGAGGTATTTACATACTCAAAACATATCGGCTCCGACTCAACGCATCAAATGCGCGTTTGGGGTTGGATCTGGTAAGTTTCTAGGGTACCTGGTAACAAGAAGGGGAATAGAGCCAGCCCAGATCAGATCAAGGCCATCCTAGATCTACAGAGCCCAACCTCGGCAAAACAGGTTCAAATGCTCACTGGCAGGGCCGCAGCCCTAAACAGGTTCATAAGCCGAAGTTCAGACAAGTGTAAACCCTTCTTCAACCTGGTAAAAAAGACTGCAGACTTCCTATGGACTGAAGAATGTGAGGCCGCTTTGGCCGATCTAAAAAAGTATCTGATCACGGCTCCAGTCCTCTCAACACCTGAGCCTGGGAGAGTTGTTTTTGTACTTAGCCGTGTCAGACGCAGTAAGCGCAGTACTAATCCGAGAAGAGCAGGGAGACAGAAGGCTGTCTATTATGTAAGTAAAACCTTAGCCAGCGCTGAAACAAGGTACTTACCACTGGAGAAGTTAATGCTGGCCTTAGTCATGGCCTCAAAGAAGTTGAACCACTACTTCCAAGCACACAAGATTGTGTGCTAACAGAGCACCCATTGAAATCCCTGTTACAACAAGGAGACTTAACAGGAAGAATTGCAAGGTGGGCAGTGGCCTTGGGCCAGTATGACCTGGAATTCAGGCCCAGAACAGCAATTAAGGGCCAAGTTTTGGCCGACTTTGTGGCAGAATTCACGCCGGAGTATCGAACGTCGGCTCCGTTGAGCCAAGATGAACGAGTCCTAGCAAGCAAGAAGAATCCCAGCCGAACAGCAAAAGAGCAAAGAAGGAAAAGCTCAGACCTTGCAGCATCTACATCGGCGACTCATTCAGACTCTTTGTCGATGGAAGTTCAAACCGACGAGGAGCGGGGGCAGGAGTGCTGCTGATATCCCCAGATGGAGAAATAATAGAACAATCCATCCGTTTGGGGTTCAAGGCCTCAAACAATGAAGCTGAATACGAAGCATTAATTGCAGGACTAAAACTGGCAGCAGCAGCAGAAGCAGATGAGGTAATAGTGTTTTGTGATTCACAGTTAATTGTTAACCAATCAACAGGAGAATTTGCAGCCAGGGACGAGAGGATGTCGGCATATGCAAAAGAGGTATCAGATTAGCCGAGTTATTTCAGAACTGCCGACTTCTTCAAGTTAGCCGAGATGATAACAGCCACGCCGACGCGTTGGCCAACCTGGCAAGTTCAATGCAGACTGGAAAGACAAGAACAATTATGATCGACTACATGTCGGGCCCGAGCATAGAACCACGGAACGCAAAGCAAGAAGCAATGTGTGTGGACATGGGGCCGAGCTGGATGGATGCAATTGTTGCATTCCTGAAAGAAGGAAAACTGCCAGAAGATCGCAAGGAGGCACACAAAGTCAGACTAAAGTCGGCCAGATTCAGCCTGACTGCGGAGGGACATCTCTACAGAAGGTCCTTCACTGGACCCCTTTTAAGGTGCGTACACCCTTTTCAAGTTGATGATTTTTTATATGAAATCCATGAAGGGATTTGTGGAAGCCACACTGGGGGCAGATCATTAGCCCATAGAGCCATTACCCAGGGGTATTGGTGGCCATACATGCAAAAAGATGCAGAAGCATACGTGAAGAAGTGCGAACCATGCCAACGGTTTGCACCTTTGATTCATCAGCCAGCTGCTGACCTGAATCCAGTATCCAGCCCTTGGCCGTTTGCCCAATGGGGCATGGATCTGGTTGGACAACTTCCCCAAGCAACTGGGCAGAGAAAATACTTGCTGGTAGCAACAGATTACTTCACAAAGTGGATAGAGGCAGAACCTCTTGCTAAAATCCGAGATGTGGACGTCAAGAATTTCATATGGAAAAACATTATCACCAGATTTGGCATTCCCAGAGCCATTGTTGCCGACAACGGAACGCAGTTCGACAGCAAACTCATCAAGAACTTCTGTGCGAAATTCAAGATCAAGAATTACTTTTCAACACCAAGTTTCCCCAAAGTAATGGACAAGCAGAAGCATCCAACAAAGTAATTTTGGATGGAATAAAGAAGAGGTTGCAGGCAGCAAAAGGGAAGTGGGTAGACGAATTGCCCAACGTGCTTTGGGCATATCGGACTACGCCGAGAAGATCAACAGGGGAATCTCCCTTTGCCATGGCCTATGGCACAGAAGCAGTCATTCCACTGGAAGTCGGCATCCCAGGGATCCGAACCCAGGGAGTTGAAAATGGGACTAATGATATACTCTTAGCCCGAGATCTGGATCTTTTGGAAGAACGAAGAGAGAAGGCTGCAATTCAGCTTGCAGTATACCAACAACAGCTTGCCAGAGCTTACAACAAGAAGGTCAACCCAAGAGATTTTCAAGTCGGCGACCTAGTCTTGAGAAAAGTGGTCGGCAACAAGAAAGATCCCAGAGAGGGCAAGCTTGGCCCAAACTGGGAAGGACCTTACAGAATTACTCGGTGTTAGGTAATGGAGCTTATCGGCTTGAGACAATGAGGGCAAAGCATTGCCAAGACCCTGGAACACTTGTAATTGAAATTTTTCTATCATTGAGATGATCATTATTCTTGGCCGATGTCATCAATAAAATCTTGAATTCTTCAAGAATATGATGGAAGACATGACAAATGAGAACCCAAGTGGAACTCAGGTTCACATTGGGGGCAGAGAAGATACAAAGTCTACCACTTGTTGAAATTTGTAGCAATTTACAAGTTGGTCTGACCGAATACAAAGTCTACCACTTGTTGAAATTTGTAGCAATTTACAAGTTGGTCTGGCCGAATACAAAGTCTACCACTTGTTGAAATTTGTAGCAATTTACAAGTTGGTCTGGCCGAATACAAAGTTACCACTTGTTGAAATTTGTAGCAATTTACAAGTTGGTCAAACCGATACAAAGCTTACCGCTTGTTGAAATTTGTAGCAATTTACAAGTTGAATTAAGCCGAGATGGTTCCTTAGCTTCGCTTGTTGAAATTTGTAGCAATTTACAAGTTGAAGTTAAGCCGAGATTACTACTCTACTCGCTTGTTGAAATTTGTAGCAATTTACAAGTCGGGGTGAAGCTGATGTATTGCTAACCGACATATAGCAATCCACAAGGTGGTCAAGCCAAAGATCATGCTTAACACTTGTTGAAATTTGTAGCAATTTACAAGTTGAAGTTAAGCCGACATGAGATCATCTGTTGAAATTTGCAGCAATTTACAGGTGAAGTAAAGTAAGTATATTGTTTAAACCCTTGTTGAAATTTGCAGCAAGTAGATCATTGTTTAACACTTGTTATAACTTGAGTAAAGTTTACTGTATATGTCAAGCCTTGTTGAAATTTGTAGCAATTTACAAGTAGGTCAGACTGAGATTATTATTTAAACACTCGTTGAAACTTAAGAAAAGTTTGCAAAGTTAACATTGAATAGTATATGTTTATACTTGTTGAAATTTATGAAAGATTGCAGGTCAGTATCTTGCCGAAGTAAAACTTGCAGTTATTATACCCGAGGTATGTAACCCCGAGAAGATTATGCAAAGGAAGAATTATGTAAATCATGCAAAATATTCTAAGTATAGAACCATACAGAAGCAATGAAGAGAAATTAACAAAGCATTCAGAGAAAAACAGTTGCAGTATTATATAAAAAGGCACTGTGGCCTAGCAAAGTAAAAAGTGACAAGGAAAGGCACATCGGCCATACAAAGAAGCTTATATTGTCCAAAAAAAAAAAAAAAAAAAAACAACAAAGTACAAAAGACATCAGGGCTGTTATTCTTCAGCTTCAGGAACGGTTTGGATCTGCACCTCGGTAGTTTTCTGGAAGAACGACCTCGGCATCCTTTGTACCACAACCTCGGCCTCCTTATCTGCCGCAATCTCGGCATCAATCTCGGCCAGAGTCTTCTCAACACTTCTCTCAGCCAGAAGAAGATCAGATGATAAGTGAGCTGAGTCCGCCTCCTTGGGCACCTTCTCAACCTCCTCATCCTCCTCTTGGGTTAAGTCCAGGACTTGATCACCTTGAGGAGGTGACTTGGTCTCAGTGGCATCCTTGGATTTCCTCACCAAGGTTTCGTCATCATTATTATCTTCATCTTCATCTTCGGCCTGAGACTCAGACTCAGCTTCTTCGGTTTGACTTGGAGGAGGAGGAGGAAATGGCAAAGGGATAGCTTCGGCCTTGCGCCATGGCGAATCAGCAGGGAAGATCAAGTTTTTTGGCTAAGGACATCCAACCAAGGGAAAAACCCCTGTTGCATGCCTGCTTAACTTGTAACTTGTAGTCTTCTGCAACATCGGCCATGCCTTGGGCATATGCCTTGTCATCGGCCGCCTTGATTTCAGCGTCCTTGGTGGCTAGCGCCTTGTGAAGTTCTTTCTCGGCCTGGGCAGCCTTCGCCTGAGCTTCTTTCTTTTCTGCCTCGGCAACTGTTTTAATGGCTTCAGCAGCCTCGGCCTTCTCATCAGCCTCTTGTTTTTCCTGAGTTGCAGCCTCAGCTTGATCTTCCAGAGTCTTCATTTTATTTTGAAGACTCTTATTTTGTTTTTGAAGGGCGGCATACTCCTTCTTCATATCGGTTAACTTCTCCCGCATTTCAAAAGCTTGCATGGAGAAGGTGTGGGCATGTTGAATGGCCTAAAAAAAACACAAGGCAAAAGTTATTACAAAATATTGCAAAACTTTATAAGTATGAAGAAAGTGGCAGGAGGACAAGTTATCAAATTCAAAGACTTACTTGGACAGAACGCTGCAGCATAAGGGCATAATTCTCAAATTCATTCATCTTGGCATTGCGTTCAAGATCGCCTTCGTGAAGAACTGCAGTACTGAGCGCCACGCCGATATTAACGTCGTTAGCGCTTTCATTGGCATAAACAGGCCTGTTTTCAAGGGTAATTTTGGGCTCCCAGGGAACTTTAGGAAACTCTGGACCCCGAAGTCGTCACAGACGATGACCTCGGCCTTTTTGACTGAGTGGACCCTGATGGCTGGGCTTCAACAGGTCTTTTGGCAGGTGCAGAGGAGGTCTTCTTGATCTCGGCTAACTGGGAAATAGGCAAGGCATCCTCAACCTCGGCCTCAGTAGCCTTGGACTTTGGTTGGGCCTTCTTGGTCTTTTTTGGCTTCGGTGGGGGGATCGTTTGGGATGGTACAGCATCGACGTCGGCTGGAAGGTCGGTAAGAAGATCAAGAACAACGGGCTTCGGGCGGACCATTTCGGCAGTTTTTACAAGTCGTCGCCGACGCTTCTTTCTGCTACTGGTATCAAGTATTGGGCAGAAGTTGATGGCAGGTCAACTGGGTCAGATGATGACCCCTGATCAGCCCGAGATGTAGAGCAGCCTGGGCTGTGGTGGTAGATGGAGAGAGGCTCTTTTTCTTCTTCCTTGGGACGTTAGGGAGAGTGGATTTATACGTCAGGATGAAGTTCAGCAGGAGCGGAGCTTTGCGTTTATGAATTGGCAGGTCCAGGAGTTTCTTCAAATCCTTGCTAACAACAAAGGACTGGCGAAAATCCTTTGGTAGCTTACGAACATCTGCAAAAAAGAGCAAAACATTAGAGACATGCAAAGTATTGAAGATCTGAAAGGAAACAACTGAATGTTGACACTGGACTCTTACCCTTGCCCTCTTTAATTGTTCGAGGAAGAGGGAAGAGATGGGCATCCTCATCAGGGGCAAACTCCCAGTTTCCTGAAGCAATGACATAGTCCTCTCCAGTTCCCTTGTTGGAGTCTGGGAGGTCGGCTACAATTTTGAACTCGGTGGACCTCGGCTTAAGGTAGTACACATAGCCTTTTTCTTTCTGATTCAGGGCACACATGGTATAACAATATTGAACGTCGGCAAGGGTGATCCTAGTATTCTCCTGCCTGGCTAAGGCTATGATACCACTAATCACTCGATAAGAGTTAATGGTAAGTTGCATAGGGTTCAATTTATAGAAGTGGAGAATTTCGCGAAACAGAATGTTAAGTGGAAGCCGAAGTCCACATTCACCAAAAGCCACGACAGGGAAAGGCATGGTATCATCTTCAGGCATAATGGAATCGTTCTCCCCAGCTAGTCTCAGATGGACATCATTTGGGATAGAGAACTCTTGCCTAAAGAATTCTAGTTTGGTTGGGGTGTTAACCCTATTTCTCCACATACCCATGATTTTGGTATAAGGGTACTTGACTACAGAAACAGGGTACTCTTAAAGGGTTCTTGGTACCTCGGCTTAAACCTAGGTATGTATTGGTGAAATTTGTTTCGGTTTTTCCTAAAAATTGAAGGTTCTATAAGCAAATCCCAAACCTAAAAAACTATGAAGACGAAGATCAAAGGCGCAGATCTGGAAAAGACACAGCAAAGCAGAAAACAAAAACGAAGTCTCAGATTCAAGAACACAAAGGGTGGAAGACCAAGAACAAGGGTGCAACAGTGCAAATGTTCATCACATGTGCAAAACCAAGAGATAAGACGCATTCAGGTGAATGATTTGCAAATTAAATGCTAGAGCAGAACAGAAATGATCAAGAACTGGGAAAGAGAAAGACCAGTGACTTACCAGATACGGAGAGGCCGGAATAAAACTCGCCGACGACAGACAACGGACGAAACAGTAACGAAAGCTTCACAAGAATGGCAGCAGGAAGGCAGTTGTAGAGCTTCGAGCTTAGAACAATGGCAGACTCAAGAAGAAAGAGCTTTAGAGAGAGAATAAAGCAGGGAAACTCAAATGCAAAAGTAAAGAATGAAGAGAGAGGCAAACGTTTTTGTCCAAAAGGTGAAAAGCGGCAAAAATAGGGCAATTATTGTGCCTAGGGTAACACATGCGTCAGACGGCGCGGACGAAGGAAAGACGGCTTACCAGCGCGTCACAGGCACGGGCCAATGAAAATAAAACACGTAAGAGAAACGGTTGAAAATTGATGCGTGACAGCTCATGTGTGTGAAGAAGTTCATTTGAATTCTTGTTCTTGAGAGAAGACATGTCGGCCTTGGTAGAATGACCTCGGCAGAAGAGTTCTGACGCCAACGTATTGAAAAGAAGAACAATATAGGTTCCATCATCTCAGAGTGCCGAGGTAATAGAACCTAGGGGGCAGTTGTGGGGATATTTTTTAGAGTACCAACACGTGGCATGGGGACGCCGACGTGTCAGCTAAGGTGCCACGTGTTGTGGTAAATTGTGCCGAGGTAATCTCGGAGTTGCCGAGGTTATCTCCGAAGATATCTTAATCCGGGATAAGCGTATAAAGGCCTCTCCTCTCTCCTACCTCGGCTTTATATGCAAAGGCCGAGCTACCCGCGGAAGAATTAAGCCGAGGTAACTGTTAGATCGGTAATACCCGCCTATATAGTATGGCAATATTATCTTGGTCAGATGAATGTCCAGCCATGAGAAGAAAGCCATGAGGCCAACACCTCACCAACTAGCTGGCCATGAGGCCATGTGAGTTGGCCATGAGGCCATGAGAGGCCATGTGAAGCCATATGAAGCTTTTATCTGGAAAGCTGCCAAAAGCACAACAATGGGCTGGCAGCCAGCTCAAAAGATGATGGCTTCCCCATCCCTATTCTGGTGTATATATTGGGGGGAAGACAACAAGCTAGGGGAGAGAGGAACAATTACAAACTTAAGAGAGTGAAGAGAGGAAGAGAATTACAGAGAGTCAATTGTAATCCTTATTATTTATTCAATATAGTAAATCTGCTGCCCGTGGACGTAGGCAATTTTGCCGAACCACGTTAAATTCTTTGTGTTATTATTTGTGCCATCTATTCTGCCTGTGTTCTACAGTTGAATTACTAAGGTAGGCAGTGTGATCAGAAAATCACTCACACAGATGATATATCCAGCAGGGAGAAGTTAAAGAATTATCTAGCAGTTTGTGATGTATCGAGTAGTATGGAAGGCATTCCAATGGAGGGTTGTTGCTCTTGGTGTGTTGGTTTCAGAACCAAGTGAAGAGCCATGGAAAGGAAAACTCATTACATTTAGCGAAAACCCAAAGCTTCAGATAGTCGAAGGAGACGATTTGATATTGAAAATTTGAGTTTGTAAGGCGTATGGAATTGGGGATGAACGCTAATTTCCAGGCGGTGTTAGATTTGATATTGCAAGTGGCTATAAATGGGAATTTGAGCGAAGAAGAGATGGTTAAGAGAGTGTTTGTGTTCAGCGATATGGAATTCGATGACGCCTTGTTTCAGGTGATATAAAGTGTTGAATACACACATAATTGAGTGATGGATTACTTAAAAAACAGTGTGTTTGGTTTGAGTTTTTTGAATTAAGTTTCTTGAAAATTGAGTTTTTTAGCTTTCGTATTTTTTTGTTTTTAGTGAATATTTTTAAAATTTTAAACATTTTTTTACTTTTTTAGATGCACCTTACTTAGATGTATCTAAAAATTAAAAAATTTGTGAAAAAAATATTTTTAAAAATTAATAAATACATAAAAATATAAAAAATATACTAAATTCTAGTATTTTTTTTTGTATTTTTGGTATTTAGTGAATTTTTCAAAGGTTTTTTTCAAATTTTTTTTTTTTTACTTTTTAGGTATATTTATGTTAGGTATGTCTAAAAATAAAAAAAAAATTGCTCAAAATATTAAAAAAATTCAGTAAAAACAAAAAAACACGGAAAATAAAAAAGTAGAATTTTTTGAAAAGTATTTTTAAAAAATGATAACCATGCATATTATTATTTTCATTCATTATTTGATTTTATTCAAATTTTATTCTATTAGTACATAAAAACATAATAAGAAATAATGATGTTGATGTTAATGGTGAGAAAAAAAAATGACTAAAAAATAATTAAAACTTTGGAAAGAAGATGAAGAGACTTGAATATAAAATATATATAAGTAATTAGGGTGTACCACGAGAAAAAAATATTTCTATTTTAGGATTTAATGTATATTGTCCTTATTAATAAATTTACACTAGGATATAATATGAATTAAAATTTCAAAATTTTAGTACTAAGTTAATATTTGAGTATAAATAGAATCACCCATGTAATATTACTGGCCTAAAATTGAAGTCCAGCCCAATATTACACAACACAAAAGGACCAAAAAAATTTAGGGGTACAAATTTAAGGGGGATGCACCAATAAATCCCAAATTAATAACTTATACACTGTTTAGTCCTAAAATTTTTTTTATAGACTGAAAGGTCCTATTACAATGTTTCGAACATCAGATTAATGTTTCGAACATTAGATTGATGTGTAAATGGGACTAAATGGAGCATAAGAAAACTTATAGGACTAAATGGTTCAACTTTTCAGAAATTAGGACTTATGGATAAATTTTTCCAAATTTAATTATAAAATATAATGGGCGAAACTTGTAAATAAAAATCTTATCAATTTAATTTCCAGTGCATGGAATCTACAGTCCAGTAGGTTTTAAAATAATAATAATTATAATTCAAATATATGAAAAAAATTATAATGTTAATTATTAATATTTATAAAATTTATCATTAATATGTAATTAATTTTCAAAAATCCCATTGACTTGTATTTCCCCTTATCTATTCCTAATTACAAGCACAACTCTTAACTGAGAAGCAAAAGGAACGGGCAGCGAGTTCAATACTACAGGCGACGAAGTAATGGTGCGGCATTGTATCACCGACGGTGAGTCCTCTCTCTCTGCCCTAAATCTATTTTTTGTGCTCTAATTACTTTTTAATATTCATTGTTTGTTTATTTATTATTATTGTTTCTTTATATATTATTGAATTCATTGCTCTTTTTTGATTTGAAGACTTTGTTTAATTTTGACTTGTGCTTTAAATCTAATTTTAGTGTCCTAATTTTTTATCTAATTTTTTTTGGCAATAATTATGTTAATTTTTGTTTAATTTAAACTTTGTCATGCTTTTGTTTTGCTTGAATCACATATTGGTGTCAATTGTTGGTGAATTGTTGTGGTTGTTCTTTGGATTCTTTGCATACTTCCTAGTTCTTTCGGAAAGATAGAGAGTGAAATTTTCTTCACACACCTTGCAAAATTTAAAATTTTATTGTCCAAAGTAATTGGTTCATAATTTTAAATAGAGACAATACACTTTAGAATTTTATTTTATTTTATTGGGACGAATCACGCACTTTTTGAGTATCTTGACAAAATCATTTTCCATGATAGCTATTTTTTATTTTATTTTTGCGCTAGTCTGGGTGACTGAGTTTATTTGAATTGATGGGAAATTATTATTGATGTGGAGAGTTAAAAATATCTTGCTGACTTTGGAATCCAGTGTAGTGTTGTTTGGATGGATGTGTGTCTCTAGCCCAAATTGAACGGAGATTCGGAGCGATTGTGGATTGCCAATTCTCTGTAAGAGCAATTCTAATAACCGCGTTAAATATTATTTGAATTTCTTTTGTCAAATGTCTCGAATTTTTATTTAAGTAATCCTAGAATATCATGTAACATTATTGAGAATGCATGATCATACAACTGTTTTACTTTTTTGTATATACAAATCGTGAGATGAGTCATGCTTAGGGGAGAGGAATTGTGTTGCAAACTTAGTTTAGTCTAGATGATTTGTACCGACCGAAGATGATTCATGCGTACGTTTTGAATATACTCATCCCCTTGACAATGATACCGTGGCTTATAACCACGATACATCATTATTATTTGGGCCATTGATTTGCTAGAATTGGATATTTTAATTACATGATATGTGATTAGTAGTGGATTTGAGATCCTAAGTCTCTCTCCATATTCGGACAACTCTCTTTATTTGCGCAATTACTTTAGTTTTAATTTAAATTCTCATTAGTAAAAATTAATCATCCTCTCTTCTTCAAATTAAATTAGAAATTACCAATCAAATTGAAACAACTCAGCCCAAAATCCTCATGGTACGATCATGGACAATCCACTATTCTACTGAATTAGTGTTTTGTACAATTCTTTATTTTTGATTGAAACACGACCGATCAGGTAGTTTCTTTACCAATCTACCCATCTCTAGCATGTGCTGCTATTGCCACCACCAAAACAAAGCCACTGTTTGTCATCGACTACCTCTTTGGTTCATCAATGATCTCATGGGCTTTTTCGCCGATCTCATCCATCTCTCCGACAACACACTGTTTGTAAAACCTTCCATTATAACAACAAAATGATTGTTATAATATAATTGACTATTAAACAAAGAACAATTATATTTCACTTTTGGAATTTTTAGAATGTATGACACATATATAGAGTTTTGATAATATATCCAAATTGAAATTTTTTGCATGAAAAAGATTCAAAAACTTTTAAACTCAAATTCTAAAAGTTCCAAAAGTGGAGAAGAGAGAGAGGTTGTTGGTAGAGATGTTAGGGTTATGAAATTAAAGAGAAGAGAGAGATAAACATAAAGTAGAACTAAACTAACCTTCTTTAAAATCTAACTTCAAGAGTGAGAACGAAGCCCTTATGGCAATCAGAGATGGGTGGTGTGCCTAGAATCAGCCGGAGGAGAACATTACGACGATTGTGGATGGGTGGTGAGGTAGTGAAATGGGAGAGAGGGCTTGCAACTGTCAGAGTCGGGAAGGATGTAGGTGAGCTGCAATGGAAAAGAAGTTAAGAGGGAGGAAAAGTAGATCTGAGGGGAAGGAAGAAACTAAAGAGAGAAGGTCTGGTGCCAAAGGTGAGAGAGATTAGGAGTGGGAGAGTGAGGGAAGAAGCAGTGGGAGGGAATTTGTCTAGGTGAAGCAAATCCGATCCATTGAATCTTCGGCCATATTTCTCAGCCATTGATAGTAAATGACACGTAGGACAAATTTGCCACATTAGACAAAGTTCAAAAACCCTCCTACCTCCGACCTCCTACCTTATTATATAGATAAATATTTTTCTAGTAGAAGTGGCTGCATCTTAATTTTATTGTAAATTCCTTATTCTTGCCTTATATAGACTACCTTACCATAAATATATATATATATATATTAAACCAAGTTGGAGCATATATGGGCACCAACCAATCATTTCCTACCATCATCTATAAATTACCTAAAAATATTACACATTAAATCTTATAAACTTACACTTTCATAAAGGATTTAGATCCTCTTTGTAAATGATTACAATGGAGATTCTCATTACAATGCATATGCTTACAACATGTCATTAAAATTTAATATCAATGGTCTATAGTTTTATGTTATTTTGAATCCTAAATTTTCTTTGGGAGGCACAATTTTCACTTGCGTTATACAAATTTATAATTACTTTTCCTATTTGCCATTTATATATGAAATTTTCCTTATATATCATGAATTATCTGAATAATTGATTTTTAGAAATACGAAAACTGATGTCACAACATGACATTGAATTCATTTAGATGGACAAGAATTTTATAACTGAGTCCCATTAACAAATTCTATAAATTTTATTTGTTTATATGTATTTTGATAAGTCTAGAAATACAAAAATAAAAACATGATACAAAAAGATAAGACCAGACAAGATTAATGAAAAGTGAGAGAGTCACTAACAAATTTTTACATAAGAAAGTATAAGAAATTTAAAAAAACTAATCACTTGTGTGCAGGTGTAACAATCCACCAATTAAGTTTTTACCATCATGGACAAGCACAAAACAATCAGATCACCTCCCACCATGGAATAGCATATCTTCCGCCATGTTATCAACCCCAGCTATTGTTGTGTTGCTTCTATAACCTCCAACTACGTATCCAGTTGATGCCTTACCAAGCAAGTACTCAATCTCAACAAAATTCAAATCATTTCTAGATGTCTTTTTCCTAATCAATCCCTCCAGTTCCATCGCTACTTCCTTCATATAAGGCCTTTCCTCCCCTTTTACTCTCAAGCATCTCTTTGCAAGATTAGCAACTTCTTTGAACTCCTCAGTGTTTCCTTCAATTACCATGTGTTCATCAATAATTTGGTTCAAGCAATCATTGTTCATACAAGAAATAAAATACATAGCTAGGCATCTCTCCTCTTTTGGCCTGTCGAATGACAACGCCTTCTTTCCAGTGATTAACTCTACAAGGACTACTCCGAAGCTATAAACATCACTGGAAAACCTAAATGATTGGTGATTCGAACTAGAATTAATTGAAATAATTCCCAAACAATTAAAACCAACAATCTAAACCATCTAGCACGTACGAAACTGATCTAGATTGTTGCTTCAAACAATAAATCAACATAACCAATTTTTATGTGGAAATCAACAATCTAAACCAGCTGTCAATTTGTTTTCAACAATCTGTGTCTCTTTTACCATCGCCTTCGTCTCGAAATTGATCAGCATGATGTTGAATCCACAATATCCATGTCGAATCAACGACCATGCACAACTTCGAACTCCTTCGAATACTCCACGCTTGACTCTCCAGAATCCACCAAAGAAGAACACTCTTGAATAGATAATATCAAACACACAACCCTTTGATTTAACTCTCTTGATCCATGAACAAACTCAGAAAGAAATCAAAGGAAAACTAGCAAAAGACCTCCAGAAGAAAATCCTAAAAACCCGAAAAGAGGATCTGGAAACCACACCCTAATTTTGGAACAAACTGCAGATTTATAGCAGTCAGGATCGCAGACCCCGCTCAAGCGCAGGAATGGCCGCTCGAACGGTGTCTCTTAAATGCGTGTTCCTAACAAGGGTATACGCTCGAGCACTGAAAAAGTTTGCTCAAGCGTAAAAACATACCTCCCAATATTTTTGCAGGCATGCCATAACTTCTGAGAATGAGTTTTCCACTCGAGCGCAGATTTCCCCGCTCGAGTGGAAAGACCAAAACCCAAGGAAAAATTACAACATGATTAACCCAAGTTTGTTTGCAGAATTGGCAACAAGTAGGGACCAAATAATCTCCTCCTTTGTCAATTCCCGGACAAAACTTTCTAACAATTTTTCCTAACAAACACATGCACTAGACACACTACCTAACATAAACAAGCACTACAAAGGAAACAAGCCTAACTAGTTAGGAACACCATGAACAAGCCACCTGTTAAACCAAAAAACCAAAACATTGGAGATAGGATATTAAACATAAGCAGATAGAGATAGAGATAAGACAATATATATTAAAGCAATATCCATCAAGTTAGCACCCTACAAAAACATTCTATCCCAATATTTAACACACATCTATCAACAAAAAACTGCGTGTGTGGCATGAGTAAGTGCATGTGTATAAGATTCCAAAAACCAAAAACACTCCCCATTTTTGTCCGGGGGAGACAAACCAACAAAATCAAAAACAACAAGAAACAGAAAAACATGAGAAAGAAACTATCCAACAAAATCACTGAGGAGGAGAAGGATGTGACTGTAGCTAGAGAAGAGAAATAATCTTAGCAAGCTGGATGGTAGTTTGATCAGTAGTTTTCTCAAGATGTCCAATCCGGCCATCAAAAGCATCTAGGTAAGCATCCAAGTGATCAAACCTCTAGGTCATGGACTGCTCAAACTGGCAAAGCTACTCACGAACATCATGCTTCTCCATACCAGCGGCCGCAGCATCTATCTTGGCTTCCTCAGCAAGAAGATCATCATTACCTGCAGTAGAAGTACTTAGCCCAGACGACTTCCCCTTAACATGAGCCTGACTCTGAGAAACGATTTTCTTAGTGAAGGGTTTGATAGGAGTGGTAAACTTGTAACCAAATTTAAATAACCAAAACCATTAATAATCAAAAGTCAAAGACCGCAAAATCCAACAATAGAATGAAGATATATCAATGGACACACAGAGAGAAAAACAGAGTGAATAATAAGAGGGTAGCAGTATAAACCAAAACACAATAAATCAAAACCAACATGAGGACACTAGATGAATATTGGTAGTAGTAAACCACACAAAAAAACAAAAACAACCCCCAAAGTGCCCAACTCCACTGTGGAAATATATGAACAAGTGAAGCCCTAGACTATACACAGACCAAGACACCACAAACACGACCCAAAATAAATGCCAAACCGAGAGAGATAGAAAACAACAAACAAAATAATGAAAATAAAAATACTGAATGAAGAATGGTTAAAGAGACTTACCAGAGTCGAAGATGAAAGTGAATGACACACAGGCACAAGCCAAACGCAGTCGCAATCGGGAAAGGGGAGATCGCAATCAGAGCCCTAGGAGAGAGAAGGAGAAATTTAGGGGAAATTTGGACTAGAAAGGACGGGTGAAGGCTTTTAAACCATGGAGCGTGGGTTAGACGCTCAAGCGTGCGTACTTATGCGTGACTTTTCGCTCGAGCCAAGACAAGTGTAGCGCAAAAAATATGCTCCCAGTAGTTTGGTGCCTTTACAAAAATACTGGATGTGAGGATTTACCGCTTGAGCGCTACAAGCTGCGCTCAAGCGGAGGTAACAAAACTGCAGGTCCTGAAATCCTTTGATCTAAGCATTTGAAAACAACTCATGCACCAAAGTATTTCTTGAGACAAAAGATGATCAGTATGATGGAAATAATGAAACACTAAGATGAAATAATCCACATGCCATGAAGCATGTAATCTTGCCATTTGGACAATCTGAAGCACGATAACATGAGCAAAATACGTAAACATGGATCAATGAGCATAAGCAACATATGAATACACAGTTTAGAGGCAAACATGATAGCTCATATAGTGAGTGTGTGTAATTTTTGAGAGTCCACCATTGCTAGAGTTCATCCTGGTAGTGATCGGATGGCTGGACCTTCGACAAAAGAATCTAAACATCACAGAGGAAAGTCAAACCACCAGCAAATAAGGGGTATTTGCTGAGTAAATGCGGAGGCTCCCCATCAATCAATGAGTTTTTTTTTTTTTCATTGGGCATTCATGGGCAGTTGTCGCGCTCAAGAGTATGGAGACCAAACTAAAGAAGCATGGAAAACATTAGGATGGCTTGGTTGGTGCCTCTGAGGTAACATTTTCCTAATACCCAGACTTCAAAGAAATGAGGGAAAAACCGTAGAGGTGAAAACAAATAGTGGGTGGTTAAGAGACTCAATATCAACCAAGTTTTGCCAGTATATGTCAATTCCTCTGGAAATGCATAAGAGACAATGGTAGAAGTCCGTAGAGGATTTTGATCACTGATATGGGAACCCCTGCAACAGTTATCTCAAGAATATGTACAGAATGAGATCATGAAATTAATGAGCATGTTCATTCAAAAAGAGCTATGGACAAAGATAGATGAAATCTTGCAAGCAGCATGAGAGGTGTTTATTTAAGTCTATGTGCAAAGATGACAAGAATCAATGGTAATGAGATTATAACATCCAAGTACACAAACAACCATACAGTTTCACCCACTCATGCAACAGAACACACTCTAGTTATTGAGCACTACACCCAAGGTCTTTCTAAGGAACTCAAACCTAAGAAGATCAAGGGGTTTTGTAAAAATATCAGGTTTTGGATGCTCAGTAGGTACATGTTCAAGAACGACAAGGCCCCCCTCAACTAACTCGTGAATGAAACGATGACGAATGTCAATATGTTTAATGCAAGAGTGTTGGACTGATTTTTTGGAGATGTTGATGGCACTAGTGTTATCACAAAAAGAGTGAGAGTGTCCTAGTATACCATAGTCATGAAGCATTAGCTTCATCCATAACATTTGTGCACAACAACTACCTGCATAATGTACTTGGCCTCAGCGGTCGAAGAGAGACGGCATTCTGCTTTTTGCTATGCCACGCAACAGATTGTTCCCTAGGTAGAAACTCCTCCGGATGTACTTTTCCTATATCAGCACACCCTGTCCAATTGACATCAGAAAAGGCCAGTGATCTCGGCTATAGTGTTGGTCGAAAACCAAATCCCATACCTCAAGGTCCCACTAACATACTTAATGATGCGCTTGATAGCAAGAAGATGAGACTCTTTAGGACAGGCTTGGTAACCGGCACACATGCCTACACTAAATGCAATGTCAGACCGACTGGTTGTGAGGTACAAAAGACTCCCTATCATACTCCTATAAAGGGTAGGATCAATATTAGTGCCAAATGAGTCTTTGGAGAGGTGAAGACTAGTGTTCATGGAGCGCGTGCATGTTTGGCCGACTCTAGACCGAACTTAGACACAAGGTTTTTGGCATACTTGGTTGAGAGAAAACATACCCGAAAGTGATTGCTTAATTTGAAAACCCAAGAAAAAAGACACTCCTATCATGCTCATTTTAAACTCATGTGTCGTGCAATTTGAGAAATATTTCACAAGAGAATCAGAAGTGGATCCAAACACAATATCAACAACATAAATCTGAGCAACAAGTATATGGGACTTAGTATGTTTCACAAATAAAGTCTTGTCCACACTACCCATTTGAAAATCATTATCAAGAAGAAAGTAGTAAGTTTATCATACCAAGCTCAAGGGGCTTGTTTCAACCCATATAACGTCTTGTCTAACTGTAGACATGGTTTGGACATTTTGGGTCCTCAAACCCTTTTGGTTGCTCAACATAAGCCTTTCTTTCAAGTACTCATTCAAAAGGCACTTTTCACATCCATTTGAAAGAGTTTGAAACCAAGAAAGCATGCAACACCAAGTAAAATATGAATAGTTTCGAGACGTGCAACAGGGGCAAACGTCTCATCATAGTCAACACCCTCTACTTGTGTATAGCCTTGAACAACCATCCTAGCTTTATTCTTACCACTGTGCCATTCTCATCAGATTTAATTTAAATATCCACTTGGTACCTATCACATTCATGTCTCTAGGTCTGGGAACAATAGTCCAAACTTTGTTACGTTCAAATTGACCTAATTCTTCATGCATTGCATTACCCAACTATCATCAGTAAGGCCCTTGTACATTCTTAGGTTCAATTAACGAAACATAGCACATATGAGATACCTCTTCTCGAATTTTTTCGGGTTTTCATTCGGTTTGAGACACTTCCAATCACCTGTTGAACCAAATGATTCAGTTTTACCCTTGCTGATGGCTTCAAAATTGGGTGGTAGCGACTTGAGCATCAGAGGTGGTGTCTCTTTGTGCATTCTTGGACTCGGACTTACCATAGAAGATGGTGTTGGCTCACCTTCTTAGACTTGGCCTTGTGCTTCTCTTG
Source organism: Camellia japonica (assembly GCA_030407325.1). NCBI lineage: Eukaryota > Viridiplantae > Streptophyta > Magnoliopsida > Ericales > Theaceae > Camellia > Camellia japonica. Next base: position 87,914,890 of record JAPPVO010000010.1, on the reverse strand, counting down.
ACTTTGTGGTTCAGTATCCAAGATTGGAGACTCACCATCTTCTTCCTCATGTATAGATGAAGTAGGAGAACCTGTCATCTATGACTACATTGATGGATTCCATTAAAGTAAAAGTGTAGGTTATAGACACGAAAAGCTCTACTGGTGGCTGAATACCCTAGAAAATACCTTCATCACTTCGGGAGTCAAATTTGCCCAAGGGCTCTCTATCTTTGAAAATTTGTAACATTTACTCCCAAAAGTTTTGAAGTATTTTACATTAGGTTTATAACCCTTTCCACAATTCATACGGAGTTTGTAAAGTGCCAGGCCTTAGATACACACGATTCACAACATAAACAGCGGTATTTAAGGCTTCAGCCTAGACTTTGGCAAACTTTCCTACTAAGGAGCATGACCTAAGCCATCTCTTGAATTACCCTATTTTTCCTCTCAACAACTCCATTTTGCTGTGGAGTAATGGGTGCAGAAAACTTATGCTTAATTCTATGCATACCACAAAAATTTGAAAATGAGCTATTTTCAAATTCACGACCATGATCAGTTCGGATTCTTATGATACGCCCAATAGAAGCACCCTGTTCATTTTGGATTTTAAGGACTAAGGACTAGAAAGCATCAAACGTATCATATTTTTCTCTTAAAAAATTAACCCATGAAAAGCGAGTGTAATCATCAATAGTTAAAAAATGTATCATTTACCTCCAATGCTTTCAATGCAAATGGGTCCCATAAGATCTATATGAACAAGTTCAAGAGGACGTTTGGTTGTTAAGTTGTTCACCTTTTTATGAGGGCGCGGAGTTTGCTGCCCAAGTTGACATGGTCCACACACATGGTTCACATTCTTACCCATTTTGGGTACTCCTCACAAGCTCTTTATTGGCTATCTTAGTTAGGTCTTTGAAATTCATGTGACCTAATCTTTGATGCCACAGCAAGATTACTTATGAGGCCGAGTGGCAAGTGAGATCATTTGTGGTAACAATCCGATAACAGTTATCAGATGTGCGAACCCCATGCCATGATAGTATTTCTCTTCTTATCCAAAATTTCCCATTTATTTTTTGAAAACAATACTTCATGATGAGAATCACACATTGACTAATGCTCAAAAGATTAGCTTTAAGGCCATCAAACAAGTAAGACATTTCGAGCTTGGGTAGACCAAACCACACTTATAGAGCCCTTACCAATGACTCTAGAAGTGCCACCATCTCCAAAGGTAACAATTCCTCCTTTATATTTTTCAAGAGATGTGAAGTAGGATTTGTCACCAGACATATGACGAGAGCACCCACTATCAAGATACCACATGTGTGAGTCACATGCTTTCAGTACAGTGTGAACAACAAAACAAGTTAAGTCACTCTTTCCCACCCATATCTTTTTGGTCTTAACAGAAGTAGGACTGGCAGTCATGGTAAATGTCTTAGCGTTGTGAACACCATCATGAATCTTAATGTTCCGCCTAGACATATAAGGTTGTCTCCTAACCCATGAAGTATTAGAATTTCTAAATTTTTGAGACACCTTACTAAACAACTTATAACAATAAGGGCGAATGTAGCCATACCCACCATAATGATGACAAACAAAAATAGGTTTTACCTCCCTTTTGTTAATCTTACCTCCCTTAGGTTGATGAAAAAGAGTTGATCACCTTGTTGAACCTTCAGCTTTTCCTTTGCTTGAGTCTTGATGTCATATGATGTAGAGGCCTATCCCTTTTAAAAGTGTTGCATCACCATAGCCTATCCCACTTTTGTCACAACTCATTTGTTGAGACCTGATGATGTTCCAGTGTCTTTGACCCTTTGTTCCACATATTAATCATGGCTCTAGCATCTTTGAGTTCTTCCTCTTTCTAACCAACCAACTCTTCCAATGCAGCTTGTGACATCTCAAGGGTTTCAATCTTCTCTTCATATGTGGCATAGATTTTCAGAAGTTCATTCCTTTCGGTCTCACAAGATAGAAGTTTTCCACAGAGGTCTTGCCTATCATTAGAGATCTTGATGGCATCCCTTTTTGCTGTTGCAATCTCTTCCTTTAGCTTGACGTTCTCACTTTTACATGCTTTGAGCTTGATAGTGAGTTTGCCATTGTTCTTGGACAAGTTCAGAGATTCATTGTAAAGCTTTTCATAGACCTGTTGTAGGTCATCACCATCAAACGCATCACTATCTTCCAAGGTTTCATCATCTTCTTTTTGTTTCTCGTTCTCCTAGATCTCATCCAGTCGAGCAACTAAGGCATGAAAGTTAGTGGATGGTTGTGAAGATGACTCTCCTCTCTGATGGAATTGACTAAGAGTATCCTATGCATCTTTAGCATTTGTGTAGTGAGTAATCCATTGTTGTTCTTAGGGTTGGGCATAGGGTTATTCGACCCGCCGAAACCGCCCTACCCGATCCGAACCACGCACGTATGGGCGGTTTCGCAAACACATAAGGGTAGGGTACGGTTTGGATTTTATCTAATTTACGGGTTGCGGGTTTGAACTGCCCCTGCCCAACCTGCCCACATAAAACTCTTTTCTTTTTTTTTTCCCCCTTCAAATCTGACCGTTCAAAGAAAAACCCTAAATCTATAATCTATCTATCTCTCAAAATCCAAAACAAAACACGAACTCAAACTCACTCTCTCATATCTCATCTCATCAGTCTGTCTCTCACTCTCACTCTCACATTTTTCATCTACACTGCACCGATTGACTTTCTCTCGTCGTAAGATCGACCTCTCGACCGATCGACCTCATAGGTAAGCCTCTCTTTCAGTCTCTATCTCTGTCTCTCCCCGATCTTTGATTTTTTTTCCCAACATATCAGATCTCTCACTCTCTCTCTGATCTGTCTCCCCATTCTTTCATCTCATCAGTCTCACACTCTCTGGTTTTGCATCTGCATCTATCGACTCTCTTTTATCGCAAGATTGATAGATCGACCTCACTCTTTCATCGCACCGACCAACCTCACAGGTAAGCCTCTCTCTCTGTCTCTTTGTCTCTCTCTCTTCCCGATCTTTGATTTTTTTTTTTTGCAACATATCAAACCTCTCTTTCTGCTCTGTCTCCTTCACTCTCTCATCTCATTAGATCTATTTATTTTATGCAATCAGATCTGTTAATTTTTATTTTTTATTTTTGGTAGCAACAGATTTGTCTGTGAGAAGTGGAAATTGAATGTGTGTGTTTGTTTGGACTTAAATCTGATTTTTTTTTGTAGCAACAGATCTGTGAAAAAGTAAAAATAGATCTGTCAATTTTTTTTTATATGTGCAAATAGATCTGTCTCTATATTTTTTTTTTTGGAATTGAATCTGTGTTTTTGGAATTAAATCTGTGATATTATAATTAAATCTGTTGTTGAATATGTGAAAATCTGTATATAAATTGAATCTGTGTGTTGAATTAAATCTGTATATAAATCTGTTGTTGAATTAAATCCGTATATAAATCTGTTGTTGAATTAAATCTATATATTAATATGTTGTTGAATTAAATCTGTATATAAATTGAATCTGTGTGTTTGTTTGGAATTGAATCTATATTTATGCAAACAGATCTCTCTCTCTCTCTCTCTTTTCTTTTTTTTTTCAATTGAATCAGCGCTTTTGGAATTGAATTTGTGCTTTGCAATGCTCCAATAGATCTATGAGAAATGGAAATTGAATCTGTTATTGAAATTGGAATTGAATCTATTATTAAAATTAAAATTGAATATGTGATTGTGTTGAATCTGTACAGATTGAATCTGTTATCAAAATTAAAATTGAATCTGTGACTGTATTAAATTTGTTATGTTATTGAAATTGAATTTGTAATTTTTGTAATCTAGTTTAAATGGAGGATAGTGTTCAATCTCCCGCAATCAATCTTTTACCTCCACAATCCTCTAATTCTCAAATGAATCCCCTCTTAGTCGAAGCCTGAACCTGAACCTGAACCTAAGCCTCTTAGACCCCCAAAGAGAAAGAGTGAGGGTGGAGGGGGGAGAGCACCATCCGCAGTTTGGGATCATTTTGACAAGGCTGTAGGGACAGATGGGAAGCGTAGAGCCGTATGTAAATATTGCAATAAAGAGTATATAGCTGACTCTAGACTTCATAGGGCTAGCAATTTGAGGCGTCATACACCCAATTGTAAAGAATATCCAAATAGGGATACAGATGGCCAACAAACATTAAATCTTAAACCGAAACAACATGAAGAGGGTGTTGAGGTTGTATCAACAATTTTTAATTTTAATACTTGTAAAAGGGCTCTTGCAGAGATGGTGGTCATTGATGAGTTGCCATTTAGATTTGTGGAGGGTGTTGGGTTTAGAAGATTTTGTAATGTCATGCAACCCAAATTCACACCAATTCCCTCTCGTCAAACCATATCTAGAGAAGTGCTTAACATATTCAAGATGAAAGGGATAAGTTAAAAAGGCCATGAAGGGTCATAGAATTTGCTTTTACTACGAAACACTTGGACATCTATTCAGAATTTGTGTTACATGTGTTTGACTGCTCATTTCATTTGATGAATTGGAAACTTCAAAAAAAAGAATCATAAATTTTCAACAAGTTGGGATCACAAAGGAGAAACATTGGGTCGAAAAATTGAGTCGTGTTTGATTAAGTGGAACATTGATAGCATATTCACCTTAACAGTTGATAATGCTAGTTCTAATAATCTTATTATTCAATATTTGAAAACGATAATCAAAGATTGGAAGGGGACTATTTTGCAATATGAGTTTATTCATATGTGTTGTTGTGCAGATATTCTTAATCTCGTTGTGAGTGATGGGCTGAAAGAAATGGACGATTCTATGCCAACATTAGACTTGCGTGAGATATGTAGGTCTTCTCCTCATAGGCATGATGTTTTTAAGAAGTGTGCGGCCATACTCAAACTTGATTCAAAAGCTCTTGTATGCCTAGATGTACCAAACTAGGTGGAACTCTACCTATTTGATGTTAGAGGCCGCCGAAAAGTATGAAAAGCTTTAACGATTGAAGTTTGTGGATTCCAACTTTGAATCTTATTTTCAAGGATGTTGATGGTGGATAAGGAGAAGTTTGAATGAGTTGGATTGGAAAAAATGTAGAATTTTTTTGAGGTTTCTAAATTATTTTATGTTGTAACTAAGAAATTTTCGGGGGTCTCTCTTTGTTACTTCCAATGCTTTTTACAAGGAAATGTTTGTTATTGAAAGCAAACTAACCAATTAATTTTGAAGGAGGATGATTACTTTGAGCACAATGACAAAGACTATGAAACTAAAGTTTAGCAGTATTAAGTATTGGGAGTAAGGAAGTAAGATTAATTTGTTGTGTGTCTGTTACAGTGGTTCTTGATCCTACCAAAAAAATGAAATACTTGGAGTTTTGTTTTTCCAATTTATTTTTGGAGAAATAAGAAGGTGGAAGAGATGGTAGACAAGGTTAAGAGGTGTTTTTGAGTCGTTTGTATAGCCATTATGGTCACACTTTATCCTTCAAATGAAAAACTTCCAAGTGTGAGTGAAGTTGTGAAATGGTGGAGATGATGATGATGATGATCCCTATTCTTTAGTTGACTCCCAATTTAATTCCTATTTGGAGGGGCGATGCATTAATGGATCTAAGTCGGAATTGGAACAATATTTGTCCGAGGTTGAACATTTTGCAAAGAATCAAACATTTGAGATTTTGGATTATTGGAAGGTGAATGCAACCAAATAAAGGGTGTTATCACAACTTGCAAGGGATGTGTTGGCCATGCCTATTTCTACTGTTGCATCGGAGTCGGCTTTTAGTACGGGAGGGCGTATTCTTGACCCATTTCGTAGTTCACTCTTGCCTTCTATGGTTGAAGCTCTTGAGAATTTATTTATCTTTATTTTTATTTGTATTGTTCATTTTCTAATGTAAGTTTTATTAATCTTCTCTTGTTGACTCCTAATTAGGTATTTTGGAGTCAAGCTTGAAAAATCTAGAAACCCTAGATGTTGATTTGTGATTATGTACCAATTTTAAGCAGAATATAACAATCCCAATCAAACAATCAAGACAAAGAGACACAAAGATTTTACGTGGAAAAACCACAATTGGACACCTTCCAATTGTGATCAAAAAACCACGGGCAACTGCCACAAGACAATCCACAGAAGATTTAAAGGAATTACACAGGTATCACTCTCAATTATCTAGCGAATCCACAACGCCTAATTGAACCAACCTCTATGTGCTCTTCCAACCCTATCTTCACCACGGAATTGTCTTTCTGATGAGCCACTCCGGATTCCACCAAGCTTCAGGCTCGAATTCTTCAGAATCCACAACTGAAGAACAACTCTCTCTTTTGTGCATAACAAACAAACCTTTGATGTACTCTCTTTAAACCATGAGTTGAATACTCAATAAAAACATCAAAGAAAACTTTAAAAAAAAATATCTCCAGATATAACCCTTAAGAACCAAAAAGAAGATCTGGAGAGATTCAATGAATGAAATCAATGAATAGCCTAGATTTGGAAGAAACCCAACTATTTATAGAAAACCAAAGCAATCCTAGTTGGGAAAGAAACCAACTTCTTGTAGAAAACCAACTTCTTGCAGAACTCCAAAGTAATCCTGTTTTTGAAGGAAACCAAACTTCTTAAAGAACTCTTGTTACAACCTTGGTTTTGATCCATGGAATTTGACAACAAAAGGTCCTAACAATCTCCCCCTTTGTCAAATCCTGGATAAAACCAATCTAAAACAAATTTCCTAACAAAATCTCTCAAGCAGCACCACCAACTATGAACCAACACTCAAATCCATGCTCTTGAACAATTATCCTGAAATAAAATAACCACACACAAGCCAACCAAAATATGTGAAACTGGATTAAATAACAAAATATAAATCAATCCATAAACAAAATACTAACAATCCAACTGTACCAAAGAAGGATATAAGCAAAAGTAAAAACACTGTACCATCAACCAAACTACTGTACCATCAATATACATCAAACACTGGTAATGATGAACCAAACTCCCCTCATTAAAAACAACCACAAACACTGAAAACAGTGAACAAATAATATGGTGGAGCAAGTAAGGAATTTCAGATTTGTACCATAAAACACACAAGACTATCCAAGAAGCACAATTACTTGAAAACACAATGTGCACAGTCTGTAGAAGATTCCTCATGAAAGAAAGTGATGCATTATGTGAAAGCATAGATCCATGAGAAAAGTGTGTGTGTGACTCTTGGAGTTCGACAAACACTAGATTCAAATCCTAGTAGTGATATGAAAGTTGAACCTCGACAAGAGAATCTCAGCACAACTGAGGAAAGTCAAACCACTAGGAATCAAGGGGTATTTGGTGAGTAAAGGCGGAGGCTCCCCCTCAACCAATGAATCCTTTATTTTTCCTTTTTTTTTTTCACACTTTTTTTTTTTCTCTTTCTTTCTTTTGCACATTTTTTTTCTTTTCTTTCTTTTTCTTTCTTGTGCACATTTTTTTTTCTTTCTTTTGCACACTCATCGGCGGCTGACACGCTCAGAGTGTGGAAACCGAACCAGAGAAGCATGGATATAATAAGGATGGCCTGGTTGGTGACTCTGAGGTAGCCTTTTCCTCATGGCTGGACTACAAAGAATGAGGGGAAGCCGTGGAGATGCAAAGATGGAAGGTGGTTAAGAGACTCAACATCACCCATGATATGCTAGTATAGGTCAATTCCTCTAGAAAAGCAAAAGATACAATGTCAGATGTCCATAAAAAATAATCACTAAGGCGGAAGACCCATATTTGCTAACCCAAGAGTGTGTACAGAATGAGACAACTAATCAAAAAAACACACACTCCAAAATGAGTAATGACAACAGAAAGCACACATATATTAACTTGTAATGGATATTCTCATCAATTCCAATATGCACCAAGGACATCTCAAAAAAAAATTCAAACTTGCAAAACCATACTAAGAAAATCTTTTTGGGATTTTTTTTTTTTTTTTTTTTCTAAACAAAGCAAGACAAAAAAAACAAACATGCACACAAATCAAACAAGATCTCGTTCTAAAAGAAATTTTTTTTTTTTAAATAGAACGACCCGCTCTGATACCAATTGAAAAATCTAGAAACCCTAGATGTTGATTGTGATTATGTACCAATTTTAAGCAGAAGTATAACAATCCCAATCAAACAATCAAGACAAAGAGACACAAAGATTTTACATGAAAAACCACAATTGGACACCTTCCAATTGTGATCAAAAAAACCACGGGCAACTGCCACAAGACAATCCACTAAGAAGATTTAAAGGAATTACACAGGTATCACTCTCAATTATCTAGCGAATCCACAACGCCTAATTGAACCAACCTCTATGTGCCTCTTCCAACCCTATCTTCACCACGGAATTGTCTTTCTGATGAGCCACTCCGGATTCCACCAAAGCTTCAGGCTCGAATTCTTCAGAATCCACAACTGAAGAACAACTCTCTCTTTTGTGCATAACAAACAAACCTTTGATGTACTCTCTTTAAACCATGAGTTGAATACTCAATAAAAACATCAAAGAAAACTTTAAAAAAAAATATCTCCAGATATAACCCTTAAGAACCAAAAAGAAGATCTGGAGAGATTCAATGAATGAATCAATGAATAGCCTAGATTTGGAAGAAACCCAACTATTTATAGAAAACCAAAGCAATCCTAGTTGGGAAAGAAAACCAACTTCTTGTAGAAAACCAGCTTCTTGCAGAACTCCAAAGTAATCCTGTTTTTGAAGGAAACCAACTTCTTAAAGAACTCTTGTTACAACCTTGGTTTTGATCCATGGAATTTGACAACAAAAGGTCCTAACAAAGCTCATCTTCAAGTTCAACCTATAATGCTGATGCTATAATTAATCTCTAATATCCATTTGGTCATTGGTAATTTTTTCATATACTCAACACATTTTCTTACTATATTGAGATGCAATATATAGACATTTGTTTATCTTTTCATTACTTTATTCTTTTGCACTTTTTGCCTCAAAGAAATTATGAAGATTGAAGATTAAAGTTTATATTTTTTCAATTTGTTTGTGTAGGGTTCATCAACCAAATGTATGGAATTGGAATTGGAATTTGTGAAAGTTGGATTGGATGTGATTCATGATGAAGTTTGATATCTTAGAAATGTTTTTATTTTATTTCATGGGTTTGCATTGAATGAAGTTTGACAACAAATTTTTTTTTTAATTGCATTTTGGTTTTGGATGAATGTAAGTTAATGAATTTTTATTTATTTATTTATTTATTTTTGTATTTGGGTTAGGAATGATGAATGTAGGATTTTTTTATTTGGGTTATGAATGATGAATGTAGGATGAATGCAAGTTAATGATGAATGTAGATTTTGAATGATTTGTTTAGGTTACGAATTGATTTTGTTGTGTTTTTTATTTTATAAGTTTTTATAAGTTTTAATTCATTAATTATTAATGTTGGAGCATTTTAGAAAATGGGAGGAAAAAGGTCCAAAATAAATATTGACAAAATGGGAAAAAAAAAGGTTTAAAAATAAATTTTTGAAAAAAAGTTCAATCCGCAAACCGCCCGCAACCGCCCGCACATCCGCGAATCCTATCCGCACAAACTGCAAACCGCATTGCGGGCGGTTGCGGGTTGACTTTTCCCCAAATCGCATAGATGCGGGTGGGTCTAAACCAAACCGCAAACCGTCCCAAACTGAACCACAGACACCCCTTGTTATTCTTCAACCTCACGGTTCTTAGCAGTCTTATGAGCACTGGTAAAAGCCACCCTATCTTTTTGTTTTGTCTTAGAAATCTGATGGGCTTCATAAGTGCAAGTTTCTAACCAACTGATCAAGCTTGAGGTTCTCAACATCACGAGCCTTCTCAATAACTGCCACTTTTGATTGGAACCTCTCGGGTAATGACCTCAAATTTTTTTCAACAACCTTAGATTCAGGGATTTTTTTCACCAAGTTTGAAATAGGAATGCATGATGTCACTAAGTTTAGCATAAAATTCATCAAACGTCTCATCATCACGCATAAAAAGAGTTTCAAAAGAGGATATGAGATGTTGACATTTTGATCTTTTAACAACAGTAGTACCCTCGTGAATAGTTTCAAGAATGTCCCAAGCCTCTTTTACCACCTCACATGTGCAAATTCGACGAAACTCTTCTGGTGTGACGAAGCAAAAGAGAGAGTTGAGAGCTTTACTATTCCAACTCGAGTTTTGATAATCAATTGCGTCTTATCTATCAAGTGATTTGGGAATATCAACACCATCAACGGGTGAAAACAGGTTCACTCCACCCATAGATTACACAGTGCTAAACTTTCTTATCAATAGATTTTAAAAATGCCCTCATACGAGCTTTCCAATAAGAATAGTTTGTATCATCAAGGAATGGAGGTCTATGGATCAAGTTACCTTCGCGAATTGAATCCATATCACAAATCACACAAAATCACACTCCTATAGTTTTTGATAAAATAAAGAGTGACCTACTTTGATACCAATTGAAAAACCTAAGTAATTCGTAATTTGAACTAGAATTAATTGCAACAATTCCCAAAAAATTAAAACTAACAATCTAAATCATCTAGTACGTACAAAACTGATTTAGATTGTTGCTTCAAACAATAAATCAACATAACCGATTTTTACGTGGAAAAATCACAATTGGAGCACCTCCAATTGTGATAAAAAAAAATCACGGGTGAAACGCCACTAATCAATCCACTATGAAAAAAAGAAATAATACAAATTTACTAAACAAATTACCCAAACTCTGTTAATTTGCTTCAACAATCTGTATCTCTTTCACTACCGCCTTCTTCTCGGAATTGATCAGCTTGATGTCGAATCCACAACATCCATGTCAAATCAACGACCATGCATAGCTTCTAACTCCTTCGAATAATCCATGCTTGACTCTCCGAAATCTATCGAAGAAGAACACTCTTGAATAGATAATATCAAACACACAACCCTTTGATTTAATTCTCTTGATCCATGAGCAAACTCACAAAGAAATCAAAGGAAAACTAGAAAAATAACTCTAGAAGAAAACCCTAAAAACCCAAAAAGAAAATTTGGAAGTCGCTTGAGCAGTGTCACTTAAATGCGTGTTCCTAACAAGGGTATACGCTCGAGCACTGAAAAAGTTCACTCAAGCATAAAAACACACCTCCCAATTTTTTTGCAGACATGCCAAAACTTTTGAGAGTGAGTTTTCTGCTCGAGCGTAGATTTCCCCCCTCGAGCGGGAAGACTAAAACCTAAGGAAAAATTACAACATGATTAACCAAGTTTGTTCGCAGAATTGGCAACAAGTAAGGACCTAACAATCACTTTTCTTAGTCAACTGGCACTTGAGCATGTATTCAGGGTTTAAGTATCCAAGAGTTCCTTGTACCACTGTGGCTAATTTATTTTAGTCTAGTGGAACAAACCTTGATACTCCAAAGTCCAACACTTTTGCAATGTAATTATCGTCTAAGAGCATATTTGTAGACTTAACATCTCTATAGATGATATGAATCGATGCTGCAGAATGCAAATATGACAATACTCCAACAGTTTCAACAGCTATTTGTAAATGATTTTCCCATGATATATTAGATGCCTTACTTTGGTCATTTATATGCTCAAAGTGAGTGCCATTGGTGATGAATTCATAAACAAGTAAAGGGACTTGAGTTTCCAAACAACAACCTAAGAGTTTGACCACATTCTTATGATTGATTTGTGAAAGCATGACCACCTCGTTGATGAATTGCTCTATTTGACTTTCATCCGCCATTTGGGATTTCTTAATTGCCACTATCTTGTTTTTTGGTAGAATTCCCTTGTAAACTATTCCAAAACCTCCTCGTCCAACAATTCTACTCTCATCGTAGTTATTGGTAGCCCGCTTGAGCTCTTCTGAATTAAATATTTTGATCAATTTCTGAGTTGATCTCTCTAGTCTAGAGAGCTGTTGTTTCAACATTAATCCACCATTTTGCCTGAAGAACTTTTCTTTAAGCATGATGAGCTTTCTTTTGTTGAAAATCCAGTACAACCAGGAGCTACTCACCAAAATAACCAAAGCACCAATGGCAAAACCTGCATTTCAAATAAGTCGTAAGTAACAACTAATATAAACATCTTGCTAACATATTGATTCAAAATTAAGCATATAAAGAATTTTATACTTGATGAAAGCAACAATCAGTTACAGAAACATCTCAATTGTATGATGAATTGGAATGCATCTATATGTTAAAGATCAAAGTTTTAGCTCTATACGACATTCAATTTGATAATTTTATCTTGAGAACTGACTTGTGAATCAGTGTAGAAATACAAATCAACTTGAATGAACCTTCTTTTTTTTTTTTTTTTTACACACTTCTTGCGCTAACTTCCAAGCTCCTTTATTTATTTATTTATTTTGTTATTATTAATTTTTTGTTGTGGTTCTGGTATTGATAATCAAGAAATTGCACCCATGACAGCAGGAGAATAAAGTATGGGATGCTACACTGTTCACAAAATATGCAAATATAATCCAAACTAACAATGACATTATTTGTTTAAACATTAAAGCTATACACAATCCAAATATTTCATAAATCTTCGACTATAATTAAGTGTACACTAGAAATCGTTACTTTCTATCAACCATATATTTAGATTTTTAATTTGAATTTGCGAAGGGAAAAAAAAAAAAGGCTGGAAGAGTAATGAAGTACAATAAATTTTTTATTTTTTCTTCACTAATTCTTTCAGAAATATAAGATTCAAACAGTTTAAATTAATTTATCAAGAATATTGTATTAACTAAATTAAGAGATTTTGCACAAAGATGTGACTTTTTCATAGCTTTTATTCAAGGAAAATGATATACACGCTCACTTTTCTAAACTCAATAATATGTAAATGAGATAATTAATTGATAAGTAGAGAAAACGAGAGAGAGAGAGAGAGAGAGAGAGAGAGAGAGAGAGAGAGAGAGAGAGAGTTACTTTAAAATATTCAAATATACTATCACACTATTGTGTTTGAAAAATAGATCTAATTTTTAGAGTAGAGTAACACTACTCTTTATTCAATACACAGGTACAATTCATTAAGAAAATAAATTAAAATTATGCGGTATTAAGAAAATGTTATACAAACAAACAAATTTTATAATTTTTTATATTAATGATGTGACATGTAATAATGGAACTTATAAACAACATGACTCATTTAAATAATATGAAAAAGTTTGTACGATTTATTAGTTTGTATAACATTACTCAAATAGTAATTCTATATATTCTTCTTGGAAGAATATAGAAAATTACTACATATAACCATATTTCTTACATGATTTTCTCACTTCAAACTAGGGCAGTCAATGGATCAGATCCAATCCGAATCCGACCCGAAATTTCGAATCCATTTTCAAAAATTCGATCCGGTAATCTGATAATCCGAATCTGTTTAATCTGTTTATTAAACAAACTAAATATGCAAAAATCCGATCCGATCCGATTATTCTCAATTTTAATGAAGAAAACAAAAAATGAAAAAAAAAATTTTAAAAATCAAATTATATAAAATTGTAACTCAATAAATAAATAAATGGATCAGATCGGATATCCAAAATCATCGGATAAGGATCCGGGTGATCTATAATCAGATATGGGCTAAACGAATTCAGATCGGATTCGAGTTTGTCTTAATCGGATCGGATTCTGATTTTCACAGATCCAATCCAAATCCGATCCATTTTGTATAATGCAACTCAAGAATAAAATGTGTTTTACTTATATATTTACTTAAATTTGCCATAAGGAAAACATAAATGCCTTTATATATTTACTTGAGTTTTCCATAAGGAAAACGTAAATGTCATCACCACTCAAGTTACAAATGTGTTATGTGCACAGAAGGTTTCAAACACATAATGCACAAATGTGTCACATTCTATGCATTCTGTCACTAAAAGAATTTTCACTTTTGGCGACTAAATTTTTAGTCGCCAAAAGTCATATTTTAGTCGCCAATACCTTTAGCGACTAAATTTTTTGGTCGGGAAATTAGTAGCCAAAGAGTAGTCGGGAAATATAATTGCCGACTAAACCTAATTTAGTCGCCAAATGTACTCATTTGGCGACTAAATATTTAGTCGCCAATAGGTTTGAAAATTAATTAAATAAATACATTTTTGCCGACTAATTTTTTTGTCGCCAAAGCCAATTATTTAGTGGCCAAAAACTTTTTAGCTACTAAATTTTTTAGTCGCCAAAAGCAGATACTAGTGTTTTGGCTACTAAATTTTAGTCGCCTAAAGTCAATCCTTTTTGGCTACTAAATTTTAGTCGCCAAATACTATTTCTTTTGGCTACTAAAAATTTAGTCGCCTAAACTATGACTTTTTGGCTACTAAATTTTTAGTCGCCAAAGTCATATTTATTCTTCAACTTTTGTTTTTAGCTGCAAAATATTTTAGTCGCCAAATGTTTGATTTTCTTTTGGCTACAAAACTTTAGTAGCCAAAGGTTTGATTTCTTTTGGCTACAAAACATTTAGTAACCAAATGGTTGTTTTTCTTTTGCCTACAAAAAATTTAGTAGCCAAATATTTGATTTTCTTTTGGCTACAAAACTTTTAGTAGCCAAATGTTTGTTTTTTTTTTTTCCCTTTTTATTGGCTACAAAACGTTTAGTCGGCAAAAACATGATATTATGTTTTATTGTTAATATTATAATGTGTCCATAACCTGTCTGTATTCCATTCAACCTGTAATACGTATGTAAATAAAATGATACATAATTATCAATCATTCCACAATCTGCATCCGTATACAAAAAATAAATTACTTTAACTGTCCAAGTACATACAAACGAATTATTGTCCAAACTAAAATAATAATTCCATACAACATATACAATCATACAAAAAGTAAAGCCTCCATATACAAAAATTACATTTACTATACCATGTCAAATGACCATTTGACATGGTACAAATCACCATCATAATCTGTACCACGGCAAAAGGTGATGTATGTACCAAGCCAAAAATACATCTATGCACCACGACAAAAAATCAATTTAGTGGACGGCGTCAAAAGGTGATCTATCTACCATGCCAATAATTATCTGTTCGCTGCCAATAGTTTTCTGTATCAAGAATAGTTAACTGCACAAAAGCTGGAGACGACAAAATCTTATATTACTTCTATACAAAAGTACAATTTCTTCTCCATACACAAAAATATCTGCAAGTCCACGCAGCGAAGTCATCTACAAAAAACAAAAAAAAAATATCTAATTTGAGTCAACATGATTCAATTTCATACGACAATCTAAATCGTTAATGAAATAGTAGTAAAGTCTACTTATTGGCTTTAAAATATGTTCCGTGTTGGTTGTTTGATTGACTTTTTAGAATCTAAAAAGCTAGTTGGTGAAAAAAAAAAAAAAATCATGTTTATTTTTGTCCAACTAGTTTTTACTTTAAAAAATTCAAAACATAATTTTTGAAGACTCAACCAAACATTCTATGTTGGTTTAACATAAAATGTTTATTAAAAAAAAAATTACATGAAAATTTTTGGTTTGTCTTCTCATTTTTCGGTGTTTTGACTGAAATTTGAAAATTTTCAGTCAAATGAGCTTTGGTTTAAATCTAGTGTTTAAAGCATATCATCAAACACCTATTGCTCATACTTTTACAGCACCATAATCACATAACCTTGAAAGCAACGCTGTCAATTGTAGCATTCAGATTCAATTGGAATGTAAAACATCCTAAGCAGAGATGAAAAACCCTAACCTTTGCGATCATCCGAGGCATCATGGAACTCCGTATCGTCCTCATCCTCCGCCGCAGACGCCACAGACACTTGAGGCGCATTACCACCATCCTTCTCATCCGGATACCTCACAACCACCACAGGACAAACACAGTGACGAACACAGTAATTGCTAACACTCCCGAGCCTTCCATTGTTACCTCTCTTGATCGCACCAAACCCTCGACTCCCCATAATCACTGCACTCAACCCTAGCCTCTCGACTTCCAAGCACAGCCTCTCCTTCATGTCGTGGTCCTTCACGATGTGGATCTTGAACGGTATCTGAGCCTCGACAAGCGGCTCAGCGAGAGACAGAGGGACAGCAAGAGAGAGACAGAACCGTGTGAAGAATATGAAATATTTGGGGAAAAATTTTGGCGCCAATATGAAATATTTCTTAGAAAAATTTGAACACATCCGCGACTAAATTTTAGTCGCTGAAGATAGGTTACCAAAAATTGAAAAAAAAATATTTATTTTGGCGACTAAAATAATTTTTGTCGCTGAAAGTAAGTTTTGGCGACTAAAACTTTAGTCGCCAAAGAGAAAAATAATTTTTTTATTTTTCATTCGGCGACTAAATATTTTAGTAGCTAAAAATCAATATACGGCGACTAGATTTCTTTTTGTCGCTAAAAGTAAGTTTTTGGCGACTAAAATTTAGTCGCCAAAGAGGAAAAATAATTTTTTATTTTCCATTCGGCTACTAAATATTTTAGTAGCGAAAAGTCAATATTCGGCGGACTAAAATTTATTTTTGTCGCTAAAAGGACATTTTTGGCGACCAAAGTTTAGTCGCTAAAGAGAAAAAAATCATTTTTTTATTTTCCATTCGGCTACTAAATATTTTAGTAGCTAAAAAGTCGATAATTGGCGACTAAACTGATTTTTAGTCGCCAAAACCTATACTTTTGGCTACTAAATTTTTTTAGTCGCCAAAAAGTTTTACTTTTGGCTACTAATGTTGTTTTAGTCGCCAAAACCTATACTTTCAGCGACTAAAAATTTTTTTAGTCGCCAATTTGGTCGCCGTAGGTGCATTTTCTTGTAGTGCGTGTCTGAAACCTTCTCTTCACCTAAACTTTTTCCTCAAGTTAAGTTGGAAAATTTGTGAAGAGGATATTTTGGCACGGACTAATATAGACTTACCAACTGCAATCTGAATAGCTAGAAATTGATTAGCAATGCAACCTTTTCCATCTGTTCTGCCATCACTGTGGTATCCCTCGAGGCAAGAACAAGTATAATTCCCAGGTGGCATGTCAACACATTTATTTTTATGTTCACACATGTTGAGCTTTGGATCTTCACATTCCTCTATGTTTGCAAAACAATTATAAAAATAAAAAAAACAAATAAAACAGAGAAGAAGACTATTTGAAAACTAAGCATCATATCATAAGCAATATTTAATAACAAAAGCAAATGAATCCAGTATGGTGAAACTAATTGGATACGAACCTTGGCAACCATCTGAGAGGTACGGGTTCCCTTCGTAACCAATCCTGCACTTGCAGACATACCCAGGTCCATTTTTTGATTCATAACAATCACTATTTTCTCCACATTCATAACTTTTTAGATTTCTTTTAGAGTCTTTCCACGTCTTGTTATTCCCTACCGCCCAATCAAGCACTATCGGCATCACTTCTTCTGTAAAATTTCTCAGGTAGCTTTTTTTTGAAATTGAAAGCACCTTCTTCAACAACAGAAGCATAGCTGCAAGGATTGAATTTGGATACGTTTCCAAGATTAATGTAGCTCTACAGAAGAATGTTCATATAGCCAACTCCTTTAGGGATGGAGGTCTGGTAGCAGCCAATTCCAGAGCAAGGTCCATCGGGAATGTAATTGATTGTGCCACATCGGGACTCACACCCAGTTGCAACAAAATAATTCTCTCCAGATACTTGGATAGTAGCACGGGTGTCGCAACCAATAGCAGTGAACTTGTTTTTGGTATTAGATATGGAGAATGCAAAAAACACGAGCTCTGGTGGCTGATAACATTTTGACACAGACCCGCCATAACAAGCACAAGTTACAAGATGCATAATACCTAACTCTACCTCCTCAAGTGAAACATTTGTAACAGGGATGTCACTTTTCCGTAAATATGGTTTGGAGTCGGTGCAATTAATCAAAAATGTTCATTAATATAACATTTCACTACAACAAAATTAACTATTTACGGCATCATATTTGCGGCATGCATTAAATGCATGTCGTAGTTAGTACATTCTACGGCATTTTTTTTTCGCAAGCCGTTAATGTTTTGTCAATAACAGCATACATACCATGTAAGTCGTTAATTCTTATATTTATGGCATACAAAAGTATGCCGTAAAAAATATATGTTTTCACGACTTACAAAAATATGTCGTAAAATATTTGCACTTAAGACGACATACATTTTATGTTGTAAAATATTATACTTTACACAACATACTAATGAATGTCGTGAAAACTTCTTTAAAAAATATAAATAATAAAAAAAAAAAAAAATAAAAATTCAATCCAATTTTTTTATGGCATGCAAAAGTATGCCGTGAAAAATGTTTATTTTCACGGCATACAAAAATATGTTATAAAATATTTGCACTGAAGACAACATATATTTCATGTCGTAAAATATTAAATTTTATATTTTTTTGAATTTAGTGATTTTTTTAGAAAATTAAAAAATATTTTCCTTCTAAGTATATCAAAATTATTTGAATTTAAAAAGTTAAAAAAAAAATTTAAAAACTTACGCCATACTTCCTTTCATTTTAGATCCATAATAACATAATATTTAATTTATTATTTTTTACAACTTTACCTGCATGTCGTAAATAATGCTCAACATAATGTTTGAATATTTTTATTTAAAGCCAAACAAAAAGGTTCAAACCCAAAAGATAAAATAAATAAAAAAAATAATTTATATTTCAAACAAATCTTTAAAAAATATGTTTATAATTACCATAAATTTTCTATATCTAACTTTTCTAAAATATATTTTTTTTTCGTATTCAGATTGAATTTAAATATCATTCACATTTCTATACCTATTTTACATGGCATGCTAATACATGCTGTGAAAACTCCTGCTAAAACAATTTCTCATCTTGTAAAGTAAATTAAACGTAAAAGGAAAACCCTCGCTTTTAGGATTTTAATTTGTTTATATTTGTAGATTTCTATTTCTGCCCAAATCAAACCTGATGAAACCCCCCTCTCTCTCTCTCTCTTCTACAATCCCTTATTCTCTCTCTCTCTCTCTCTGATTTCTCCATGGATGAGAGTAAGCAGAGGTTCGAAGCTCTCGGAGAAGCAAAGAGGTAAAGAGAAGATGATGAGGTAAAGAGAAGATGATGAAGGAGAGAAGAAGATGATGGTGATGATGATGATGATGGCGGTGGCGGTGGCGGTGGCGGTGGCGAACGATGTAGAATTGGAGGAAGTTGATGATGATGACGGTGGTGGTGGTGAAGTTAGGAGCCAACTCGGTGAGTTAGACTGTTCGTTACCACCTCCAATCAAAGCACAATTGGGCGGTTCTCAATTGGAAACCCTAGCCAACTCCGATCTTCCATGCGATTTTGTTGCTTCTTCTCGCCATTTCTCGGGTACGATCACTAATCACTTCTCTGTCTCTGTCTCTGTCTTTGTCTCTATCTCTAACAAGTATGTGGTGAAGATCTGATAGAGGTGCCAGTGGATTATGCTCTTCTATGGCCGCTGGATTCGGCTGTTTCAAGGTTAGGAGTGTATTCTCACTCTTCCACTGAATTTTGAATTGTTCATTTCTGTCATTTCTGATTGATGCATCTATTTTATTTGTTTATTTATTTTTGTGTTTTTGTGTCTGTTTGAATGAGTTTTTAAATTTTTTGGTCGTTCATTTTCACTCAATTATTGGTGTATGTTATGAGATTTATGTGTTTTGAGATTTTTATATAATTCAATAGTTAACACTTCAGATAGAATTTTTTAACCCTCTGACAATGTGAGGATAAGGAATAATGTAGCTATAAATGATGCGTCTTTGCATAGAGATTTTTAATTCTTCGCTAGCCTTTGTTTTAAATTTTGTCACACTGAATTTATTGGCCTTCTGTGTATTTGATGTTTCTATATTATCTGGTCTTTTTTATTCTCTTACTTTGGTTTGTTGTAATGAATGGTAGCAGAATTTAAAATGTTAATTATTTGTCATGAAAGGCATCACCTATGTTGGTAAAAAGTATGCGTCTTCAACCAGTGTTCTCCTTTTGGCTCAGAAAAGGGAAGAGGGCTGGTTGTTTTAAAATGAATAACATCAAATCTTACCCTTAGAAAGGCACTCAGGTTATTTTGCTCTATTTTTTACATGATCTTTGGAAATTTAAGAACAAGATTGAATCATTTGAATCATGTATGAAATAATTTAAGCCAATGAAACTAAAGTAATTTACTATTTCCCTTGTCCTAACTATCTGTCCTACAATTTCAACAAGGTGTCAGTATCCAGAAAATGAGAAGTAATTTGAACACAATTTCACTATGCATATTCCCAAAAAATTAGTCGAAAATACTAGATGTTTAATAACTAAAGTTCACCTCCTGGTCTGAATTGTATAAGCCCAAAATTTTCTAGTCTTTTAGCTGTATCCTCGGAGAAAGCCCTCACCCAAAATGATAAAGTCTCCCTTGCCAGCTGCAGGACATAAATATTTCACAAACCTAAAATTAATGAGGGGCTCAAATATCCACAATGCAATAGCAGCATAATAAATGCATTAAATATTCCAAAGTTATCACCAAAAACTTTCAGGAAAGAAGCAATTGGGTATAGACCTACTACAATTGGTCATGTAGTTAGGTTTAAATGCTGATGTATTGCTTATCCATAGGAAATATACATGCAAGTCTGTGCAGGCAACAAAGTTTGACTAGTTAAATTTTGACCAAAATTTGACATCGAAATGCAGATAATTAAAATGAATGCGAATCATGCACACTTTTCTAGAAACATTAGTAAAAGTACTGTGAAGCATATGGTATGATAATTAGTACTATGTGACTTGCCTTCATTCAAAGTTATCCCAAATTAGTAGTTTTTTTAAAAATATATATATATATATATGATTTTTGAAGTTTGTTTGACAATGTACCAAATAAGTGCACTTATTTGTTTATTTATTATAAGTTGTCACATCATTTTTTTATTTTTCTATATTAAGTGTATCTAAAAATTTTAAAAATAAGAATGGGTTATATTTGTTTTTCATTTACTTCTTGTTTTTCATTTGTAGAGACTTCTACATGATGCAATTGGGTGCCATGTTTTTACTTTAAGGAGAAATTGTGCCTATTTTTGGTGCTGATCATTAATTATAAGACATTAAGGTTTAATGGATTAGGTGGATGCTTTTAGGAAAAATATTTGGTAGGTTAAGACCTAAAATTATCATTGTAATAGTTGCAATACAAGCCAAGGCATTTGCTTTAGGATCTTTTTTCTGACTAGGGGTTAATTTCATCATAATATGTTACGGTGTATGACATGGCGATGGAACTGGATAGTAGTATTTTGTCTTTATGATAATATTAGAAGTAAACTGAAGTACTCACCTCTTTTCCCTTGTCTGGCCATGGGATGACAAGAAAAAAGCTCATTTATCTGCAATTGAAGTGCTTGGTAGCTAGGGGATCTTAGTTTTCAGTTGTTTGGTGTGTTGTGTGGGTGTGTGAACACCGTGTTCAACGTATGGCTTCCCTGGCTGGATCTGTTTCTTAGTCTTAAGTTTATGTGTATAACAGACACATTTTTTTTTATATATTTTGATTTTATAAGTTATCACTGTCTTATTTTTGTAGGAAGTGGTTTTGTTTTTCCTTGTTTACAGGTTTATTTGTGGAACACCTTTGAGATCTAGTTTTTTAATGGCTCAATTACTGGCATGATTAATTTAGTTCAGATATGTTTTCAACATAAAATAAAAAAAAAAAGAAAGAATATTTTCAAATGTTTTGATGTTAACATTTTCTTGTGGTATTGTGTTATGCTTCTAGGGAAATGGTCTCCTGTAAATTCTGGATGTTGCTGCTTTTGCGGTGTCTGGATATGCTTCATCTAATTGGTTTGAGTTTCATATTTAGATAGGGGTTAAAATTTTGCGTGGCAGAGTTTCTGTATATCCTTGGATGCAAAAACTGATATGATGAAATTTTTAAACACGAAAAAAAAAAAAAAACAACTGACAAACATGAAATCAAAGCAAAAATGTGGAAGAAAATGTCTCAAATTTAGAATGACAAATCTTAACAAAATGGTGGGAACAACTATTTTACATCTGAAGAGGCCTTTCCACAAGGGCTGAATGTGTTCAACACTATCTTTATGTTTCTTAGGCAGATTTTGTATAATTTTGGCGCTCTTTTCATCTTGAATGTTGGATTGTTAATCATGATTGTTATGTCATACTGTCATTGTTATTTGTCGAAACAGGTTAGTCACCACCCAACAGTTGTTGCCTGCCATTGCGAAGGAAAAGGCTGGAAATTCTGGGTGACAGTAACCTTAGAACCAAATTTTGGGGGACATCAATTCAGCTTGACCTAATAGCTATTTTGGCTCAGATTTGTTGCTGTAGAAGCATTAAGTTTTCATTTGATCTAATTTCAGGGATAATTGTGGCTTCTTGTGGTTGTAAATAGCTTAATATTTTCATTAATGTACCTTTGTTTGGTTGTTTTTCTGTTGATAGAGTTTCTGATTAGAAGTTTATTCACTTGAGCAGGAATGGTGATGATGATTCAGTAGCTAAAATGAAGGCCGCTGAAGATGCCCTGCAAGAAAAGGAGAAGGTAATATTTTTTTGGGTCTGCTACCTGCTATAAGTTGTAGCATTATTTGATTATTTGAATAATTTTTTCGTCCATAAGATAGGACATCTGCAGGGGCAAAGATTAGCCTTAAATTTTTTTTATTTTTTATTTCATTTCTCTGAGTTTTCAACTTTATCATATTGCATGTATTTGTTTGGATAGATTTGATGTTTCTGCATGCATTCTGTTGCCTTATAAGTTAACTGTGATTTGCAGCAAAAACCTTCATTCGAGCTCTCTGGGAAGCTTGCTGAGGAAACTAACAGAGTCAGAGGTGATAATCTAATTGCCTTCATTTTAGGATAATGAATTTCATTTTGTTATTCACTTGGCTGAAGGGGGCACTCTTAAATAGAGCTGTGAACATGTTGATTTGTTGGTGTTAATAAATGTTATACTGCATTTTGATGATTAAGGGGTGATCTCCTGCTTTCCATCATTTTGAATATGGTACCTGAATATTGAGATATATCTTTTTGATTTTCTCAATCTGTTGCTTTGCTTGTATTACCACATGCTTTTCCTAGCTTATGACCTCAGTAAATTTCCATGGCAGTGACTGACACGTACTCACACATAGTCCTTCGAACATAGTTATTAATGTGCTGCATCGGAATGGGCTGGCCCTTTCTAAAAGTTTCCCACAAAATTTAGAAAGCCATTTTTGTAATATTTTTTTCAATATTTTGTCTTGGGAAGAAAATTTTCAAATATTGCTCTAAGTGAATATATTACATTTATGAAAGTTGCTGTTTAATTCTATCATCACTTTATGAGCAATGAATTTGTAACTTAATCATGTGATCTTATGTGGTTTGGACTATGCTATGAACATTTCTATGACACTACTGCCATCAGAATGTTTTTGTACTACAACAAAATTGAATTTTTATGGCATGCAATGTATGCCGTAAAAACTCTTTCATGGCATGCACACAAATGCCGTTATATGACATGCCGTGGAAAGTTGAGCATCTTTTACGACAAGCAGGTAAAGTTGTAAAAAGTAATAAATTAAACATCAATGACATACTTTGTATGTCGTATATAACTTTTTACGACATTTTTGTCATGCCATAAATCATCATACTTTCCATGGCATAATTTTGCATGCCGTAGAAAGTTATTTTAATATATTTATAACATACTTTGTATGCCGTATATAATATTTTACGACATTTTTTTGCATGTCATAAATCATCACACTTTCACGACATATTTTGTATGCCGTAGAAGGCCATTTTAATATATTTATGACATACTTTGTATGCCGTATATAATCTTTTATGGCATTTTCTTACATGTCATAAATCATTATACTTTTCATGACATAATTTTATATGCCGTAAAAGGTTATTTTTAATATATATATATATATATAGAGAGAGAGAGAGAGAGAGAGCAAATTCAAAGTTTATTATATGAGTAAACTCAATATATGAACACACGATATCATTAAAATGCCCATTTTAGTACTTGAAAAGCAAATTACAAGATTAAATGGCAAATTATATGTACAAATGAAAGCAAAAAGATATATATACAATACAAGCAGTCAAGTCTAATTCATTATTAGGAATATTAGAGAGAGCTAAAGAATTAATTAACTTGGCCACTATAAAAAGTCTCTGCCCTAATACCAATGGTAGGGATTCGAAGAGCAGATGTTGCAACAGCAGCAGCAGCAACAGGTGCAAGCACACATTTCAGAACAACAAAAAAGCACCCAGCTTCCTGCAAAGCCAGGGCAAACTCAACAACTTACAGAAGATTAGTATTATAAATGTCCAACACACAAAGATCAGGGTTCCTGCATGTTAACATCAATTGGAGACTTCTTTTCCAAATTATCACTTTGATCTCAACATTCCAAATGGGGATTTAAATAATAATAATAATAATAATAATAATAATAATAATATAATAATAATAATAATAATAATAATATTTGACAACAGCTAGTTGAAGATTAGTATTATAAATGTCCCCAAATCAAGCAAGAAATAATCTGGTCACAATTAATTTATACATGTTTATAACCTACATAGATATCTCATATCATAGGTATATATATCACATCATAGAATGCTAAGTAACAAGCAACAAGGAAAGAAAAGGAACTTGAAGCAGCATATAACAATTTGCCATGTCCCATATCTTGGATGGCTTTGAAACCAATTTATATCGCATCCGCACTTCCCAAAGCATTATTTCACCAGTAGCAAAACCAACTGTATAAAAGAGAATCTACGTCAAATAAAGGAAAGAAAAGGAAGAATTCGTATGTTTATTTAGCAGGAGCTCAACCATTGAAATCATAGGTGGTATGTTCAAATCATTGATCAAAGACCATCATAGCAAGAAGCAATGTGTGATGAGAAGGATGAAAATCCATGCTGGTGACAGCAGATCCTTGATGCATGGTACAAGCTACTATTCTTGGCAAGTCATCCAAGGACCAAGTGGCATGTTGATGAGATGTCGGATATGTAACCTGGCAAGAGGAGCACCATTAGTAATGAATTCATTAGTAAGAGAAACTTGTTCAAAAGAATAAGTGAATCACTTCAAAAAAATAGTCACTGAGATATGCATAAGCAAAAGTTGACAGCAAGGATCAAATATAGAGGATGAAAGGTCATGAAATTTGCCCAATCTGCTTTCTGTCACGGTAGGGAAGCATGAGTATAGAATGAAAAAATTGAGTTGAAAGGCCTACCTTTTGTTAGAATTATCCATTAAATTCTTGACCATAAATTTGAATTCTCCAATTTTTTGAGCAAGGTGATAACAGCTTGCAAGAAGAGATAAGGGAGCCACTTATGCCAGAAGACAAGACTCAAGCTGATGAAGAAGATGGCTATGTCCCAAAGATTTGAGCCACAAAAGCAGTTCTACGGAGCATGAATGGATGGTTTACCTTAGTACCTTTGTCACAGTGTGTGGTTCTTATGCACTTGGAACCTGTGCAAGTGTCAATCATTTAATCAAACTTTATTTCATGTTTCACTAAAGCTGAAAGAAACAGTTGAAGACATTACAAACCAAAGCAAAAATTCAGAACAAGTTTCTTAGAAAAGTAGAATTTTTTGGTGGCAATTCTGAGGTGTCATAATTTTTGGTTTTCAGGCAGGTTATTCATTACCTACTCAATTGGCCATCACGGACGATCTCAATCTATCACTAGCAGAGGTTTGTTAAACATTAATTTTCCTTCCTGTGAAAGAGGTTATCCTGGACATATTTCCATTATTCACAAATCCTATCAGAAAAACCATAAATCACAAAGGCTAATGAAACAATATTCATAGATGAGGATGATAAATGGACATATCTAGTTTCTGTTCATTCAGAATAAGTCAACACAAGGCAAATTCGACTGCTCAACTCTGAATATTAAGTTAACATTAGTTTAATTTTATAATCAATAACCTCAATAATTGCATATCTAATCTCACAAGATTTCCTTCCAGCACTGGAACTATAATCTACGCCTGTATTCAGGTTATCAACGTTCACGCCCTTAGTTTTCTGGAGATCTAGATATCTCTTCTTACAATGAATTGGTTCTAGTGTTCTTTTAGGTACCTATTACTGCTCTAGGTGCAACCTTAATCGACAAAGCTGGAAGAAAACCCCTTTTCATTGGTAAATCCTAGTATGAAGTACTATTAGCTGGTTCCGGTTCCTCCTCAAGTAAGGTCAGATTTTTTTTTTTCATTCTAGGTTTCTGGATCAAGATTGGTCATAGGTTGTGCACTAACAACTATTTCATTCCCTATAAATGTAAAAGACGTAGGGAATTTGGTGTCTGTCACTATAACTCCATGGCATTCATTAATTTTTTTGACTTCAGAGAAACATAATTAAAACAGTAAAACTGCTTCCCTGCATCAAGATGGTGTTGAGTTGGATGCCTGGAGTATACAAATCAATTAGTATTCTAAAAATAAAATAAGCGTCATTATAACTCACCTTAGCAAAATTATAATAATTGGGATATCTATTGCTCATTATTCTGAAAAAAGATAGTTGTAACTCAACTTCGGGATGTCAGGAACTTAGGATAGAATATTGATACTCCATTAACTCTTTAGATTCTTTTGCTGCAAAATTGGCCCCCTAGAAATGCTATCTCTCTTTGATATCTATTAATAACAACTAACAACTGAAAAGCAGCAGTTCATTATAGTTTTCTGTTCAATTTTAATAAGCAATGACATCTATCTAAATCTTCATTTGAGCAAAGTAGCGACCATTATCTACATAATAAATAGTGTTAACAATGTTTTCTTTCACTTAATATATAAAGCAAACCAATTTCTGCATTGAACATTATAACCTGAACCACAGGTTGGCTTAAACCTAAGTAAAGCTTTCTACCTTCAATATCTTCCCTATAGATGCATCAGGAAGTCTGGCAAGGACAAAGCCGTAACGTATGACCCTGTAAAGGACACCCATCAAGTTCAAGAAACAATCTCCAAATGAAAATGAACAAAAATGCCCTTTAGCTCACCATTGGGGCAGTATCAAAACTATTCGAGTAAACATATTATATTCTTGATTCAAGGAATTGTATAACCTGGTAAGAAGTTATCAAGTCAGCAGAGATACAAGAAAAGCCTGAGTGTTTTACAAGGAACTTATGAAAACAGAGGAGTCTACAATCTAAACCAGGAGGAGGTGTGTCCAGAAGCTCTCCCAATTTTAATTCTCCTAACTTCCAGTAAAAATTCAAAAATAGACAAATGGTCAATGAGAAGCAGGTATCAGAATAATGCTATGGGAAAATGTTAATTTTATTTAGGACAAAAATAAAATAAAATGAGCTACAATCAAAAGATATTGAACATATATATGCTGGAACCCCCTTTTACAATTTACCAGGGCTCCAAATTGTTTCTTATAAAGCATCAAAAAGTGAAGAAGCCAGCTAATGTTCTATCACAAGTTGTAACTGACTGTGTGCAACAAAGGAGAATTTAGTATAGGCTGTATAGCCAAGGTTGAAGAATGAAAATGATCTTTTGGACGTGCTTCATATTGCAATCTTGGATTTTAGCAGTGATAAAAACAAACATTAAGTTTTCATGCAAATGGATATAATTTCTAATGCAAATTAATCTATAGAAAGAACCGTCATCTCATTCACTGATTGACAATTGAAAACTCCTAAATTTGATTTAATCAGGAAGACAAGGGCTCTATGTTGCATTATGCAGCATGACTACAGAAAAATTTTTACCTGTTCAACATCATTCCAAGGCCCATGCCATCCATAAAATCTTTGATTCCATTTCCCCCGGTTTTCTGGCTTGTGCTGCAAAATTCTTCCCTGGCTTTCTCAGGATTTATCTGTTGAGAACTACCATTTAAACTTACTAAATACATGAGATACAAAGTCCATCATAAGCTAGACAACAAAGATATCACTAAAAACAAAGTGATCAAAAATCACTTTCTCACTTACCTCAAGGGCAAACAATGGAGAATCAGGTCCTTCAACTGGTACCAGCGTCCCTCCAGTCAAATCCTTTGAAACACAATTGCATAAAATGTAAGTTGCTATATGTAATCCCATAGTCGGAATTAATATCTAGTGTAAATTACACTTTTCACCCCTATAGTTTGACCTAAATTTCACTTTGGTCCCTATTGTTTCAATTTGAACAATTTGGTCCCTATAGTGAGAGTATTTCCTTTCCAAATAAGGTTGGAAAAATATTATTCAGCTTTGGAAAAATATTAATTGTTTTAAGGTTGTGACATTGGTTAGGGCTATAGCCTTGTGTTCTCCTCTCTCCCTTTTGTCTCTTCTTCTCCCTCTCTCTGCTACATCAATTTACCTCGTTCGAAAGATATTTCTTTTTCCCGTCACAAGTCTCTTCTCAAACTGTTCAATGACACCATCCCAAACTGATACAGATTTGAATGATGCCCCTAGAAAGAAAGGCCTAAGTACAACGAGGGAAGGTTCCGCACTCTAAACCCATGAAATTTGCCAATTCCTGAACTCCTACTTAGAATAATCTCACTTTTCCCAATATTCACCTTCAGCACTGTCCCAAAACAAATTAAGACACCGTGCAAATGCCTCAGTAGCTTCACTTCTGTTGCCCCACAAAATACAACTGTATCACCTGCAAAAGAAGGAGATCGGAGACCAGCACTGACCTTGACATACACAAGCTGATCATACACCTAACCGAGCTTTCTATCTTGGAGCTCAACGACCCTTCGAATACCTCTCCCTCACTCTATAAGAACGAACACTGCCTGTCAATCAGAACCCCTAACTTCGAGACCAAAGGTTCTCTGATCAATCTGAACAATGCATTAACCACTACCTCTCATTATCTCTCCTCTACTTAAAACTAGGATTGTTTCTACAATTTCTTAATTGAGAAGGTTCTAAGATGACAATCATGCCTATTATAAGCCTCCATAGAAGAAAAATACACAACCAACATAAGAAAATATTAAGATTCTCTCCTCACTCATATATATCTTTTTGCTCCCAATTTTTGGGTTTTCCTTCTTAGCTTCTGTTCCTTTGATTCACCAATTAAAATATATTAAAATTTCCCATAGAACCATGTCATAAAAATATATATTGATGCTGTCTAAAATATACATAAATTAATACCTCATTTCATAATTCAATAGAAGCAATAAAAAACATACAAATTATATTATCTCATGGCAACAAACATCAACAACAACAAAAAAAAAATGAAGGAAAAAGTTGCATCAACTGTAAGTTTCTTCTAGAATTTCATCCACGAAGCATATTACCAAATTGAGAAAGATTACCTAATTGATTGAGTCACCGTGAAAACCCTAAAAAGCAAAAAAAGTACTAGCATATTGAGAGAGAGAGAGAGAGAGAGAGAGAGAGAGACCTTGAATGTTGTCTGGTTTCTGAGAAGAAGCAGAGGAACCCATAGCACGAATTGAGAAGATTGCTTCCAAGATTCCCGGAAAAAACAATTGATCAAATCAAAGAGCACTACGAAGCACTAGTGGAATTTAATTGAGATTCCATCAACAAATTATTATACAGCAAATTGCTCAAACTCGACAGGAAGGAAGAGCTTGAGGGAGAGAGAAAGAGAATACGAAACTGAGGAGAGAGAGAGAGAGAGAGAGAGAGAGAAAGAAAGAGACAGTGGTGCTCACCTTAGTAGACGATGGTCCTCGCTTCCCTCGCCGGTGCAGATGGTGGAGGCGGTGGAGCTTCGAAATTGCCAACCGCTCTAAGATTGAATCTGAGATGAATCACCAATCGCTCTGAGATGGGATCTGAGATGAATCACCAATCGCTCTGAGATTAGATCAAACGGGGCTGAAGAAGGCTGATTCGATCGGTTGAGAGAGATTAGGGTTTAGAGAGGGTAGAGACAGAGAGAGATCGAGACGTGAGAGAGTAAGGGGGGCTAAATGTGTTTCAAGTTTTTTGTTTTAGTTATTATAATATTTGTAATATTTTAAATAATTTTTTTTTAACTTTTAAATTCAAATAATTTACATATACTTAAAAGAAATATTTTATTTTAATTTTAATAATGTTTTACTTTTTAATTTGTTTTAAAAAAAATTTTTAATTTGTTTTTAAAAAATCACTAATTCAAAAAAATATAAATTTAATACATTTCATTATATTATATATTTTTATTTTTTTTACAAATATTTTATTTTTTAGTTGTATTCAGATTAGGCACATCTAAAAAGTAAAAAATAAATAAATTATTAAAAGAAAGAAAAATATCAATCAAGGTAATTTAAAAAAATAATAATTACAAATTAGTGAGAAGTCATATAAATATTAATCATTAAAATTATAAACTTTTTCATGAATGTGTAATTTTTTTTCCCAAAATCCCATTGGGTGCAATTATCCCTTAAAAGAGACACTAATGTATAAATTATTTTTTATGTTTTGTCCTCAATTAGGAAAATTTAAGGTGAGAAGCTTGGTTGGAAATTGTTAGCTTTTTTAAATAAAAAGAAAAATCGGATTGAAATTTTTTAATAAAAGTTTTCACGACATGCTAATGCATGCCATGTAAAGTTATAATATTTTACGATATGAAATGTATGTGATCTTAAGTACAAATATTATATGACATATTTTTGTATGCCGTGAAAATATACATTTTTTACGGCATGCTTTTGCATGCCATAAAAAAATTCTGATTATTATTATTTTTTTTTTTGCAGAAGTTTTCACGACATGTTAATGTATGCCATGTAAAGTTATAATATTTTACAACATAAAATATATGTCGTCCTAAATACAAATATTTTTACGACATATTTTTGTAAGTCGTAAAAACATACATTTTTTACGGCATACTTTTGCATGCTATAATATATGAATCAACGACTTACATGGTATGTATGCTGTTATTGACAAAACATTAACGGCTTGCAAAAAAAAAAAATGCCGTAGAATGTACTAATGCATATCGTAAACATGATGCCGTAAATAGTTAGTTTTTTTGTTGAATTGATACGTGTGGTTTCTTTTTTCCATCTTCTATTTGTTTGTCATTTGAGATGTGTAAAGTTGTTGTATTGATATTTGATTTGAAATTTGTGGTTTTTTGAATTTTATATTGGCCATACCATTTGTAATCTAAGATGTAAAGTTGAATTCTTTTTGTTTTTGTATTTGTCGAGTAATAACAGGGGCAAAATGGCTTCTTGTTGTGTTAGCTGCAGCAAGTGAAGATGGTGATGATGATGATAATTCGGTGATAGAGACTTGAGATGCCGACACCATGGTGTCTGATAAACAAGAAAGCTGATTGTTACAGCTAAGTGATAAGTGTTGCATTGCCAACAGTTGTGAAGGATGGTGATCATAATCATCTCTGGGCACTATTGGATCCCAAAACTTGTACTTGGACAGTTCTTTCATAGTGTAGATCATGTGATTTAAAACTCTAGATAAATGCGTAATCAGATGGGAAAAGTTTGCCATCTTTCATAGTGTAGATCATGTTGATAAATGAATCTTATGATTTGGATACTTTTTTTGATTTGTATGTTTGAGGTTGTTATCAACTTGATATGATAGAAGTTGAGAATAAAAGTTAGTAGGCAGGTTGTTTAGTGTATGGATATTAGATTTTTTTGCTTACTTCATAGTTGCTGCCTCTGCTTGGTTTGTAACATGTTACATTTTATAAACTACTGTCTACATACGGTTAGGTAAGGTCATATTCCTATATATATATATATTATATTAAAAATAACTTTCTACGGCATGCAAAATTATGCCGTCAAAAGTGTAATGATTTATGGCATGTAAGAAAATGTCGTAAAAGATTATATACGGCATACAAAGTATGTCATAAATATATTAAAATGACCTTCTACGGCATACAAAATTATGTCGTGAAAAGTGTGATGATTTATGACATGCAAAAAAATGTCGTAAAATATTATATACGGCATGCAAAGTATGCCATTAATTTTTTAAAAATAACTTTCTACGGCATGCAAAATTATGCCACGGAAAGTATGATGATTTATGGCATGACAAAAATGTCATAAAAAATTATCTACGGCATACAAAGTATGTCATTAATGTTTAATTTATTACTTTTTTAACTTTACCTGCATGTCGTAAATGACGTTTGACTTTTCACGGCATGTCATATAACGGCATTTGTGTGCATGCCGTAAAAGAGTTTTTACGGCATGCATTGCAAGCCGTAAAAATTCAATTTTGTTGTAGTGTTTCTCTTTCACACCGAATGGGTATGAAATATTTACATTCCCTCAACGGTTCAAGCAGCCAAGATTTCTCTCTTCACACCGAATGGGTATGAAATAGTTACTTATTTCCTTCACAAGATAGCCACTTTTCTTTGAGCTGCTCACTATTTTCCTTCTCAGGATGTCACCTACTACTAGACACTCACCTAGAACTTTCTTTTTTCTTTCCTTCATTTATTTTTTATAGAGAAAACTTCCAATTACTGTTGGTTATTGATGCTGCAATAGCTGACTGAGTCATTTGATGGAAAAGTATTGATGTGTGGATTTAAATCTAGCTGTCTTTGGATTCCAGTCGGGTATGGATGTTTGTCTAGCCCAAATTGAACGGAGTCTTGAAAGCAGTTACTGATGGCCAATATTCAGTGAGAGCAATTCTAAAGGCAGCATGAATTTTCCCAATTTCTGATGTGAATTTCTCAGAATTTTATTCATTCCATCATGTTTATTATTAGCTCTTCCACTTTTCAAGGACAGTTATGCCATGGATACAAAAGTTTTGCACTGCGTTGGCATGTTTAGCACACATTGTATGCCTTCTAAAGAAATTTTTGACACCCATGGTTAAAATCATTCCTTTACCAGAGGGATGACTGATGGGAGCAACTTGATCATATTAAATCGAAAATTTAATAAATTTGAATGTGGCCCACGAATTGCTAAACTGGTTGACCCCTTGGGATCACCCTGGGTTGTGCCTGATAATTACTCGTTATGTCTAGAACGACGGACTACATCTGCATTTACCCAAGTATTAGTCGGGTCAAAGACATAAATACGGTTGTTACCAAAAATAAAAAAAAATAAAAGTATCATTCCATATCTAATAGTTATGAAATAGGAATGCAAATTTATAATTATTTTAAATTAAGGAAAGATCATTACACTTATCGTTGGATAATATAATGGAATCTCTCCATTACAAATATAAAATGGAAGGGATCACAATTCTTATTTCCCATCATTTAGTGATAATGTTGCTTGGTTCCTCATCCTGCCAAAAAAAAGTGCAAACATCAGATTTTTTTTTATTTGATCAGCACAAAGAAAGAAATTTTATTAAATTACCAAATAAAGTACATGTTTAGAATGACACATTAATAAATAAAAAAAACCAATGAACAAACTGTCACAAAATCATAAAATACATCCCAACTAACATGGCACAAGTATCCAACACATCCACTGCAAAAATACAGAGCACAAAACAAAGTGCGCTATTGGCAAGGTGCCAACATTCTAGAGCACCTGAAAATAAGACACACTCTGCTGCCAAAAAAACAAACATACATACATACAGAATAGATAAAAAAATAAAAAATAAATAAACACAATAATAAAGTAAAATGAAGAATATAAAAAAATTCCACCTCAATTACCCAACAACATTCAAATTGTTGTTCACCCGGCAAGCAGGGATGGAACTAGGACTTCTAAATATATATATATATCTTATCTCATAAATAAAATGGTCTTTCTTAGTATAAATGATATATATCTCATTCTTCTCTTATTTTACATTCTTTTTTTATTTTCTACCAAAAAAATTCTTCATCCTAGTAGAGATTGTTTCTATGATATTTATTTATTTATTTATTTTTGTAACCGAACCAAACCTTAAGTCCTATCAACTAGGATCGGTTACTTGAATCCTTCACCGCTCGATTCTATCAAAGATCATTTGGTTAATCAAATTAAATTATATATCTTTCTTCTAAATATTTGAATTATATATATATATATTTATATATTGTATTGTACATACATGTGTGTTTATTTATATGGTGAAAAAATATTATTTGTCTTTTGAACCCTAAAATGATAAAATCTTGGTTCTGTTCCTGTCACACCCCCTTTTTATTACTCAAAGCCATTACCAAATTCATTAAAATGCGATACAGAAGCATGGTGCCTTAGCATCCCTCAGTACACCAGTCCACAACAAAATCAATATACATGATACACCACCGGCCAACATTACAAAAAGTCCCTCTCCAAGGTAACACTATAGGGCTAACTAATTAGTCGCCCCTCGCAAAGGACAAGAACGTCTACCATGGCCCAGCTGGCCACAAACAAAACAACCGCCAGACCTTCTACTCAGAGACTGGTCTGAAACCTGAACCTCCCAAGACCCCATCATCATTAGCAATCAGGGCCTCTACATGGGCCGCTGCCTCAACTAAAGTATAGTAATCCTTCCACAAGGATCCAGCTACCTTCTCCGAATATCGAAACACAACCGCCTTTTGACCTCAAAACAACGACGCTCCTCTGTTGTCACCAACTCTGGAGCAAACCTCGACAAACTATCACATAGCATCTCAAACTGTGCCATAGGAGTGTCATCCTGACGCAACTCCAAAACTGTTCCCAACCTTTCCCGAGCAGAAGTAGGGAAATACTTGGCCAAAAAGGCCTCGGTAAAAGCAACCCACGTGCCACCCACATTATTCTTAGTCTTCTTCCACCAATAACTCGCATCACTCTTCAACTGAAAAGTTGCCAAAGAAACCCTCAACTCCTCATCTTCGACTCTGAGCATATCAAGAGTCTTAGTAATCTGCTCTAACCAACTCTTCTGCTTCCAACGGTCTAGCCTCCCCCACAAACTCAGGTGGACCGGAGCGAAAGAACTCCTTAGTAAGCTTGAGAGCATGCCCTCTGCCACCCTCAATACGAGCTAGGGCGTCTTGCACTGCTCTCACAATCTCACGTGCGACATCCTCGCCGACAGCCGATGCTGCAACGGCAGGTACTAAAGGAATTGCTGTGCCTCTCCCGGCGTTCCTACTACTCAACCGACCTCTACTCCCTCGTGTAGACATCCTATAAAGCACCAATTAAAATACACTTAGTGCCAACACAATAGCCTTCTCCGAGGCACACCTACTACTGGTAAGTCACAAGACACACTTAGCCTCAAACTTTACATCTCTACTGCATACAAACATCTAAACATGTAAACACATAAATCGAATCAAGTCCACAAAGATAGCCACTCATCCCGGAACTCTCAAGGAATTCCTATCAGAAACCACGTTGATCAGGCGCGTTTCCAAAAGGACCTCAAAGCAAGTTCACCGGCTATGAATACTATCCAAGAGACTGAATCCCATGCTCACATAAATGCAACACATAAGTCCTAATTCTCATGGTATCTATATGCAACGTCCTCACTACACGTAGTAAACCCACTGTGGTAAAAACCACTTCCCACGAGCTCAAGGTATTCAAACCCGGTAGCTCTGATACCAAGTTGTCACGCCCCACTTTTATTACTAAAGGTCATTACCAAGGTCATTAACTTAATCCAATTTCAGAGATAACATGCGGAAATAAACTCATACATTCAATTCATAGCAATGAATATCAGTACTCCCATTCGTATGCAAGTAAATGTTACATGATCATACTTAATAAATTGCCCTTGGGCTTACAACCATTAAATAAACAAATGAAGGGTGTAACTCTTTTACACATATGGCTTTCCGCCAACAACAAAGAGGCCCCGTGGCCCACAAACAAGAAGATCCAAATCTTGTAGCACATCCTGCTAAACACCTGAAAAAGATTCAACAACGTGGGATGAACATATAGTCCAGTAGGGATCTCAACATGATCCTCAACAATAACAACAGTACAGATAGCTATGATCATGAACACTCTTTCTCGTACTAGAATAATAATGTGACAGTTTAGACAAAAAATATATATATATATATATATAAAATTTTCTCAAAAACAACTATTTCATTCAACGCTATAAGCGATTCATCTTTCCCTTTTTCCTTTCATTAACCCCGTTCCCAATCTTTTATACATAAGCAATTACTTAGGAAATAAATTCACTAAGACCACTACTATTCTCCAATTTCCACACATACAACAGATGTGCCTTTCTAGAACATATTTCTAAAATGTTTGATTCTCTTTACACTTCTAAAAGACAAGGGGTAGCAACTGATACGTGATTAACACAAGATAACCCATTTACAATTTCATGACACGAATGTCTACATTGCCTATGACACATAGTCTATGGCACAATTCACCTTCCATTATGGCTCAGAACCTGGCCAAATAACTCAACAGGGGTTTCATCTCTTATTAACAATATTTCCAATTCAACAGGAATAACAAATCAAGTTAAACATATCTGATAACATAACGAATACACATGTTGGTATCGTATCAATCTCACAAAAACCACTTCCGTACTTCACAACTGATACACATTTTAGTGATGTATCATATCAACAAAACACTTCAGTGGACAAGCATATGAGCTGTATCACACTTCAATAGATAAGCATAAAAGCTATATCTCTGCAATAGGTGCGCATATGAGCTACAACCCTGGGTTCATCCCCTATCTTTCCCATAATCATCAACCGGTTTAGAGGTACATCCCCTATCTTCTCCTAAACCGTGGAGTACATCCCCTATCTCCTCCCATACACAAGTAATGCATATAAACACAACGTCATATACACAAACAATCAATGGTGTAATGCATACACAACAATTCAACACAACCGTGTCATCCTCCACCGATGACCAAGGACAAAACCTTTAGATGCAGGTATGTTGTACATCTATTAACAGACTCAATTATCATGAGACCACAAACCCTTCAACAAAACTAACATGGCAGTTAAAGATACAACCTCCACATATGTGTGTTCAACACTCACATTACAATAATCCAACTCTCATACCTTTTGCCTCCACAAATTCAATTCCCTGGACAATAAGGCCATAACTCATTTTAACCCATTACATTCTTTTCCAAGCCACTCCAATTTAATTATGCAAATTAAGTTATAATCATTAAACTAGGGTTTTCCTCCCTCTTTCTCAATATTGACCTAAAAGGCTCAATTATTAACAACAAACAACAATGATCACATTGAAGACCCAAAATACATAAGTATTTGCCCAACGATCAAAACCCTTCTATTAATTTATTAAATCAAATAAAATTAGGGTTTTCTCTCCTTTCAACAACAACATGCTAATTAATACCCCAATTAGCCTAAACCATAACTAATGATAATAAACCCAACTCCAACAGTCAACCCAAGGTTCAACCTCATGATTTTTAACAAATCCAACATGATATACTGTTTTTATGCAATACAAAAACTACCACATGTCTATCTATAGATGGAGTATTGAAAAGAAACAAGGAGAATCCCTACCTCAAAGGAGAACCCAAATAGAGAAGATTGACCCGAAATCCAAGTGCTCCAAATCCACAATTCTTCAGATTAAAATGTAGCCCTCACTCTCCTCTACCTTTTTAACAAAGGACCTAGGATGGATTTATAGAAGAAAGAGATGAAATCTAGAGAGAGAGTATGTTTAGAGAGAGAGACTCTCGGCTGCTAGGGTTTCAAGAAAGAAAGAAGGAGAAAAATGTTATTTTTCCCCGCTGCTGAGTTTATAAACTGGACAGGCTCGCTCGAGCGAAGACCTGGTCGCTCGAGCGACCATACACAAGAAACAGACCTCGCTCGAGCGAAGAGAAGCTCGCTCGAGCCAACAAACACTGCTCTCAGGTCTAAGTACTAGACGCAACGCTCGCTCGAGCGAAGAAAGGCTGGCTCGAGCGACGGACCAAAACAAAAGCCTCGCTCGAGCGAAGAGAAGCTCGCTCGAGCGACCAAGTCAAAAACTGGACAGGCAGACTCGGTTCCTAAACTCAACCAATCTGCAACCAACCTGCCCAAAACATTCTAAACCCAAATTTAAAGAATTGAAGGATAGAAACAGCTCAAAACAACAACTGGAATCCTCGGAACTAAGTCCGGATACAAACACCCAAAGGAGAAAGAACCGGGATCGCTACAGCTAGATTAATTTTAATTTCTGGGTTAACTTTATTTGAGTTAAGAGAATGATAGACGTAAATTTTAGAAGAATAATGAAACAAAAATGAAAGGGAAAGATGGAGAAATAAGGGAGACAAGCTAGAGAGAGAAGCATTTTAGAAAGAGAACCAACTTTTCTGGTTTTCAAAAAAATTGTGAAGAAGAAGAAGCTAAGGAATTATCCAGTGTGGTTGAGGAGGGAAAATTTTGATTTTATGGTCATGCAACACACGCTCCATTGAAACAAATGGTTCTGTCCGAAATTACACTTTGGTATGAAGTTTAGAGTTTTAAGTGTTACAAATGAAACTATAAGGGGGCTTCGTGTTTTTTGGGTAAATCACAAGGGGTTAAAGTGTAATTTACCCTTTAATTTAAAATAGCTGATAATGAAACTACTTAAACTATTAGGCCAAAAGGTAATTAGGGAGAAAGGTGGCATTAGCTGGATAAGCCACCTATACTGTAAAGATAACTCTAAATCTATTCATAATTACATGAAGATATGCACCGAATAGTAAGTCGTCACCTGGCTTTGTGTATATAAAGCGAGTTGCGATAGCAAAACCAAAGGGAACAAAAGAAAGAAAATCAAGGAAAGTGTAGCAAAGAAAGGAGGACTCGAAAAGCTAGAGAAAATAGGAAGCAAATAGTAGGACTCAATATTAAGGTGAGTAATGTTATACCTTGAGTTACCACGGTTTATTTTATGCAATTCATGTTTTATAAATTATTAATGTTTCAATTAAGCTAATGATTTTATACACCCTATTTGCTTAAATTGAAACCCATGGATATAATTGTTTAAATTTTGGAATTTATTTGAGTACTACTACAGGAGTCCCATACTTTGGGGGACTTAAATAACCATTGACCTCTGATTGGTCACTTTATGGCCCTCTATTTGTCGTGGATCCATTGACCTCTTTTCTGATTGTCACTTTTGTTACCTCTGTTCTGTTTGATTGTGTACCGTGGTTATAATTAGTCTATTCTGAAAGTCATTTCAACTATTTCAAGTATTTGTTTAGCTCAAATTAAATAATGCATAATGTTTTAGCCTAAATAAGTATCCATGGTGATTTTGTGACCTATACTCTTGATATAATATTTCTCACTCTGCTATGCGCTTATAGCTATTATTCCCTTTCAGGTGATGATGTGTAAGGAAAAGTGGTAACCTCGTATAATAGGACTAGCACAAGACCTAATGTGGTCATTTTGCTTTTTGTTTTCTTTTTGTAATAATAGTCTATCACTGAGAAAAAAATAATAAAAACTCGATGGGTGTATTTCCTTTTATTAAAATAGTAGGTTAATTACTGAAGTTAATTATCTATTTACTTATGTTCTTACTTTTATTTTGCCTCCTCATGCGTCACTTAATTTGTTAAAATGAAAACTAATGACCAAGTTGCTGTTCCAGCCCTAAGCAACCAGAGTTGGGTTGTGACAAGAGTTATAGATCAAAATTATCTATTCAATTTTAAATCAAACACAATAGAGCCACTATCTGTTTATTGCCAAGAAGAAATCAGACAACGAGAAAGAGAAAGATGAAGAAATCAAACACTTGATTCTCAAAATAAACAGCAAATTGTACACAAATATAGAATCAAAATTCTCAACAAAAAAAAAAAAAAAGAAGAAGAAAAAGAAGCAAGTAGATTTGATTATCAAAATACCCAGCAAATTGTACACAAATATAGTCCTCACACTCGATTCAGAACAAATACTCTCATATATGTGCCTGTATATATAAAATATATATGTGCCTGGATGAGGCTTGGTATGAAAGATGAATAGGAAACACAAATACTCTTGCTGTTAATTTATCATTTCAACTAATTAGTGCATTTAGATTATATGCAATGATTTGCTCTTTGGTTTGATTTTTTCAGATGCTGACTTGCTTATTCTTTTTAGTATGTTTCCAAGACCAACACATGAAACATTTGCACAAAAACTATACCAGACATTCAAATATCATAACCGGTTCAACAAGTCAAAATTGTCATATATTGACTTCACCATTTGTCATCATGCTGTGATGTAAGTGTCTTTTATCTTTTATAATGAGGAGCTTCTGCATGTTTCAAGGGCGTTATGTCGAATTTGAATGTCTATTATTTTGGGGCGTTACACTCATAGTGGTAGGACAAACATGGAGATGCTTCATGAGTGTAACGCCCCAAAATAATAGACATTCAAATTCGACATAACGCCCTTGAAACATGCAGAAGCTCCTCATTATATTCAATCATATGACATTCATACATAAGAGTCCCTTGCATTCTTACAAAATTATATTACATGCTTCATTACATTCATTGGTTCTACAATATGAAACCATAGCATATGATTAAAAGAATAATTATTGTATTTAGTTTTAATTTTCTGAATTCAATTTTTTAGAAATTAAGTTTTTTGTTTTTCGTGTTTTTTTTAGTGAATATATTTTAAACATTTTTTCTTTTTAGATGCACCTTAAAGTAAAATATTTGTAAAAAATATTTTAAAAAATTAATAAATATACAAGAATACGAAAAATATACTGAATTCTCGTTTTTTTTTGTATTTTTGGTATTTAGTGAATTTTCTAAAGATTTTTTTTCACAAATATTATACTTTTTAATTGTATTTATGTTAGGTGTATCTAAAAATTAAAAAAAAAATTTGCTTAGAATATTAAAAAAATTCAGTGAAAACAAAAAATACAGAAAACAAAAAAAT
Source organism: Camellia japonica (assembly GCA_030407325.1). Classification (NCBI taxonomy): domain Eukaryota; kingdom Viridiplantae; phylum Streptophyta; class Magnoliopsida; order Ericales; family Theaceae; genus Camellia; species Camellia japonica. The sequence goes on along the minus strand of JAPPVO010000010.1, from coordinate 87,873,800 downwards.
TTAATTTTCTGAAAAGTGAAGCCTGAAAAACCAAACCAAACAAGCTGAATACTTAAACTAATACAAGTTATTGCCTTAAAGGCTACAAGTTTCCAAGGCTTTGCCTGGATATAACAAAAGAGTTAAAAACACAATACAAAGAAACCCTAGGTTTTACAACATAAGCAAAACAACATAATGAGCCTTAAGCTCTAAGATCCTCTCAAGTCACTATCTTGGCGGAGGTACACCATCAATACCTGAAAATAGTTGCCTACGTAGGGTAAGAATAAAACTCAGTAGAGATAATCTTAAGGACATGTATGATGCTTAAACAAAGTTATAGGGTGAATGCATATGAAATGCCATGACAAAACATGCATTTTTTCCCTTTTGGAAACAATGCTATGCCAGAGTTCAAAATCACAATTCATCATTCCTTCCTCTAAAATAAAAAGTACGGCAATAAATACACATATTGTGAATCTTTAGGTACGTGTCTGAAAGTAAGTTATAAAAGCACTACCAAAGTCACGTTACCAGCAACTAATTGGAATGAAGACATCCTAACCGTACGGATTTCTAGACTTTCACCAAGGACACAAAGGCCAACTTAATTAACCACAACCACACCCTTTAACTAGATTCACTATGGTATTCACCAATTTTTCTCAAAACCATGCAAGTGTTCTTAGTGCAATATTTTCAAAATGTAAAGCCTCAAGTTCACAAATCCATGATATGCACAATGAGATGTATGATTGTAAACAATTCAATTGCCTAAATTACATGTAATTTCTAACACACAACAAAACTATCCTCAATCGATAGTCAAAACAATTATCTCTAATACAATTATTAAAAGATAATAACAATAATATAATCCAATATGATTTTAAAATCTGAAATTTCTAGAATTTTCCAAACTCAACAACTAACATTCAACATTCTTCAAGAGTCTCACGAATCTCAACATTTTTTATGCAATTCCCAAATCAAACAGGTTTCTCATTGAAACTCAGCATTTCAAATACAGTGATCAATACTCATTATTTCCAAAAGTTTCATAAATATTCCCAACCAAACCCTCGATTGTAAACAAAACATGTCATTTTTTCAAGATCTAACAATATTGATAAATCCATACCATTTTTCCAAAACTCAAATCATCCTATGTTTAATAAAACCTTAGGGACTTTTTTTTTTCTTTCTCAAAAACATGATTTTCCTCAAAACTTCATTATACAAACAACCATGAGATATCTAATTTCAAACCACAACCGAAAATAAGAGTTTTCCCCCTAAATTCATGCATTAATACAAATATAGTCAAGACCTACCTGTTCAAAAACTCTTATCTATCAAGAATAGAATATAACAATGCCAAATAACATGCATACCATTAAGAAAATCCATACCTCAAAGCAAATAGAGGAAATTGAGAGAGAAAAGATCATGCCCAAAAATCTCCAGCGACGAAAGCTTATAATTTTCAGATCAAAACCAATCCCTCAACACACTCTACCTTTAACCCTCAAGGACTATAGGTAAGAAATGTGTAAAAAGAGATGAAAACCAGGTTTTATGGCTTATAGATAAAAAAATGGCACAACAGGAGAGAGAAGAAGAATATAGGAGTGAAAATTTAGCTTTTTCATGCACTAAAATTCTATTTATAATCTAGGACATCATGGGTGCGAACTACAAATCGCAGGCGTGGAAGACACAGTTGCGGCCTTGGTCACCCACACCGCGGGCGCAATCACACAGGTCGCAGCTCCCTCTGGCCATCGCTGGCCACACAACTTCTCCTAGGCAAGGGACTTGAAAGTGAGTTTTGGTTGTTGCCCGTCGCAGGTGCGACCTTCATACTTCGCGGGCGCGATTACAACCATCGTGGCCTCGCTAATATAACCTGGTAAATTGGCACTGTTGTGCTGGGTTCAAAACTAAAGCCCCTGGTGACAAAATGAACTCTGAGAAGTACAATACAGCCTAAAAACAAGTGCAAACTCAATATCAAAGAAACTAAAGGTGAAGTCAATTTTGTTATTGGTGTTAACGTGAATATTATTATTAGGGTTATTTTGATAATTATGTTACACATAAGACTTATTGGAATATAAGAAAATAATTTGGACTAATGGTGTGTTTGGTTGAGGGATTTGGGAAGGGATTTAGAAAGAGAAAAGGAAAATGTGTGTAAAACTTGGGAAGGAATTTGAAGAGGGAAAATGAAAATATAGGTGACATGCGAATAAAATATACCTACATTTCACCTAATTTCACACATCTTTTTCATTTCTCTTTTTAAATCCCTTCCCAAATCCCCCAACCAAACACAACATAAGTGAAACATAAATAGGTGAGGAGGAATTTATGAGTAAATGCCCATTTTTTTAATACTTTACTTAAAGATTATTTCACTAAGACTGTATTTGGTTCAAGGATTTGGAGAAAGATTTAGAAAGAAAAGAAAAGAAAAAAGATAAGTGAAATGTGAATAAAATATACCTACCTCTCATTTAGTTTCACACACTTTTTCTCTTTCTGTTGCCAAATCCTCCCCAAATCCATAAACTAAACACACCCTAAGGTTTCTTAATACTTTATGGACATCTAAGGGTCGCGTTTTGCGCACGTACCGTGTTCAATGCATACAGCATGGAATATGCTTGTCAGACGGTTGTACAAAACTTTCAGGAACAATTCAAAAGTTCCTATTCAAATTTCATAAAATGATTGAAGTGAAACTTTTGAACAATGATTCTATATGATATTCCAAAAACATGTGCACAAAATCATATATTTATGATAACATATTAACAAAACATAATAATCAATGTTGCACGATATGGTATTTGTCTTCTATGATGACTCAGACATCTATTTCTAAATTATTAAATCAAACCCGAGTTAATAATGATTTATACAATTCTTACATAATAATCTAGCAGCTAGTTACCAGTTTCAAACAGACATGCTAGACTATTTTCATAGTTAATATTGCAATTCAAGACTCAATGGTAATTGATAAACAATAACAGAATGGCCTAGCTAAAACACCGAGTTCTCAAACACACTGTCCTCAATATTCAAAATGATGAAAGGCAAAAAGTCATACGTAGAACTGAATTTCAGAGCATCAAACTATGAATGATTTAGATTATATATTCATAACGTACCTTGCTTACTCATCCATTAGTCAACATCAACATTAGTACTCCGTTGAGGCAATTGCATGCTTACTATATCCTCTCTAGGTAGACTATCATCACCCCCATTTGCCATTTGCCGACTTTCAGGTGCAGTTAATGCCAGAAGGTGTATCACCTCTCTATTTTTATGGAAGACCAAGTATGCAATTGCAACCAAATAAACCAACATCCCTGAAAATCCAAATACTCCACAGAACACCATGCCAACGACTTTTAAATGGCTTTGAAGAAGCAATTTGACAAAGCTGGTTGCAATATAGTATATATTTATGCCCATAATCATGGATCCAATGGTCCAAGTAGCTGCTGAAATCTGCAAAAAGATAAAATAATAGATGTAAAAAAAATTATGCAGAGCCATGCACTACAAAAAAAAGAAAAAAAGAAACTATGCAATATGCACAAACACATGAAATCAGGTATGGGTGTCAGGTGTGATATGAGTGCATATTTAGAAGTCATGCCCATCAAATCTCCAATTCCAGAGTACACGGACTTGGTGAAAAGGGTCAAATTTTTATATTTTTAATGTATTATATGAGATAAAAAATAGTGTTATATATAACATACAATGTTAAAAAGGCATTTTAGTAATTTTATAGAAATTATACAAAAATACATATAATGATAGTGTTATATTCAAATATATAAAAAGTGTATGGTGGAACGTATCAAGCACATAACTCACATCCTTGTCCAATTGTCAGGTGTCAAACATGGTTATTTCATTTCTTTTGAAGAGTTCATGTAACCTAGGATAGGAGGCTTTCCTACTAATGAAATCCAAGTCTTTAGAGTACACACTACAACATCCAAAATCTTACAATGTAGAAATTATATTCACTGATTGGTTTATTTTTGAATTAAATCTTGTGTATGTGTGTGTGTGTAGAGGGGAGAAGAGAGAGAGAGCAACTAGAACAATTGACTTTTGTGTACATTGATCAGAATGTTTTGGCAGGAAATCCATACAGGCAATGATTAATGGGCTATTTGATCATATTCACGTCTCCAGATTTTGGTGTCTTCTAATTTTGACGAAACTTTAAGCTGAACTAACATCTATTGATTTCAAGTCCAACCAGTAAATGCAACAATTAGACAAAACCTTTTTGTGAAGACCTCACTTTATCACACACCCTTGTGCGCATGAGTAGGTGCACATATACACACACATGCACTAAGCTTTGCAAAAAATCATACAATGCTCGGATCATGTCTATGAAAGAAAAACAATGCAATTTGTGAGTTGAGAAGAAGTTTACAGCAATTGAGTTGGCATATGCCCCCATCTTGGTCTTGCTGCTTGTGAACTTGAGAAGTGGAATAAGAGCAAAAGGGAGTTCAAATGATAAAATCATCTGTCAAGACAACGTCAAAGGTTAGCTTACTTTAAAAATTAAAAATGCTGGCAACATAACAAGAAAAAAGTAGTCTGTTCTGAGCTTGTAGACATGCAAAGCCATGACTCCATTTGTACAAAAGATTCATCTCCTTTGTGAGTCATGTGTGTGAAACAATGAAAATCAGTAGTTTATAACAATTGTCTTTATTTTTGTAGCCAGGGATTTGGCTTGACATGATAAAGTATTTATTCAATGTTAAATCGACATTTAGCCACTTAGAATCAAAGGAAACATTAAAGGAACTGCATGGTTTAGCTGAAAATTTTGACTATATAAAATCCTCAATACACATGCACAGAGAAAATTTGTAAAGTACAAGGCTTTGGCTTGTTGAGAACCAAAATAAAAAGGACATATATCTGAAAGCTTTGGTTTTCCTTTTATTCCTGGTTATCTCAGCAACAAAAAGAAAAATGGATTGAAAACTAATGCAACGAAAACTAAAAACCAATACTCTTTAACTTTCAGAAAGCACTAGCTTACTTAGAAGCCAAGGATCAAGTTATAGGCTTCTTTTTTTCACATAATACTGAAATTATGCAACATAAATGATAGATTATATTGATACCAAATTAGGGAGAATAGCAAGTAGTGTATCACCGTGTGAACCTCGTATATTTCCATGTAGAAAAACAAATATAGAAGTTTAGGAAGGGCATTAATCTCTGAGAACCTAAGAAGCACAGACATGGACACATGACACAACACGAATACGATACGGACACATCAACATGACAATTTATAAAAAAATGCAAGACACGATATGTGGGAGACATGTACAAAATATATAATCTTATAGCTTTATTATATGTCATATATATAAATATATCATTCTAAGATAATAAGTAAATGCACTATAACACTAATTTCTATAAATTGACATTCCTTAGGCTCGTTTTTCCTACCTGATAAAAATGGTAATTTTTGCGGAATTTTTTGACAACAATTGATGTGAGTTTCTGATTTTTGAATGATTTTCGAGTTTTTTGGTCTCATTTTTTTTATCTGCGATTTGAAATGTTACCCGAGGATTCTACTACTTGGAACACAAATCCTAGGTGCCAAAATTGATAGGGGAGGCATCCTCGAGGTTGTTTTTGTTGATTTGTTGGTGTTGGGTTGGAGTTTATTTGTTTGGTTCCTCATGGTGTTTGAAAGTTCTATCTCTTTGATTGATTGAATCACTAGTTTTTTTTTTCTGTTTTTTTTTTATTTTATATTTTTATAATTTCTTTGCTGTTGTGTTGGTGTTCTCCCAATTGTTAGGTGTTTGTTAGGTCATTCTTTGTTAAGATTGTTGGTTGGGCTTCTTCGTTGCTTATGATATTGCCCTATATTTGCTTTTTGCTTTTTGATATTTTTGTGCATGATTATCATGGTTGAGGCAAAGCCCTATTGGTTGAAGATGATGAGATGCCTAAATCTATTACAACCAAGAAATTAAATAGTTTGAACTATTTGGCTTGGGCACACGCAGTGAAAATTTTCTTGCATGGCAAGAAGAAATTGCAATTTCTTATTGAACTCCCTCCCAAACCAGATGCTAAAGAGTATGATGATTGGTCTAGTGATGATTCCGTTGTTATGGGGTGGCTTTGGCATAGTTTGGAACCTTAGGTTGCTATTACCGTTGAATTTTGTGAAACCTCTAAACAGATTTGGGACTTACTTAGTCATTTTCTAATCAGAGTAATGTTTCTCAAGTATATGAGTTGCACAACATATCTTTGCTACTCAGTAGGGTGGTCGTTCCCTTTGGACTATTACAATGGCCTTAAGAACTTGTGGGATCAATTATTGCAACATCGTCCCTTTACTACGGATTTGGCTAAACAGAAGAAATATTGGGAACAGTTTATGATGGCATCCTTACTCAGAGGCCCAGATTCTGACTTGTAGTTGCTAGTGAGACGTTACTTTCTGCTGCTAATGCGTATTCTCGCTTGTTGCGTTCATCATTGGGATATAGAGTCATGTTATATCTAGTTTCTCTTCTCAATCTGTATCCTCATCTGCATTGATCTCTATAGTGGCGACCATGGTCATATATGTGGTGTTTTTCATGGCAACTCAGGTCATCGTGGCTCTTATACTGGTTCTCATGGCTCTAATTCTTGGGGCTTATTTCTCTCTCAATGCAAATATGTACTTGATTTTCTTTTGAGACTGGTCTCTTAAGTGCTCGTCCTATAGATACCTCCATGGACTCGTGTGTTAAACTTGATGGAGAGACTGGGGCTTTGTTTCTTGATATTGGTCATTATCGTCGTTTGGTTGGAAAATTAATTTATCTCATTGTCACTCATCCGGATATTACCTACATCATGAGTGTGGTCAATCAGTTTATGTACGCTCCTTGCCAACCTCATTTTGATGCTATGTGTCATATCTTGTGTTACTTAAAGAGTGCTCTGGGTCGTAGTTTACTCTATCGTTCATCTTCTTCCTTGTCTATCATTGGTTTTAGTGATCTTGATTGGGCTGGCAGTTGGACTGATCATCGTTCTACCTCTGGATACTATACCTTTGTTGGTGGTAACCTTGTCACTTGGTGTAGTAAGAAACAAACTATTGTTGCTCACTCCAGTGCTAAGGCTGAGTATCATGCCATGACCTATACTGCTTTTGAGATGTTATAAGTTCACTCCCTTCTCTAGGATTTTGGTGTCCTTATTCCCACTCCTATGAGCATATGTTGTGATAATTAGGCTATTATTTTCATTGTTAATAATCTTGTGTTTCATGAATGCACGAAACATATTAAGGTTGATTGCCACTTTATTGGGGACTTGTTATTGCAAAAGCAACCTGTCACTCTGTATGTTCGTTCTAATGATCAGTTGGGTGATATCCTCACCAAACCATTAGCTAAGTCTTTCTTTTAGCGACTATCTACCAAGCTGGCCATGTTTAACCTCTATACTCTAACTTGAGGGGGGGTGTTAGAATAGTCGTATTGAGGGTACTATGATCACATTGTATTTTCTATCTTTTCTTTTATATAAATACAAGCTGCTGGTGAGGGGTTTAATTAATAACCCAAAAATCGTATTTTCTTCTCTTCTTCTTTATAATCCAACCCTAGTTTCACATATTTTACCAACTCTTTTTTAAAAAATAGGACATGTTTGGATGAATGTCAGACACATGTTGGGAAAGTGTCTGACGAGTGTCGGTGTCTGACTTGAACATGACACCGATATACCACCCCACCTTTTTAGAAGTGTCCGTGTTTCTTAGTTGAGAACTAAAGAGATTGAAGGGAAGAATATTTACCGAAGCAATAATGATTAACTGTCCAGCTCCAACTGAGCCACCAATTATTGCAACTATTAGACTAGGGACTATTGCCAAGCATCGAGTTAAAAAGTTGCGAATCCATGGCTTCAGTCGTAAATCAAGAAATCCCTGAAACAAGGAATATACAAAATCATTAAGTTGATTATAGTTATCAACAGAACCAGATGGTACCAAGATAAACTAATACTCCAATTAATTAAGGGATTTATAGGCAACATCGGATTGCTTCTGTTGCATAACTTCTGAAACACATTCGTCTACACATATTTTACTTAAACGATGTTTTCCAATAGATTCCATGATAAGAATTAAAGGAAAAATTGAATCTGAGATTTTAAGACAATCCATTGAAACTCAAAGGTCATCAATGAAGTGACTTGGGAAGAAAGTTATCACAACATATGATATTGGTTTGTAATTCAGTTATTAACTAATAGTTAATTGAGCCATGGGAATATCTTCTTGTATATCCTATTACTTCACATCCTTTATGGCAAAACCTAAGAGATAAAAATATATTAGCATAAAAAATTATACTAGTAAGCATTGATTGTGATACTAAGAAGCACGGGCATGGGACATGGTAATTTCAAAAAATTGGGCATAGGGTGGACATGGCAATAAATTTATATGTATATATTCTTCTTTGCCATGTAGATTAATATTATATTCGCAAACAATTAAAATTAACAAAAACGAAGGCTAATTTAATACATATTTTAAAAAAACTCACCATTGAGTTTTTTTTTTTTAGTATAAAAAAAAAATTATACCAATAAACATTGATTGTGCGATACTAAGAAGCACAGGCACAGTGATTTCACAAAAATGAGCATGGCGAAGACATGACAATAAATTATATATATATATATATATATTCTTACTTGCTATATAGATTAATATTACATCCACAACCAATTAAAATTAACAAAAATTAACACTAATTCAATAATAATAATAATCATAAATAAATAAATAAATAAATGACACTCTTAAGTTAACTCTTATCATTTATGTCCTTTTATAGATGATCTATTAATTATTTAAATTTAAAAAAAAAATAATGAACATTCAACATCCAACATCCATCAAATCAAAGGATATATTTGGCACGTCCTTGAAAAAATTAATTAAATAAATAAAGGGCCACGCCTTGTGGTGTGTCCCGTATGTATCCCCTATCCCCACCATGTCCCAGTGTCCAACACCACTACGACACTTGTTTTGAAGTGCCAGTGCTTCATAGGTGCACAAAAGCTTTTTGAAGTAGGTTGAAGCTGATTCTCTGAAGGCAGTAATAATCTCTGACAAAAATTTAACCTTCCAACAAGATTAATCAGAAAACTGAATACCTGCATAACATATTGCCCGCATATGTCCCTGTTATTGTAGAACTCTGACCAGATGCTAGCAAAGCAATTGCAAAGATCTTTGAACTCCAATTGCCTAACACATTCTGTAAACAGGAAAATATATATATATAGCTATAATGAACAATCTGGATTGTAGTAACTTGAGAAGAAAATGCAAAATAACACTAAGGATTTTAACCAAAATTAAATTTAGTATAATATATGAAACTGAACAGAAAGGACTAAAATGAACACTGAATATCGCATATCTTAGGGGAACAATAGATCACTTGCCTTAAGTAAAAACGAGGCTTTGTTCAAGTCCAAGTCTTGGCAGTTCTTCTGATCATCTGGGTTCAAATTCGAGGAATTGCAAACTGAACCGCTTGAAGAACTTCAGAGTTCAGAGTTTATTCATTGATATTCATTCATCAGTTACATGAAGAGCTTTATATATATACTAGCTACCATATGTATATATCTATATGTATCTATATAACAAACTATGTAACTACCTAACCAATATAACTGCCTAACCACCTACTCTCACTCTAACTAATCCAGGTATACAATCACATGTGATGCACAGCACAGCAGCATAATACAACTACTCCTTATCATGCCCCCGCAAGCTAATGGGAGCGGAAGAAACCATGAGCTTGTCAGTGAGAAAGGAAAACCGAGCGGTAGAGAGAGGTTTGGTAAAAACATCAGCGACTTGATCAGCAGAAGGAACATATTGGAGGACAAGTTTGTTGGCAGCAACTCTTTCGCGGACAAAGTGGCAGTCGACTTCAATATGCTTGGATCGACTGTGGAAAACAAGATTGGTAGCCAAGGACATGGAGGAGAGATTATCACACCATAACGTAGGAGGAGATGATGGAGAGATGGAGAACTCAGTGAGAAGCATTTGTAACCAGGACAGCTCAGCAACAGTGTGAGCAAGACTGCGGTATTCAGCTTCGGTGGATGAACGGGAAACAGTGGCTTGCTTTTTGGAGGACCAAGATATGAGATTGGCACCCAAATAGATACAGTAGCCAGAAGTAGAGCGGCGGTCAGTGGAGTCCCCGGCCCAATTCGAGTCACTATAAGCATGCAAGTGGAACTGACTGGGATGGAAATGAAGACCAAAATGGAGAGTTCCCTTAACATAGCGCAAGATCCTCTTGACAGCTGAAAAGTGAGCAATGGTAGGAGAATGCATGTGTTGACAGGCCTGATTGACAGCGTAAGAGAGCTCAGGTCGGGTGATGGTGAGATATTGTAAAGCACCCACAAGACTCCTATAAAGAGAGGAGTTAGGACAAGGAAGAGAGGCATCAGAGGAAATAGGAGGTTTCATAGAGACGGGAGTGGCACAAGGTTTGCAGTCAACCATGCCGGCCTTAGCTAATAAGTCGGCTGCATATTTGGTTTGGGAGAGGAAAAACCCAGAAGGTGAGGAGTGGACTGAAATACCCAGAAAATAAGAGAGAGACCCCAAGTCCTTCATGGAAAAAGTTTGATGCATGGCAGTCAAGAGAGTTTGAATGTAAGACTCATTTGAACCAGTGAGGAGGATGTCATCAACATATATTAAAAGATAGGTAAGAGAAGAAGGGGTTTTATGAACAAACAAGGAGGAATCACATTTTCTTTGGATAAACCCTTGAGAGAAGAGAAAAGTGGAGAAGGTAGAGAACCAAGCCCGAGGGGCTTGTTTCAAACCGTAGAGAGCTTTGTGAAGACGACACACCAAGGAAGGGTTGGTAGGATCAATAAAGCCAGGAGGTTGTTCCATGTAAACCTCCTCTTGAAGGTGACCATGAAGAAATGCATTACTAATATCCAACTGCTTGATGGGCCAACTGTGATGAAGAGCTAAACAAAGAAGAATGCGAATGGTAGGTTGTTTGGCAACGGGACTAAAAGTGTCCAGAAAATCGATACCATATTGCTGAAGAAAACCCTTGGCCACGAGGCGAGCTTTGTGGCGAGCAACAGTGCCATCGGAATTGCGTTTGAGGCGGAAGACCCATTTGCACCCAATGGCTTGCTTGGAAGAAGGAAGAGGAACAAGAGACCATGTGCCCTGTTTTTGAAGAGCATCATATTCATCCAGCATGGCCTTGAACCAGGGTGGAGAGGTAAGAGCAGCCGTGTAGGAAGAAGGTTTAGACTGATCAAGAGAAGAAAGTGAAGAGAGATGGGCCAGAGGTTTGGACTTGGACCTGGTTGTCATGGAATGAGTATTAGTAGTGGAAGATGGAGGAGGAAGAGGGAGCACCACAGTAAGAGAATCAATAGGAATAGAGTGGGGGGAAGGGGAAGGGGCAGGGTGCGGCAGCAGAGGCTGTGCGGCAACGGGGTGCGTCGGCAGCAGAGGCTGCTGCTGCAATTGGGGCGCTGGTGGCAGCAGAGGCTGCCGTGGCAACTGGTGCTCTGTGGGCAACAGAGGCGGCAGCAGGGAAGACTGGGAAGGAGGGTGACTGGAGGGTGTGCAAAACTGAGTGTGGGGCGCAGAGATATAGGGGAGTGGGACGGGACAGAGGGAGGCTTAGGTGGGGAAGACCAAAAGAAGGATTGTAAAGTAGGGAGAGGAGAGGGAGGGATAGAAGAAAGAGAGGAAAAGGGAAAAGTGGACTCGTGAAAGGTGACATGGCGAGAGAGCAAGATTTTACCTGTCAAAGGATTGAGACAGCGGTAGCCTTTGACAGAAGGGTGATAACCCAGAAAAACACAAGACGCAGATTTAGGGGCCAATTTATGAGAAGCATAAGGCTTAAGCCAGGGGAAGCACAAGCAACCAAACACTTTAAGATGAGAGTAATCAGGTTTAATGTGGAACAGGAGTTCAAAAGGAGAACAGTTAGAGAGAGAGGCACTAGGAAGCCGATTAATGAGATAGGTGGCGGTAGCAATTGCTTCAAACCAATAGGAGAGAGGTAAAGAAGATTGATGTAATAGGGCGATGGCGGTTTCGGTAATGTGTAAATGCTTCCTCTCCGCGACTCCATTTTGAGAGGGAGTGTGTAGGCAAGAAAATTGATGAAGAATACCATGAAAGTTCAAAAAATCGTGCATTGGAGTATTGATAAATTCACCACCCCCATCGGAGCGAAGTATTTTAAGAGGAAAGCCAAATTGTTTTTCCACAAATGCTTTAAAAATCATGAATTTAGAAAAGACTTCGCTTTTATAGACAAGAGGATAAATCCATGTAAAGCGACTATGATCATCAACAAACAACACATAATAGCGATAAGTACTAGAGGAACAAGTAAACGGGCCCCAAACATCAGTGTGAATTAAAGCTAAGGGAACATCAGTTTTGGAATTAGAAAGCACAAATGGAAGTCGATGACATTTAGAAATGGAACACGCAACACAAGACAAATCAGTTTTATTGAAAGAGTGAGACAATGACAATTGAGATTTTAGTAATTGAAATTTTGCAAAGGAAGGATGGCCAAGTCTTTTGTGCCATATAGCCGCAGTGGAAGGAGATGTTGATGAGGCAGCAAAAACATGTGGAGAAGGGCAAGAACCCACAGGAAAATGGTAGAGGCCATTAGCATGAAAACCTTTGTGAAGAATTGCTTTAGAATGATTGTCCTGGATGGAAAAGGTAGATTTATCAAAAATTATGGAACAATCATTGTCTTTGGCTAACTGTTGAACAGAGAGCAAATTGGACTGTATGGAAGGAACATGAAGAACGTTTGCAAGCTTAAAGGAGTGGTGTGGGGTGAGGAGAATACCTTTGCCAGTGTGATGGATAGGAAGGGAAGTGCCGTTGCCAATGGTAACTTGATCGGAACCAGTATAGGACTGATAAGAATTCAGATTATGAAGGTCATTTGTGACATGGTCAGAAGCAGCAGAGTCCAAGAACCAAGGACTAGAAGCATGAGAGGCAGTATCATCAGGGATGGTGGTGAGAAAAGCCTTGGATTGATGAGGCATAGAAGCACCAGATGAAGAAGCAGTAGGTGATTGGTGAGACTGATGTGGCTGGGGCTGATATTGAAGATCAAGCCGATGCCAACACTCGGAAGCGGAGTGATTAGGTTTTCCACAAATCTGGCAAATGATTCCAAAAGAAGATCTGGTGCGATTTTGAGAACGACCGCCTCGAAAAGAAGAGTACCGATTAGAACTGAAACGATTTGCACGAAAAGTGCCTCGAGAATCACCACGAGAAGAGCCACGATTATTATGATAGGAAACATAACCTTTGGAAGCATTGGCATTGGAATCTCGCTGTGTTGCATGAGCAAAATGAAGATCTAAGTTGTATTGTAACTTGCCTTCAACATGAAGAGCTTCTGAGCAGAGCAAAGAAGAGAGATCTTCCATAGATATACTTTCAGGTCTCGCTCGGATGGCTGTCTTGAGAGAATCATACTCAGTCGGTAAGCCGTTCAAGGCGATAAGAACGATATCCTCATCATCAATAAAGGAAGATGCAATGCTGAGTTGATCAACAATAGATTTGATGTTGTTCAGATAGGTTTCCATCGAATCGGAGCCTTTTGAAACAGAATTCAATCTGTTCTTCAGTTGATGAATGTGTGAGCGAGAAAGATTCGTGAAACGTTTGTCAAGTGCAGTCCACACCGCAGAACTGGACCGGAGGTGAAGAACTGTTGTAAAAATTGCAGGTGAAAGCGTAGCGGTGATGCAACTCAAGAGATGTGCATCAATCATCCGCCATTGAATCGCGTCTGGATTGCTAACCTCTGTTGCTGAAGAATTACGAATATGATCAACAGGACATGGAAACGAACCATCGACAAACTTTAACAAATCTGTTGCATGAAGAATATTTTGCATCTGGTTTTTCCAGATGATAAAATTCGTGCTATCAAGCTTTACGGTAACGAGAGAGCTTAGATTCGAAATCAGCATGTTGAGATTTGATGGAATGGAAGAAGAAGAAGATAAAGATTCTGTAGAGGAACCCATGGATTGCTCGATGGAGCTTAACAGGCTCTGATACCATGAAGAACTTCAGAGTTCAGAGTTTATTCATTGATATTCATATCATCAGTTACATGAAGAGCTTATATATATACTAGCTACCATATGTATATATCTATATGATCTATATAACAAAACTATGTAACTACCTAACCAAATAAACTGCCCTAACCACCTACTCTCACTCTAACTAATCCAGGTATACAATCACATGTGATGCACAGCACAGCAGCATAAGACAACTACTCCTTGTCACTGCTTACTGAGATGACTGATACATTAATGAGAAAGGCAATCGTTAGAGCAAAGCCACTTTCTATCGTATAAAACCTGCAAGCGTCCTGTAAACAAGATAAACTGTCATTTAGTGCTCAATAGAATCATACATATAAAATCAAATTTCATAAGGCGTCTTTTGAGGGATCAAAATGATATCATGGTGCCTACAACTTGATATGGTAAAACTTCAATCCAATTAACCTCATCATTCAATTCCAAATAGACATAAATTACTAAACTTAAAAAAGATAAATAATAATGAATAAAATGTAGCAAATATAAACCTGAGCACATTTTCTTCCTAAGATTATTTGTAAAAGAGCCACTAGCACAAAATACTAATGAAAGACGAAAAAATTCCGCAGGACAAAAGAAAGATTCTCTTACCTTTTAGTTGTCGTTTTTCCACTTTTTTATTTTTTTTTATTTTTTCCCTTTCCTTTAATGTTTTGTTTATTTGTGAGTGCGCGCATCTTACTTTGCTGTGCACAACTTTAAGTATAACAAATCCAGAATTATCGACCAAATTTTCTAAATAGTTTAATTCTAACTTTTTAAGCTAATTTATGTTTGTACAAATATTTCCTGTCATATAATTTGAAGATGAATCATTCTTCTCCCCCTTCCAAATGAAAGTAAAATAAACAACTCACAACCTCCAACTTTGAAGAAATTTACTTGGTAACACAGTAAATAGCAGTAGGAAAGATGATATAATGTGAGAATAATTAGTCCGAAGTTGCCTTTTAGGTAACGGAAAAAACTAAAAGGTAAATTAGCCCATTGAAGATTAAAAAAAGAAAAGAAAATTACTTTGATGCCATTAACAGATCGTGGTATTTTCCTTGAAAGGACCAAAGCTGAATGCAGGAAGAGATTGTGCCTGCAGCAAGTGCAAGAGAATTAAGGAAATGAAAAACTTTGGAGCAGAATAAACCATTACCATTACCATAAATATAAGAAACTTACGGCATAACCATAGCTCCAAGGAGTGAAATTGCCAAGCCAGTAGCACCATTTCCCTTCAATTGGGGAACAAAAAGCCCATGCAACACTTTTGAAGCATTAGGCTTCGCATATCCAAGCTCCACAAAAAAGCAAGCAGCAATTATAACTACCAGAAATGCAATGAACAGCTCAAGTTTCCTCACCTGCACAAAGATTACAATTATTATAGTTACTTTTTCATTACTGCATTTCGCTCAAAGGGTTGAAGGGAGATAGTGCATCAAGCTGTTGGCAAGGGCCAACTTGATAGTTAAAACTTCAATTCAAATGTGTTTACTTTAATCCCACAATGCATGGAGTAAAAGACTTGTTTAAATTACCCCATATCGCTGTAATGCTAGTAACATCAATGTACTGAGCCCTGTCAGAAGAACACCAACCCACATTGGAATTTTGAAGAGCATGTTTAAAGCAAAGGCTGTTCCAATAACTGGACATGATAAAGAGAGCAATAAGAATATAGATATATCAGAAGCCACTACGAAATAAAATAATCATATATATTTGTTCCAGCACAGATGATGAATGAAGTTTGCATCAAACCAATAGTAAAAATATTAGTGAAATATTTACCTAGTATGGGATGAGGGAGGTTAATATGTCTTGTAGAGCTACAGAAACATCCTACAAAAGGCCTATGGAAACTAGGTTCCTTGTTTCTGGAGACCCATAAAATTTTTTTTTTTTTGTGTCATTTCTCGCAATTTATTATCTTTCTTGCATGTATATTATCATTTTGCAGTTTACTACTATGAATCTGAGCTGTAGATAATGATCATATTTTGTGTGTATAAGCCAACACCTCCATAAACACTATCCACGCTTTACATATCAGAATAGTTTACATTGTCCTCGTACAACTAAAATTTTCGGGCAAGGATGAATTCAAGCAACTCAACTATCCAAGCCCAAAGACGCACCATTAGCTTGAGGTTGAAGTTGAAGCCAAATAGAATGTTTGACACTTATAAACATAGTTCTAAATCGCGGTATCGGGTAACGTAACGGTATCGATCGCGGAGTATCGGTATCGGTAGTATAGACCGGTATGTATCGGGTATCGGGCGTCGCGGCTGTGAAATTTCAAAAATCATTAGCAATCCATCTAAAACTCAATTTTATGCATTTTTTGACTTTTTTAGCCTTAATTTATCATATTTTAATCAAAATTTTGATATGTAGAGGCACTTTTTTGACTCATTTTCAACTAAATGATATGTATTTATTTTAGTCTCAACCTTTTATTTGGCATATATGTTAAACTTTTAATATAAAATTGATGTGTAAAATAATAATGTAATAATAATGCATTTAAAATAAAAATAAAAAATCTAAAATATTAAACATCTTTACTTAACAATTAAACTTCTTTAAAAAAATCTGACAGATTAAACCTCTATAAAAATAATCTGAATAATCTGAAATAAAAAGATTTGACAGATTAAAAAATCTAAAATAATAAAAAAAAATCTGAAATAAAAATCTGACAGATTAAATCTCTTTAAATAATATATATAAAAATATATATATTGAGCATATGTGCATTTAAAATATATATAAAAGAAAAATTTATATATAAAAATTATATTCTATGCTGATAATATATATATATATATATAAAATTATGGGAGAACAAACCTGCTCCTGAGTTATAAAATTATGAGTTCTATTCACCTTCTGAACTTATGTGCATTTAAAATTATGTAAAAAATTGCTCATGAGTTCTATTCAACTTCAATAATATATATAAAAATTATGTGTATTTAAAAAAATAACCACAGAAAATAAAATAAAATAAAAATAAATAATTATAAACAAACTGAACTGAACACAACTTAAAAAGCAAAACTATGACTTCTTGAGCCAAAATAAAAAAACAGAGCATCGTATATACAAAGTTTACAAACAGAACAGAGCATGAGTGAGAGAACAAACTAGGTGCTTTGCTTTGCTTTTCCTCCAGGTGCTTTGCTTTGCTTTTCTCAATTGTTTTTGCAGGTCTTAAGGATACCGTGCTTTGCTTTACTCAGTAGCCACACTCATACATACACAAGACACCGTGCTTTGCTCGTTTTTCAGCCGTATCGGAAACAAATCGCTTACGTATCGGATTCAGCCCGATACGTATCGGGAATCGGCCGATACGGACGTGAAATTTAGTCTCACCGGTATACCGGTGAGTATCCGACTCGGCCCTCCCATTTTCCGGTACGAACCGGCCGGTACGGAACGTACCGGCCGATATTTAAAACCTTGCTTATAAATAAAGAACATTCATAGATTGCACGCGACAAAGTCAGGAAGTTCCATCCAATTCAGGTGGAAAGGCTGTATCAGAAATCCCATTTGATGTGGTGATTTGAGTAAAATAATCCAATACACAAGTTTTATCTTCTTTTTTTTTTTGATCAGTAAAGAAAAATTTCATTAATCAATATGAAATTAAAGGTACAGGAAGATGAAATGCACTGAGAGAGATTCGGAAGGTACAAAATACCCCTACTACTGCTACTCGCAACCATACAACCAACCCCTTGGCCTCACGATTTTTTTAAAACAAAAAGTTAAGAAAGACTTAATATAAATTAAAATACATGATTCCCCTACAAAATTAACCCACCAAAAACCCAAACAGCTCTAGCAATACCTCTAAACAACAAACTAAAAATAACTCTAACACCTAAGTTACACTCCCAAGGCCAACCACCCACGCCTATGAAGCTGAATATTTTATTCGCCCAAGTTCAATAGCCCAAGACCCATGCTGCTACACACCCAAGCTACACCCAAGCTACACTGCTTCACACCCATGCTGCTACACACCTGCTACACTGCTACACTCCCATGCTACACAGCTACAACACTGCTACACTCCAGACAACTCCACGCCAAGACAGCTCATACACAGCTCATACACAATGCTGCTGTCCAACGCAAAAGCTGCTGTCCACCCCACCGGAAAACTCCATAGCCAACGACCAACGACCAAGGCCACACCACCGGGATCAACCAAGGCCACACCTCCAACCATTGATTATCCCAAACTCACCCACGCCCCCTTGTCCAACCCCTTGCTGGCCAACTACTCGAAACGTCCACCTCTGTGCCGACTCCTCCCTTCACACAACCGCTACAAAAACTCGTAAGATGACGACCCAAACACCAATCAACCGCAGAGACACCTCCAAACATCTGGACGAAGATCACCCCTCAAACTCCCGCTCGAAGAGGAGCGCTCGAATGAACACCAGACAGAACTATGGCAGAAGCAGAATGACACCCATGATACCCCCAAACAAAGCATCGATACTACTACATAATTCTGAACCATAGTTCACCCCTCAAGCTCCGACTCGCGAAAGAGCGCACGAATGAAGATCCTAACCACATTTGGACGTCCTCTAACCGGTCCAACTAACCTCCTCCTCTATAATGACCCTTGTTCCAGGCATTCCTTGATGATAACAATACACCACAACTCTGCAGCAGCCCACAAAGCATACCAAGGTGGGAAAATAATGGGGGAATGAAGTTTATTAAAGGAAATTAACAAACAAACACAAGGAAGAACTGGGCCAGCCAACCGCCATAGCCGAAGGCGGCGGCCGGCTGGCCCAAAATGAGGCCCGGGGAGGAGGTTTTCAGAGAGAGAAAGAGAGGTTTTCAGAGAGAAAAAGAGTTGTTTTTTCACAAGTTTTATCTTCTTAATATTACAAACTACATGAAAATGCCCTGAAATGAAAAATTACAGGAAAAACAATTTTTTTCACAAGCCTTAAAACTCGCAGCATATTCATGAACCAAGAGAATAAAGCTCGTCTATAATTCCTTCAGTTCCACATAAGTGACATTATGATTTCCTAACAAAAACAACCATTTCTTCATTGGAAAGATGTTCTGATCTTCCGAAGTGCACCAGTTTCTCTCTTCTTTTTTTTTTTTTTAGAATTAATATACATAAAGATAAGGATAATACGTTCTATTGATTCCCCATGGGTGGCATCATTCCAATAAAGGACGGCGACAGTTAACAAAATCAAAATAGATCAAGCATACACCTGACCAAATCATTTT
This sequence comes from Camellia japonica, assembly GCA_030407325.1. NCBI lineage: Eukaryota > Viridiplantae > Streptophyta > Magnoliopsida > Ericales > Theaceae > Camellia > Camellia japonica. The sequence continues at coordinate 87,854,216 of JAPPVO010000010.1, read as the reverse complement.
CACCATGTAACCATTGCATGCCTATTCAAATAGTTTTAGAAGATGTAGAAATGGTAAATAGAATATTCTAATGGGTTTGATCATCTGCATGCTTTTCAGAAAACATGATAGGATTTGGAGTAGAAATAAGTTGTATGTGTTGAATCATTTTTTGCCTCATCCAAGCTTTCAAATACTGTAGTAAGGATGAATGAGTTCACAACTTGTCATTCCAATTTCATAAAGAGCACTCATACCTTCAGGAATGTCACATGCAACTATGGCAATTTCAGCAAGAACCCATAAGATGAAGTTTGGCACCCTTGGATATTCAGCTCTACAATGTTCTGCTAAATGCTTTCCTACAACGTAAAACATGTATAATGAAAATATGAGGATATCAGTAATAGTGATTTGGAAACAGCTGGCAGCAGTGCAGATAGACAAAGATTGGTTGATGAATTGATCACATACCAGTGACCACCCCCAGGTTTGCTGCAAGAGATTGAATAATGAGAGCAGCACATGAAGCCACTAATATAATCCAAAGTAACTGAAAAGCAGATAGAGTCCATGAGAAAGTCGTGCGCATGACCTCTAAATACCAAATTTCAAGTTGGGAAAAGAGTGAGACCCCAACTGGGGGTGACCCCATCACTCCAGTGAATAATGATTGGTTCAATTTTTTTTTTTTGTCCTCCTCCTCTCACTGCCCCCACGTGTATTGGGGGGGGGGGGGGGGGTGGGGGGTGGGGGTTGGGGGTGTTGGAGTCATCCCAAGTAAGGGTTTGGATCACTTTCTTTTCAAGTTAATACACAAACATGGACATGAACATGAACGAGAAAAAATTGAAAAAATAAATAAATATATATATATATATATATATGTATAAGAACACAAATATTTTGAAATTTTAATTTGTGAGCTTTAATAGCTCTAATGTGTATGTGAGACTTATCTGATATGACGTTTTGACTTTGTTTTTTATAATTTTTTTTTTTTATACTTTCCACTTCACTAGAACTCTAATTTTAGAAGAATATATCATTGTTGTTATGAATAATACAATCTTGAGTATGTTCTCTCAGCCTCTCAGAGGTATGGATGATTAAATTTCTATCAGTGTCATAGATGTACAGCATTTCCAGGTGTGCAAAGTCCATCATTGGATGGGTCACATTGGAAAGATCTTAGAGACAAATCAACTTATTCAAATGTGTAACCATCCACAATCAGTCACACGGCATGCTTTTACATAAATTTGAAAATGATTTTGACCAAAAACATCAAGAAAAAACAGTTATTACGATATAAATAAAGGTCAAATGTGTCAGAAGGAGTATCAATTTCCAGTATATTATGTTTCTCCCACAAAATTTTTAACAGTTTGGCATTCCTTCAATCTCCTGCCACCTAGAGAGCACTTACACTTCAAAATGAAAATCATGTCCGTATCCGACATGAATTGGACAGAGAAACACTAGGGGCAAGCATGTCCATGAGGTGTGTCAATTTTTTTAGTTATTTGTTTGTAGGACACTCCATGCATACAAGTATCTTGTGTACATTTGGACACGCTTCTAGACATCTTTTTGCGGTTTTTGTTTTATTTTTTTTCCTCTAATTTTAGAAAACTAATTTGGGGTCAAAGTAAAATACACGAAAATAAAAAAGGGAGACAGTGCAAGAAACTAAAATACATAAGGGTGGAGGTAAAGAGTGTCTAAGGGGGTCACGTGCCCCTGGGTTTTGGATTTTTTTTTTTTTTTTGGTTGCAAATATAAAGAAAATATTTTGAAGTAAAAAAATTACAATGACATTTTTAAAATTATGAGGACAATAATGGTTGTTTTGATTTAAAATAAAGTGACTAGCTATGAAAATTTCAATATAATGGTGATATCTATTATTATTGACATACAAATATAATTAATCTCAATAAAAATATAAAATTTATTAGATTGTTAATTACATTCGACATGTGGGGTTCATCCTCCGTGTGTTTTTTTATTATTGCTTGGTAATATCACATGTCAATGATGACGTGGTATTACTTTATATTGGATTTTTACTCATATTTTGTATAAAAAATTACTTTATGATTATATAATTTATTTTAAAACTTATATCTATAACTTTTTATATTATCCATGATACACTAGTTACAAATAACATTATTTTATTTATTTATTTTTTATCTTTTCTGAAGTCAATCGTAAAAATTTATATGAAATATTTTTATAAAAATTTTCAATCTTATAATTAGTAAGTGCCCTCTCTGATTTAATTTCTTGGCTCCGCCATTGAAAATACACCAACATATACATTGATGTATATATATATATATATATATATATATATTGTGCCTTAAATTTATACTTTTATATTTATATGCATAGCAAAGATAATTATGTATATAACATATAAATAATTTTCTTATTTTCCCTCTTGGTCTGTATCCTAATTTTTCAAAATCGTTGTATCGGTGTCTTCATCCATGTTGTGTCCATACTTCTTAGCCTGCGATACTATATCAAAACATTCAAGTATTGTTTAATCTCGCGTTACATAAATCTTCACAGAAAAAAGATATATGTACCTCATATTTGTACTGTGCTCTGCATGTAAGTTGGTTTCAACTATAAATTAACCACATTACGTGAGTGAGAGTATGATGGTAAAGGGCTAAAGAATAATGGTATTGTAAAACAAACTAAGAAAGAGCAAGTCTTACAATTTCCAGGATCCATGTACGCAATAGAAACAAGAAACCCAGGGCCAATGTATGCAAACAAGTTTCTCCAGCTTTTCTTCTGCATATATAAAAAATAAAAATCCATCAATTAAGCAATACCCACTGCAATTACAAAACTGATTTCCAATTAGATCTTCAGCAATTGGTTCCAGACATAAACTCCTCTTTAAAAAAATAAAATGAAAAAGCGCATTCATCAAATTCATCAAATTCATTGTGGATATTTACAATCGACCTATTCAAGATTCTTACAACTCTTATTGCCGAATCCACCAATGTTAAGAGCAACTTTCAAATGCTGCTCCACCAAATTTAGTAGTACTCTATAAAATCACACAGAATATTATGGCCTAAGTGCAGTGACATAGGCAAAAGTGAATGACTTGGGGTTGTTTAGCTTTAGGTTTTTTTGGGCTAAAAATGTCAAAAAGTAACTCAAAAAATCACAGAAAAATCAAAAGGTCAAAATGTCACATCATATATATCAATTAATCACTTTTTCTCTCACAATTATCTTTAACTGAAAAAACCATTCCAAACTCACTAATTTTAGTCACCTCATTAAAAAGTCAAAAAGCCACTAAAAAGGCCAAGTTGCCAAATATCAAGTAAAATTATGGAAAGACATGGAATCATCAATCATGCAATGAGTTTCTTATACACCTTTTTGAGGCTCTAGCAAGTTTGCAACAGATAACTCCCAAAAGAAGCACAATGATGCTTTCCTCGAGGGTGTTGAAGGTCTATTAGGTTGTGTTTGGATCACAAATTTGGGCAGAGATTTGAAAAGCGGAAGGAAAAATGTGGTGAATAATAATACTAGAGATCACGAAAAAAATATCATAAAATGTTTCATGAAGATTTTTCATCATTTAATTAGTGTGGGGTGTTTTCTTGTATGTATAATTTAACGGTGGCGAATCTTTTATAATATTTTTTTCATGATACCTAACATTACATTTCACCCAACTTTTCTCTTTCCCTTTTCAAAACGATACCCAAATCTATGATCCAAACACAGGAGCATGCAACACTTTCATAATAAGCTACTAATGTTCATATTGAACTCGACCCTAGGCCCATAAATTTCGAATTTACATTGAAAACAGATAATGAAACTGTAAATATTGAATACTAATATGATTCGGAAACAGAAGAGAGTGAGACTCACATCAGGTACAACAATCTGATCGGACTCCACATTCTCAATCAGAGGCTCATTCGAATGACTCTGGTTTCCAGTGCTGGCGATGAATTGCGGCTGCTCAGACGCCATTTACAGTCACTGTAGTACTCTGTTCCAAATGAGACATTGAAATTTCGAAGCTCTATACAAACACTTGTAACCAAAACACGAATACACATACATGCAGTTATAATATATATGTGTGTGTGTGTGCATGCAAAATATATGATTTAATAGGTGAAAACAGAGTGACATGGTAAATGAAGGAAAATTACAGGGAAAATGATGAGAAAATTGATGGGAATGAACGAACCTTTGGTACTGTACCTTGAGTTGTAGAAATGGTGAGAGTGATTGAAGAAACTGAACGTTAACAGAGTGTCCCTTCACTCTCTCTGCTTATCTTGTAGTTCTCCCTCTCTCTCTCTCTCTCTCACTCATTCTCACGTTTCGATATGTTGTGAAGTCCTTTTTATAGTTGGGAAAAAGACCAAATCACATTATTTTTAAATGATTATTTTCCAAAAGGGAATTACCATCTAGTGGTAATATAAAAATATATCTATATTGGGCGGTTTGGAAAGTTGGATTTTAGTTAAAATAGTTAATAAAAATAAAATAGATTGAAATAGTTAATAAGATAAAATGTTAAATTTAAATCATAATTATTTTATTTTTTCTCTCACAATTATCGAATCAAATACAATATATATATCATTCCAAATATAACTTTTTTAATTATGTTAAAATAATCAAAAAGTCAACTAAAATAGTCAAGTTCTCAAACGAGCCCACTATGCCCTGTATGGGAAGTTGAATTTGAACTAAAATAGCCAATAAAAACAAAATAAGCTAAAATAGCCAATAAGACAAAATGTTACATTCAAATCATAATCATTTCACTTTTTTTTTTTTTCTTACAATCATGAAATCAATTACAGAAAAAAAAATCAACTATATTCCCAAATACAACTTTTTTAGCTAGGATAAAATACTAAAAAAGTCAACTAAAATAGCTTATTTCCAACGGGTATATATTATAGCAAAGTGACTTTTAGCTTTGTGAGAGTTTCAAAATTTCATACTAAATATCTTAATGAATTTTTTTTTTTTTAAGTTTTAAACAATTGACAATTAACTTTTATTCAACAACTTAAAAGGGTAAATTACACGGACACTCCCGAGGTTTGGTCTAATTACATTCCATTCCTTGACATTTTAAAAATTACATTCCCACTCCTGTGGTTAATAGTCTCATTTCACAAATCTCCTGCTTATATAAAAGCACAACTCTTAGTAAAAAATATAGAAAATTACATCAAAAAAAAAAAAAAAAGTAAAGGAAAAAAAAAAAAACAAAGGAAGTAAAACAAAGTAAGAAAAGAGAGAGTGCATGAGTTTAATGTCTTCAATTTATCTAAATAATTACATTGACAGGGGGTTAGTGTAATTTGTCAAATGTCAGAAGGTAATATGTATTAAACCCAAACCTCAGGAGGTGTAAGTATAATTTACCCTAAAAAAGCCCTAATTATCCCACAAAAAGAAAGTAAACTAATTAATTTCAAATTCAAATTTACTATACAAAAATCTAATTATCCTAATTTAAGAATTTCAAAAGGAAATAAACTAATTTATAGGGATGGCAATGGATAACCTACCCTGTGGTATCCATGGAGACCCACCCAAATACATTTTTCCCCTTTTTCTTATCCATTGGTAGGGTAGTGATATTCTTTAAATATCCACTGGGGATGGTTAGGATGGATACCCACTAATTTCCCCATATGTTTTTTTTTTTTTTTTTTTTTTTTTTTTTTAAGATCACAACCAAAACTAAATATACATTCAATTTTTTTTCTTATTTATTTATTTATTTTTCAAGTTCACAAAAAATTTTTTTTTTTTTTTTTTTTTTAAGATTCACAACCAAAACTAAATATACATTCAATCTTTTGTTATTTATTTATTTTTTCAGGTTCATAATTTTTTTTTTTTTTTTTTTTTTTTTTTAAGATTCACAACCAAAACTAAATATACATTCAATCTTTTTTCTTTTATTTATTTATTTAATTTTTCAGGTTTCACAAAAAACCAATTTTTTTTTTTTTTTTTTTAAGATTCACAACCAAAATTAAATATACATTCAATCTTTTTTCTTTTATTTATTTTTCAGGTTCACAAAAAACTTTTTTTTTTTTTTTTTTTTTTTAAGATTCACAACCAAAACTAAATATACATTTAATCTTTTTTCTTTTATTTATTATTTATTTTTTTCAGGTTCACAAAAAATATTTTTTTTTTTAAGATTCACAACCAAAACTAAATATACATTCAATATTTTTCTTTTATTTATTTATTTATTTCAGGTTCACAAAAAACTCTTTTTTTTTTTTTTTAAAGATCCACAACCAAAGCTAAATATACCTCCAATCTTTTTTTTTATTATTATTTTTATTTTTAAGGTTCACAACCATTTTTTTATTTTTATTTTTAAGATTCACAACCAAAGCTAAATATACATTCAATCTTTTTTTATTTTTTTATTTTTTTATTTTTTAAGGTTCACAACCAATTTTTTTTTTTTTTTAAGATTCACAACCAAAGCTAAATATACATTCAATCTTATTTTTTATTGCTCAATAATAAAATCAAATACACATTAATTAACATTGTCAATTATTCTTGTCAAATTTTATGCATATCTAGAATTTTTTAAATTTATTTTAAAAAAATTAAGGACGCTGTCTAGTGCAGGTTTCGGTTTGCTTTTCTATGTTATTTTATTATTATGTATTGTAATTTCAGAATGGTTTGTTTGTTCTGAAATTTCAATTAACGAGTATGGATCTATTTGTTTCATGTTATCACACAATTTATACAATATAATATATATATATATATATATATATGAATATATTTGAAAATAAGAAATTGTAGAGAATCGAAACAAGCATGAGTCGTGATTGGTTAGAAATGATGGGTACAAAGATTTATTTGCTGGAAAAATAAAAAGGGGTTATTCACAAGAAAAAGAAAAGATGCATTTCCAAATTATTATCTCAATAGTCCACAACCTTCAGTTTCTTGCACGGATCCATCTAAAATGCTTGGAATTTCATTAGACGAGTCTGTTTTTACCTCTGCAGCAACATTGTACTACAATGTAAGTGTGAAATTTTACATATCTCATTATTTACAAGGATATATACCTTTCTCTTCTCTAAAATCCACATATATATTTAGGGGTTGTTTGGGGTGTCCTAAATAAATGCACTTTTTTTTTTTTTGGACTAAAAAGTTGAGGAAAAAAAGATTGATGTTTGGGTTAACTTTTTGACTTTTTACGAAAAAATGTATATTAAAAAATTGTATAAGTAAGTGTAACATTGTAAACAGATTCTTATAACATGTAGGGGAGAGAGTGAGAGCGAGAGTGAGAGAGAGATATGGTTGTAATTTTTTTTTTAATCTTTCACGTTCTTCCACATTTTTTTTAATTACTAAAACTTATTTGATTGTCTCAAAATTATATATTTGATTATTATAAAACAAACTTTTTAATTAATTAATTAATGTGTATTTGATTTTGTTGTTGAACCAAATAAAATAAAATAAGATTGAATGTATATTTAGTTTTTGTTGTGAACCCTAAAAAAATAAAAAAATAAGTGTTAATATTAAATTATAAAAAAGAAAGAAAAAAGATTGAAGGTATATTTAGCTAAAACCTTAAAAAAAAAAAAGTTGTTAACATTAAATATATTAAAAAAGAAAGAAAAAATATTGAAGGTATATTTAGCTTTTGTTTGTGGAGTCACCCCATGTGAAATGGGTGATGTTTTGCTTCACATGTGTGAACACACAAAGGTGGCCACCAAACCATTCAACAATGGAAGGCTACCAAACCTTTGGCCACCAACCACCAACCCAAAGGGTCAAAGAAGGAGGCTGCCAAACCCACCTACCAAGGCTCTCCCTCCCCTATAAATAGAGGTTGAGAGGAGAGGCAAAATGAGAGAGAGAGAGTGAGTGAAAACCAAGAGAGCTAGAGATGTAAGTTAGAGAAACCGTCTCTCTCGGTGTGAGAGAGGGAGACGGATGAATGTGAGTGAGAAGAGTGTGAGCTTCTCCTCTGTAATATTTCTGTAATATCTCCATTGTTATAAGTGATAAATGGTTCCTCTCCCGTGGACGTAGGTTTAATACCGAACCACGTTAAATATTATGTCTCCTTGTGCATGGGTGTGTTTTTATGCTTCCGCTAATTTCTATAAGATCTTGGGCGGGATCCTAGATCCCAACATTGTTGTGAACCTTAAAAAAAAAAGAAAAAAAAAAAAGGAGTTGTTAACATTAAATATATTAAAAAAAAGAAAAAAAAAAAAATTTGAAGTATATTTAGCTTTTTGTGAACCTTTATAAAAAAAAAAAAAAAAAAAAAAAAAAAAAAGGAGTTGTTAACATTAAATATATTTAAAAAAAAAAAAGAAAAAAAATTTGAAGGTATATTTAGCTTTTGTTGTGAACCTTAAAAAAAAAAAAAGGTTGTTAACATTAAATATATTAAAAAAGAAAGAAAAAAAATTGAAGGTATATTTAGCTTTTGTTGTGAACCTTAAAAAAAAAAAAAAATTTGTTAACATTAAATATATAAAAAAAAGAAAAAAAATTGAAGGTATATATAGCTTTTGTTGTGAACCTTTAAAAAAAAAAGAGAAAAAAAAAGGAGTTGTTAACATTAAATATATTAAAAAAAAAGAAAAACGAAAAAAAAATTGAAGGTATATTTAGCTTTTATTGTGAACCTTAAAAAAAAAAAAAAAAAAAAAAAGGAGTTGTAACATTAAATATATTAAAAAAAAAAAGAAAAAATTTTGAAGGTATATTTAGCTTTTTTATGAACCTTAAAAAAAAAAAAAGGATTGTTAACATTAAATATATTAAAAAAAAGAAAAAAAAATTGAAGTTATATATAACTTTTGTTGTGAACCTTTAAAAAAAAATAAAAATAAAAATTTATTGTTAACATTAAATATAAAAAATAAAAATAAAATAAAAATAGGGATTAAAGTGGGTTGGGAAAATCCAAACCCATTAGAATATGGAGGGTGGTATCCATGGGGAATGGGAATGGGGAATGGGGAAAATTATTATAGGGAATGGGGATGGGAATTAATATCCACCTCATTAACTCCCATTGCCATCCCTACTAATTTATTTTAAATTTTAAATTTAAGTAAGATTAAAATATATGAATCAATTCACTCCTCCCATAAATGTTTTCCCTTGCTGTAGGGGTAGTTGATTCCCTATTGTAAGGTTCTACTTGAGAAAAAGAAGCAAACTTGACAATACTTTCCTTTTTGAAGCCGTAATTTATGAAATAATTAGAGTTTAATTATTATTGTTAAATTAGAGTTAACCAATAGACTTTTTTAAAAATAAAAAAATAATTAGATTTTAGTGAGTTGCTTCTATATAGTAGAGTTTTATTGTTATGATTAAATAAGAGTTTAACCAAGAGAATGTTTTTTATTATTTAAAAATCAAAAAATCAAAAAATTTAGTTTGAAGATTTAGAGCTCCCACAAGTCTTTTCATTAGAAAGACCTTTTTCCTTATATATATAGATTTTATTTGCATAGGATGATACATTATCTAAATATTATTATGAGATTTATTGTTGGAAAATTTATTAGGTTTTCATCTTTCAAGGATTTCTATATTCTTGTCTTTCAATAAGTCTTATTATTTAGACATTTGATTTACCAAATCCTAATTCTCATGTTTAAGGTATTTTATGAATAATTTTACCCTTATAAATATTTTTTTAACCCTTGGCAATTTGGTGATGTGAATATTCATAACTAACATTGTGAATATTCACATTATGAAATACTAGCATATCACTCGTGCTATGCACGGGATAAAACAATATATTATTTAATAAAAATATGATAATTATATTTAATTTTTTTATATTATGTAAAATAAAAGTTAAATAGAAGCTAACCAATCGAGACTTTCTTAATTGTTTAAATTTAAAAAAATCAAAAAAATTTGTACGAGATATTGATCATAAGGATTTTCACTAAAAATCTCATTTTACTTATATAAATGGGAGTATAAGATTCATTTTATGTAAGTGAAACAATTCATTTTTTCCTTCTTTTCTCGATGTGAGATTATAAAATAAAAGTTAAATGAAAGCTAACTAATGAGAATTTTCTTAATTGTTTAAAAGTTAACAATTGTTTGGGCAGGAAGTTTATTTTGAATCAAGCAATTTTAGCCGTTTAATCTTTAATTAGTTCAATCTTTAATTTATTTCGAATCAAACAAATTTAACCAATATATTTTGATAAAACTGCTAAAATAACAGTTAAACCAGCGAATCAGTCAAACCGAAAATGGTTCACCCTATCAGCTAGGTCAAAGGACTAACCAACTTATACAAAAATCAGTTAATTAAAACTTTTAAATTTTATTTTAATTTTAAAATTTAAGCTGTCTTGAACTGAAACATACACAACACTACAATATTAAATGGGAGCATAAGGTTTATTTAGTGAAACAACTCATTTTTTTCTCCTTTTCCTGATGTGGGCTTGTAAAATAAAAGTTAATAATTGTTTGGACGGGAAGTTCATTTCTAATTAAACAATCTCAGTCATTCAATTTTTAATAAGGTCAATCTTAGTTTATTTCAAATCAAAGAAATTTAAGCAATATATTTTGATAAAATAACTAAAACTATGGTTAAATTAGTGAATCAGTCAAACCGAAAACGATTTAACCTAATCGGTTAAGTCAAAAGACCAACCAATTTACAACAAAATTAATTAATTAATATAGCGATCCCGGTTTCTAACTCGACCTTTATGGTGTTTCAGACTCGGGTCTTGTGGTTTAACGTTGTCATTTATGTCTATCCTTTTCTTACCCTTTGAATTTGAGTTTTGGAATGTCTTGGGTATGTTCAGAACAGGTTGGTTAGTTATTGGTCTAGAACCTTGTTGCCCATAATTTTGGTCTTTCGCTAGAGCGGGTCTGCTTGTGCTCGAGCAGGGTTTGCAATCCTTCAGTACTTTGTGTGTCTGCAAAAATACTGCAGAAGTGTTTTTCACCCTTTAGCGGATTTTCTTACGCTCGAGCTGGTCTGAGCTCGAGCGGCCCATCTGGCACTGAAGCGACTGTCTGAAGTTTGTAAAATACTGGACGAGTGTATTCTACGCTCGAGCGGGTTTCTTTGCGCTCAAGCGGGTAATGCCTTGCTATTGTGTGTTGGCACTCAAGCGGCCTTTATTAAGCTCGAGCGGGTCAAATTCTTGTGTCTGACGCTCAAGCGTCAAACTTTCTGCTCAAGCGGACTGTACGTATATCAGATCACGAAAATGACTTTTTAAATCACTTTTTCTGTCATTTCTCTCTCTAAAACTTTCCAAAACCCTAAGTTGAGAGCCTCTCACTCTAGAGTACTCTCTCTCTCTCTACATTTTGACCTAGATCTAGTGATCTCCTCACCCTCCTTCCTTTGATAAAAAGTTTGAGCTCTTCAAGATCTCTATTTTTATCTTAGTGGAAGTTGGTTTCATCATTTTTGGAGCTAATCTCTTGCTTGGCTCATCATCTCTTCTTGAGGTAGGGATAATCTACTCATTTTTATGAGCTTTAACCTAAATGTTAGTCATTTTGTATAAATGGTGAGATTTGGAAATTTTGGAAAGTTAGGGTTTGAAATTTGAAATGTTTGAAAGAAGGGTTTTCTATTTTTGGGCTCCATTGTGAATTTAAGGTCTTGAAATGGGTTTATTTGTGTAGAATTGATGAAATTAAGCCTTAGGGTTGCTATTTGAGAAAGGGGGAAAAATGCCCTAATTGGGATTAAATATATTATTTGTAGAAATAATGAAATCTATATGGGAATATGAAATCGGTTTGAAAATCATGAAATTGGAGGAAATTGTGATTTGATGGTGTAGTTGGATCGATGAATCACTCACCTAAGGAAAATGTGATAAATTATCTATTGAGAAATTTATTTATCTGGTTAGATATATCTGCTTTGGGCTATCGGTGGAGGATAGCCATGATTGTTGTAGAAACTGCATGATGATTAGGTAAATTGAAACTAATCAATTGGAAAATGTCATTGAATATGACGGTTAGATGTACACATTGTATATGTGATTAAATTGGTCATTGTATATGACAACGTGTTTGAATACATTGTATATGTATCTTTGTTTGGGAGGAGATAGAGGATGTACTCCATTGTTTGGGAGGAGATAGGGGATGGACTCCATGAATAATTAAGTCGGCCGGAGTGTCCAGGGTGAAAGTCCCGAAATCTTACATATATTTGGGTTCCAGTTCCCTCGGACGTAGTTCCGTAAAATGGCAAGATAATGGAAGTGTATTGTGATGTTTTATGTGAAGTGTTGATAATATGAGTTGCAGTCTCATTTTGAACTGTTTAGATAATGTTGAGCTATGTCAATGAATTGATTTGAATACTTAAAGAGAAGTGGACCTATTATGATGTAAATGTTGATTGGTTATGGAAATGGTGTAAGTTGGTTTATAAGTGGTAAACATTTATCGGATGCTATTGTTTTAATTAATTCTCATATAATGTTTAGCATATCTCTACTGGGCATTGGCTCACCCTACTTGGGACACCATTTTTCAGGTACAGGTGATATATCGCCTCCAAGGTCTTAGCTTGGGAGGTTTAGGAGTTGAAGACTCCGTTTTGTTATTCATATTTTGTGTTAAATGTAAATCCAAGCCGAGGGCTTTTATGTATAGAGTTAGAACTCTTCTTTTTGTTGTAACCAAGTGATGACTTGGAAAGCTGTAAGCCCATAGGGCATTTATTTGTTTAATATTTTTTGTAAAGAATACTCTGATGAATGTAATATGTAACATTTCCATTATGTTTTATGAATTTTATGAACGGATGATTATGTCTTATTTTGAGGGCATTACAACTTGGTATCAGAGCGTACCGGGTTTGAATACTTTTGGTACGTGGGAAGTGGTTAGTACCACAATGGGTTTGTCTTGCTTGTTAGAGACTTAATCGTAATGTTATGTGCTCATATGATAACATGTTTATGTGACTATAGGGGTATGAGATTTAGTTTCTAGGATGTTGATCGGGTCCATGGGTTTATGGGAGTCCTGTTGGAAAGGCACTTGATCATTGCCGTTTCTAACTGGAACTCTAGCAATGCCACGGGACGGTCATTATCCGGAAATGAAATTCGTAAGTACTAATGTGATTATGTGCTTATGTGGAATGAATTACAGTTGTCCATTGTATTGGGACGTGTAGACACCCCATTTTTGACCGACCTTAAGACTCAGACGTCACCGATTGAGCGCTTGGTGATGTTGCATATTGTGCTCGTTCTGAAGTTTCAGAGTCTTAGCTGCGAGCCTTGCCTCCGGACTTCCAGACTCTTTTGTGCTTTGCCTCGGTTTTTGAACCAGGCCCTATTTTCTCTGTTTTCTCTTCCCGAAGGGAGGGAGAGGTCTCGTAGACCATCTCTCAGTGGCCGTAGGCTACGTTTTGTGGTCGTAGGCCATTTTTCCCATTTGGAGCCCAGTTTTCGGTTTTCGGAGCCATCGGCCGTGTGTCTCGGTTCGGGACCGCTTAACTACCTCCGTTTGCTCTGGTTTTTGGCGCATACCTTGTTTCCTCCCTTTTGAGGAACACTGTGGTCTGGGAGACCAACTTCGTGGTCGTAGGCCATTTTTCCCATTTGGAGCCCAGTTTTCGATTTTCGGAGCCGTCGGCCGTGTGTCTCGGTTCGGGACCACTTAACTACCTCTGTTTGTTCTGGTTTTTGGCGCATACCTTGTTTCCTCCCTTTTGAGGAACACTGTGGCCTGGGAGACCAACTTCGTGGTCGTAGGCCATTTTTCCCGTTTGGAGCCTAGTTTTCGGTTTTCGGAGCCGTCGGCCGTGTGTCTCGGTTCGGGACCGCTTAACTACCTCCGTTTGCTCCGATTTTTGGCGCACACCTTATTTCCTTCCTTTTGAGGAACACTGTGGCCCAAGAGACCAACTTCGTGGTCAAAACGCCACTTCCGAAATTTTCCCCCTTTGTTTTGCTCTATTTAAATTGGTTTTTCCCCCTCTTTTTCCCCCCCCCCCCTTTTTGGGTTTCAAAATGAGTTCCTCTATATAATACACCCTTGAGATCCATTTTTAAGGGTTAGACACTTTTGGCTTAGGCTCATAACCCTCCTCCTTCTCCTTCATAACTCTCCATTTTCAAGTTCAAACATCCATTTTCTTGTACCATTTGCACTACAACCCCTAGCCTATCACCTCCATTACTCATTTCAGTACCTTGGAGGACATTTTAAGAGGTTGAAAGCTCAGATTTTCAGACTAAAAGCTGCTGGAAACTTGGTGTTCAAGGGTAAGTCCCTATTTCCCTCAAACTTGTATTTTTTTGGTCCATTTATAAGTCATATTTTCTTACATTTCTGGGCTCCGACCCAAACTGAAAATAGTATTATTTTGAGCTATTTTTCATATTTGTTTAAGGGCCTCTCACTGTTTGAGGCTTCCTTTTTGCACTTGCTTCTTTACCTCTCTTGTATGCCATTTTCTTGCATATTGTTTTTGGCCTATGTATAAACTGTTTTGAGCTCTGTCATAAACTTTAAAGTGGTTTTTTTTGATCCCTTCTTCAACATTGTTGAAGGGATCATCACTGTTTGGGGCCTCCTTTTGTCACTTGCCTTTGTATCCCTCTTTTGGCCCCATTTTTGCATGATTTGTTAGCCTCTTGTGCTTCTGTTTTTGGAGTCTGGTCCGAACTATAAATGGCCTTATTTTGACCCCCTCTTCATATTTCATTAAGGGTCTTTTACTGTTTGAAGCATCCTTTTTATACTTTGTGTTATAGCTCTCTTTTTGGCCTTATCTTGCATAGTATTTTGAACATGCTTGTGCACTGTTTTGGGTTTGATCATAAACTTTAAAAGGTCATATTTTAGGTCCCTCTTCAACTTTTTTGAAGGACCTTCATCTGTTTGGGGCCAGCATGCATCACTTATTTCTTTGTCCTCCTTTAGGCCCACCTTTTGCATGAGAGTTTTGCCATACTTGTGTCTATTTTTGTGGCTTGTGGTAAACTGTAAAGTACCATATTTTGGGCCCCTCTTCGACATTGTAGAAGGGCCCTTCTCTGTTTAGAGTTAGCAGCTGTCACTTGCTTCATTATCTTGCTTTCGGGACCATTTTTGCATGCTAGTTTAGTCCCATTTGCGCTCGCTGTTTGGCCTTGCTTAGAACTGTAAATATGCTTATTTTTGGGCTTTCTTGATTCTGTCTTCACACTCCATGTTCGAATAATGCATGCATTGCATAGCCATAGGTCATTCCGTATGCCTAATTTCGTGTTTCGGGTCTCATTTCATGCATCGGGTGCACTTTTGCCATGTTTCGGGGCTGTTTTGCATCAATTTTTTCTACTGAAATTTGCATGCTAGTATGTCATATTCCATGTCTTGCCATGTGTCTTGTTAGAGTGGCATTCGGTGCCTTAGGGTCGGTCCTCGGTTTGCGTGCACGTGTGCACGCATTTCGAGTGTCTCATTTTCATCTAATGGCCTCTTATGTGAGTGTGGCTGAGGTCCACTCATGTTGGTGTAAGTCCATTATGCATTGTGTATGCCATTTCATTCCATAGCATTGTGTATGCTAGGCTGTATGTTAGCGCATTACGTATGCCATGTTACCTCGTGCATTGTGTATGCCATTTCATAGCATGTCGCATGTTAGGTTGTATCTTAGTTGCATTTCATACATGTCATGCATATTGCATTGTGTTCGGGATAGGAGTTAGCCCGAGCACGGGAAACGAGGTACGTTTCGTACTCCGAGTGACGGAACGTGTCTCAATTTCCCAATCACCGACACTCCGGATCATCCATGATGGAGTTAGGTCTTGTTGTGTTCATATGTGCATTCATTTCATATTGAGTTGTGCAATTCGACTCCTCGGCCATCATGCATCGAGATGCGTGATTGGTGGCACGAGGATCGAGATATGCATACATATGTGAAAATACATTGCCATGCCCCTTTCTTGCTCTCTGTTGCAGCAAAACAAAAATCAGCAGCCTTCCGAAGCTTGGCACGCATTCCAAAAATAATCACAAACAGAGGCTAATTGGGGCATCGCAGTGGATTTCCGCGCAAAGGCAACCCGAGCATGCATCATTCACCATCTGGAGGAGAGTCAAGGCAGTCCCTAGCTTGCATGCTAGTTTATTGTTTTTCTTAGTTAATTTGTAAATTAATTAGGGTTTTGTACATATTTGGACTGTATTATTTGGACTGTACTATTTATTTGGACCCTCTGTGCGAGGGCAATGTTGTAATAAGTGTGCGTGAGTGTGATGTATGTCTTCCAACCCCACGTCTTTCTTCTCTTTTATTTACCAGCTTATGATGGTTAGATTAGGGCATGTTTCAATTAGCGTACAGTATGATAGCATGTTTGCATTCATTCATCTGTTTTGCATGCACCGGGCTCGGCGCATCATACTAACTGCATTTGTACTTCAATTCCGAGTTGAATACATGATAGCTGTTGCATCTCATATGCCACGTTTAGAATAGCCGAGCCTGCTATAGTTGCATTTTTGCATGTGTTGCATTAGGCATTTCTGTATAGTTAGGATCATGTATGGATTTCTAATTAGCTTCTGTTTTGGCTTGGAGTACTCGGTGAGTTTTTATGCTTTAGCATCCTTGCATACGTGTGAGTGTTGCCATGAATAGCATACTTACCATGAGGCTATGTGCTTATGTGATATAACTGCTTGAATGCCTATGGGTGAAGGTTGGGTTATTTGGATTGGAACAATTCATCAAATGTTTGTTTTAAGCCCACTAGATAGTGGCAAAACCATGTTTTCTAAGCCCACCCGAGGGTGGCAAATCCACGTCTTAGCCTACCTGCGGGTAGCACCATCAAACCATTTTCAAACAAACAAACATGAAGGGTTTTGTTCCAATTTAGGCGATCCAGTCTATACTTGTATGCTGTGTGCATCATATAGTAATCTAGGCTAATAACCGGAATAAGAACACACAATGTTTTCAAAACAAGATATCATGGTTAGTAGAGGCCGGTCTTTGACCGGGCGAGCGGGGGTGCTCACGAAGTGACCTTCCCCAATCGTACCCAAGTTCCCGAGCCGAGGCAACTTTGGTGATGACGGACACGTGGCCTTAGGCAAACGAGTCAGGGTTTCCTAAATTTTCCAAAAATAAAATATTTAGGTGGCGACTCTGTATCTGGCAAAGCAGTCCATGTTTGGCACTTCTTTCAAAAAATCTGTTTTTTTCAAAACGATTTGCCGGATTTGGACTCTTTGGTTCAAGATTAAGAACCGTGACACAAATCGAGTCTGAACTGTAGCGAGGTCCCCGCGGGCTGTCTACAGGACGCGAGTGAGTTAGCTTCGGCACATGTGTAAATGTGCTAATTCCTTCTGTCACCTTTATTAGGATGTCAGGACAAGGTCATAGTGATAGGCGTGGTAGACCTAGGAGGCAGGAGATGCCCATATCGGATGAGATTCTTGCACAAGAGGAAGGAGTGGGTTAGGCCAATGTGGCCGAACCGGTTGGTCAGCAGGCCATGGGCGCCTTAGCCAGTGAAATAGCCGGAGCATTGAGGGAATCTATGGACATTCTCAGGGCTGAGAATCAAGTCCAGGCCCAAGTAACTGAAGCAGGGCTGTCTTTTTTGAAGAGGGAGTTCTGCCGGTCGAATCCGGACGAGTTTTTAGGTGACCCTAAGGAGCCACTGAAGACTGATGAGTGGTTGGAACAGATTACGAAGACGTTTGAGATACTTGGCATCGAAGACAGAGTTTTGCGAGTGACCTTGGTGTCCTTCCAGCTAAAGGGAGACACGGGTCAGTGGTTGAAGTATGTGCGGGGGCGCATTGGTGGGACTTGGGAAGCCTTTGTTGAAGCCTTCCAGGACAAGTATTTGCCGGCTACGATGAGGGAGAAGTTGAGGGATCAGTTTTCTCAGCTCAAGCAGTTAAATACGCCTCTGACGGAGTTCGAGGCCACCTTTACTAGCTTGTCTAGGTTTGCTCCAGAGTTAGTGGTGATTGAGGAACACCGTTGTTTGGAGTTCGAGAAGAAGTTGAGGATCGGACTCATGTTTCTAGTTGTCGGGTCCATGATTAGAGATTATGGGTGCCTTGTGGAGGCTACTGCCCATCTTGAGACTATTATGCATGCAAAGGAGGAGAGGATGAGGGGCTCTAGGAGAAGTCAGGATGGTCAGGGGGACGGTAAGAGGCAGAGGGGTTCTAATTCTCAACAGTCCTAGGGAGCACATTCGAGGTCCACCTTTCTAGTGCCGAGTTCAGGTTTTGGGAGAGGCGGTCAGGGAGACATCACCTGTTACAAATGTGGTCAGTTGGGCCACAAGTCTCCAGTTTGCCCGCAGAGAGGAGGAAGGCAGCGTGCAGTATCATCTTCGGCCCGTTCTCAGGGCCAGAGTCAGGGTAGAGGCCAGCCACTCACTTGTTATCAGTGTGGGTAGGCGGGGCACCTGAAGAGGTTTTGTCTACAGTTGGGTGGCACACCTGGTGCGTCTAGTTCAAAGTAGACACATAGTTACCAGCCAACACAGTCAGTTCAGGCCTCAAGGGCCAATCAAGGAGCCTCTTCGGCTCAGTCTGTGCAGCATTCTTATGCTCCAAGAGGTGAGCAGGTAGATTAGAGACCTACAGGGCGCGTGTATGCTGTTACAACACCGGATCTTGTACCGGCTCTATCTGTTGTGAGAGGTACATTTTTGTTTTGCAACTCGGTTGCTAATGTGTTAATTGATACGAGTGTATCCCACTTTTTATATCTTCTGCATTTGCATCTATTTTGGGCTTGGATTTGGCGCAATTAGCATCTCCTATTTGTGTGGTATCACCTGTTGGGGGTGAGATGGTTTTGAAACAAGGGTGTCGGGGCTGTGATATAGAGGTCGCCGATCGTCGGCTTCCTTTTTCCTTTGTGTTGATGGATATGTCTGGGTTTGATGTGATTTTGGATATGGACTAGTTATCGTCATACCGGGCTATTATAGATTGCTACCGTCGGAGGGTTACTGTATGTACCTTGAGCGGTGATTGTTTTCATTTCTTGGGAGATCGGGTTGGTATGGTTTTACCACCGGTGTATGATCCGCGTGGGAGGAGTGAGCTTAGTTGTCTTCTCGCTAGCTTTATGAGTAGTGAGTGTAATGAGACCCGGACCGAGTTGCCAAGAGTTGTTCGTGAGTACTCAGACGTCTTTCCCGAAGACCTTATTAGTTTACCACCCCAGAGAGAGATCGAGTTCTCTATTGATTTAGTGCCTGGCACGGCATCGATTTCCATGGCACCATATCGTTTTGCACCAGCTGAATTGAGTGAGCTGAAGGTTCAGCTCCAGGCATTGCTAGATAAGTGTTTTATTCGCCCTAGTACTTCGCATTGGGAAGCACCGGCCCTCTTTGCTAAAAAGAAAGATGGGGCTTTGAAACTTTACATTGATTACCGAAAATTGAACCAGGTTTACGGTAAGACAATACCATATGCCTCGTATAGATGATCTGTTTGATCAGTTGAAAGGATCTCGTTGTTTTTCTAAGATAGACTTGAGATCGCGTTACCATCAGTTGAGGGTCAAGGAGGAGGATATCCTAAAGACGGCATTCTGTACGTGGTATGGCCATTATGAGTTTCTGGTGATGCCTTTTGGGCTTACTAATGCAGTGGCTGTGTTTATGGACTTGATGAACCAGATCTTCCGGAAGTTCTTAGATCGCTTTGTGGTCGTTTTCGTGGACGACATTCTAATTTATTCACCTTCTGAGGAGGAGCACGAGGAACACCTGCGAGTGGTGCTTGAGTTGCTTAGAGCCCATAAGTTGTACGCTAAGTTTGGGAAGTGTGAGTTCTGGCTAAGAGAGGTTAAGTTCTTAGGCCATGTGGTATCCGGGAAGAGGTGACTGTAGATTCATCCAAGATAGAGGCAGTGCAGGATTGGGCACAACCTAAGAATGTTTTTGAGATCTGTAGTTTTCTAGGATTAGCAGGGCATTACCGTCGGTTTGTGAAGGATTTCTCCAGGCTAGCTTCGCCTTTGACTAGATTGACGCGGAAAGGATCAAATTTGTGTGGAGTGAGACTTGTGCAAAGTCGTTCCAAGAGCTTAAAGTTAGACTTACCACCGCTCCAGTCTTGATTATTCCTAAGAGGGGTTTGGGTTATACAGTGTATTGTGATGCCTCACGAGAGGGTTTGGGTTGTGTACTGATGCAAGAGAGGAAAGTAGTAGCCTATGGCTCGCGCCAGTTGAAAACACACGAGAGGAATTACCCTACTCATGACCTAGAGTTAGCGGCGGTGATATTTGCCTTGAAGATTTGGAGGCACTATCTTTATGGTAAGAGATTTCGAAGTGTTCTCGGATCATAAGAGTCTGAAGTATCTATTTACACAGAAAGACTTGAATTTGAGACAGAGAAGGTGGATGGAGTTCATAGAAGATTATGACTTCGAGTTGCATTATCATCCGGGAAAGGCCAACGTTGTGGCCGATGCCCTAAGTAGGAAGTCCATTAGTGATGTAGCTTGTATTGCTATCCGAGAATGGGAGATGTTGGGTGACCTTGGCGAGTTTGACTTGTATCTGGGCGAGTCTGTCAAATCTGCAGCCTTGTTCTCTGTGGTTGCACAACTTATGCTTGTGAATCGAGTGTTAGAAGCACAGAAGGGTGACTTTGATATAGAATCCCTACGGGAAGATCTCTAGTGGGAAGGTAGAGAAGAGTTTGACTGTGTATCCTAACCTAAGTGTGAGATACCGAGACCGCTTGTTTGTGCTGGAGTCTTGCCGAGAGGAAGTACTCCGAGAGTTTCACTATTCACGCTTTGCGGTGCATCCGAGAGGCACGAAGATGTATCATGATATGAGTCGCCAATTTTGGTGGAGGGATATGAAGAAGGATGTGGCAGTGTTTGTATCGAAATGCCTTACTTGTCAGCAAGTGAAGGTTGAGCATCAGAGGCCAGCAGGTTTGTTACAACCCTTGCCTATAGCTGAGTGGAAATGAGAGCACATCACAATGGATTTTGTCGTGGGTCTTCCGAGGACTCCACAGGGTAGTGATGCCATTTGGTGGTAGTGGACCGATTGACTAAATCGGCGCACTTTATTCCTATGTGCGTAAGAGATTTGGTAGATTACCTTGTTGACTTGTATATTCGGGACATAGTGAGGTTGCATGGGGTCCCAGTGTCGATTGTCTCAGATAGAGATCCGCATTTCACTGCCCCATTGTGGCAGAGTTTACAAAGTGCCTTGGGCACTAGATTGACTTTTAGCACGGCTTACCATCTTAGACCGACGGGCAGTCCGAGTGCACTCTTCAGATACTTGAGGATATGCTACGAGGCTGTGTCCTTGATTTTAAGGGGTCGTGCGAGAGGCACCTATCATTAGTGGAGTTTGCCTACAATAACAGTTTCCAATCGAGTATTGGTATGGCACTGTTTGAGGCCTTGTATGGCCGACCGTGTAGATCACCAGTGGTTGGGCCGAGATGGGTGATGCACCTTTGTTAGGTCCAGAGTTGGTGCGAGAAACGACGGAGAAGGTAGCACTTATTCATAAGAGGTTGGTTACAACCCAGAGTTGCCAAAAGAGTTATGCCAACCATAGGAGGAGGCCTTTGTTGTTCGAGGTGGGTGATCACGTCTTTCTGAAAATATCACCTAGACGGAGTTTGATAAGGTTTGGGAAGAGTGGGAAGTTGTCCCCTCGGTTCATTGGCCCTTTTGAGATCCTTGAGCGGATTGGAGAGGTCACCTACCGTTTGGCGTTGCCGCCGCAACTGTCCAGAGTACATGACGTGTTTCATGTTAGTATGCTTCAAAAATATGAGCCGGATCCATAACATGTGTTGGATTGGACCGACTTTGAAGTAGATGAGGATGCTTCGTATGAAGAGAGACCGGTAAGGGTCTTGGATAGACGGGACCAAGTCTTATGAGGCAAGACGATTCCCTTAGTTAAGGTATTGTGGAAACATCACGGAGTTGAGGAAGCGACTTGGGAACGTGAATTTGAGGTCTGAGAGAAATATTCGGACCTGTTTGTTAATGTTTAAGCATATGTTGGAAATATTGTTTTATTGATGAACTCTAAAAACATTGTATATGTTTTGGGCTATGGAAATATTGTAATTGTTGAATATGTCTCGGAAATGCGAGTTTACTTTAACATTGTATATGTTGAATGTGTTTTAGAAATGCAAGTATGTTATTAACATTGAATATGTTATGGAGATATGGAATATGTGTATTGAAATTTGTTGAATTTCGAAAGAATGCATGTTGATAATGTATATTGAGCAATATATTGTGAATTGTTCTCTTGAGAATAGATGGAATGACCGGTAGTGGGTCATGATGGTGAAGTGTTGAATTATAATCATGTTGAGGATTGAACAAGCAAAATTTTGAACTTGTATAAAAATTTCGGGGACGAAATTCTTTAAGGGGGAAAGGTTATAGCGATCCCGGTTTCTAACTCGACCTTTATGGTGTTTCGGACTCGGGTCTTGTGGTTTAACGTTGTCATTTATGTCCATCCTCTTCTTACCCTTTGAATTTGAGTTTTAGAATGTCTTGGGTATGTTCAGAACAGGTTGGTTGGTTGTTGGTCTAGAACCTTGTTGCTTAGAATTTTGGTCTTCCGCTCAAGCGGGTCTGCTTGCGCTCGAGCGGGGTTTGCAATCCTTCAGTATTTTGTGCGTTTGCAAAAATACTGCAGAAGTGTTTTTTACGCTCGAGCGGATTTTCTTACGCTCAAGCTGGTTTGAGCTCGAGTGGCCCCTCTGGCGCTCGAGCGACTGTCTGAAGTCAGTAAAATACTGGATAAGTGTATTCTACGCTCGAGCGGGTTTCTTTGCGCTCGAGCGGGTGGTGCCTTGCTGTTGTGTCTTGGCGCTCGAGCGGCCTTTATTGAGCTCAAGCGGGTCAAATTCTTGTGTTTAATGCTCGAGCGTCAAACTCTCCGCTCGAGCGACTGTACGTATATCAGATCGCGAAAATGACTTTTAAATCACTTTTTCTGTCATTTCTCTCTCTAAAACTTTCCAAAATCTTAAGTTGAGAGCCTCTCACTCTAGAATACTCTCTCTCTCTCTCTCTCTCTCTCTCTACATTTTGACCTAGATCTAGTGATTTCCTCACTCTCCTTCCTTTGATAAAAAGTTTGAGCTCTTTAAGATCTCCATTTTTATCTTAGTGGAAGTTGGTTTCATCATTTTTGGAGCTAATCTCTTGCTTGGCTCATCATCTCTTCTTGAGGTAGGGATAATCTACTCATTTCTATGAGCTTTAACCTAAATGTTAGTCATTTTGTATAAATGGTGAGATTTGGAAAATTTGGGAAGTTAGGGTTTGAAATTTGAAATGTTTGAAAGAGGAGTTTTCTATTTTTGGCTCCATTGTATGTGAGGTCTTAAAATGGGTTTATTTGTGTAGAATTGATGAAATTGAGCCTTAGGGTTGATGTTTGAGAAATGGGGAAAAATGGCCTAATTGGGATTAAATATATTATTTGTAGAAATAATGAAATCTATGTGGAAATATAAAATTGGTTTGAAAATCATGAAATTGGAGGAAATTGTGATTTGATGGTGTAGTTGGATCGATGAATCACTCACCTAAAGAAAATGTGATAAATTATTTGTTGAGAAATTTATTTATTTGTTTAGATATATCTGCTTTGGACTATCGGTGGAGGATAGCCATGATTGTTGTAGAAACTGCATGATGATTAGGTAAATTGAAACTAATCAATTAGAATATGTCATTGAATATGACGGTTAGATGTACACATTGTATATGTGATTGAATTGGTCATTGTATATGACAACGTGTTTAAATACATTATATATGTATCGTTGTTTGGGAGGAGATATGGGATGTACTCCATTGTTTGGGAGGAGATAGGGGATGGACTCCATGGATAATTAAGTTGGCCGGAGTGTCCATGGTGAAAGTCCCGAAATCTTATTTATATTTGGGTGCCGGTTCCCTCAGACGTAGTTCCGTAAAATGGCAAGATAATGGAAGTGTATGATTGATGTTTATATGTGAAGTGTTGATAATATGAGTTGCAGTCTCATTTTGAACTGTTTGGATAATGTTGAGCTATGTCAATGAATTGATTTGAATACTTAAAGAGAAGTGGACCTATTATGATGTAAATGTTGATTGGTTATGGAAATGGTATAAGTTGGTTTATAAGTGGTAAACATTTATCGGATGCTATTGTTTTAGTTAATTCTCATATAATGTTTAGCATATCTCTAACTGGGCATTGTTCACTCTACTTGGGGACACCATTTACAGGTACAGGTGATATGCCGCCTCCAATGTCTTAGCTTCGGAGGTTAGAATTGAAACTCCGTTTTGTTATATTTGTGTTAAATGTAATCCAACTGAGGGTTTTATGTATAGAGTTAGAACTCTTCTTTTTGATGTAACCAAGTGATGACTTGGAAAATTGTAAGCCCATATGGCATTTATTTGTTTAATATCTTTTGTAAAGAATACTCTGATGAATGTAATATGTAACATTTCCATTATGTTTTATGGATTTTATGAACGGATGATTATGTCTCATTTTGAGGGCGTTACAATTAAAACCTTTAAATTTTATTTTAAAATTTAAACCATCTTGAATTGAAGCATGCATAATACTATAATATTAAATGAGAGTATAAGATTTACTTTATATAAGTGAAACAACTTACTTTTTATTTCTTTTGTCGATGTGAGATTGTAATTATTTTAAAGTTAAACATTATGAGAGTTTCAAAATTTTATACAAAATTATTATTAAAATCAAAACATCTATATGGGATTTTACAATAAAAATTAAATGGAAGCTAACCAATAGAGATTTTCTTAATTGTTTAAAATTAAGAAAAAAAAAATGGTATTAATTATAGGGCTTCTTACTAAAAATCGTATTTTGCTTATATAAATGGATTCATAAGATTCACTTTATATAAGTAAAACAATTCACATTTTCCTTCTTTTCCCGATGTGAGATTGTAAAATAAAAGTTAAATGAATATGCATATTGGATTGCAGATTGAAACTATGTCTACAAAAACACCTTTACATAGCACGGGTGATATGCGAGAAGTATTGTACATGTGTTCTTAAACACACACACACACACGCAAAATTAGTATTGATTATAAGGTTTCTCACTAAAAATCTTCTTTTACTTATATAAATGAGAGCATAAGATTCACTTTATATAAGCGAAACAATTCACTTTTTCCTTCTTTTCCTGATGTGAGACTATAAAATAAAAGTTAAATGGAAGCTAACCAATGGAGATTTTCTTAATTATTTAAAATTAAGAAATTTCAATAATTTATATAAATTGGAGCATAAGATTCACTTTATGTAAATGAAACAATTCACTTTTTCTTCCTTCCCCCCCTCCAAAAAAAAAAAAAAATTGGGATTGTAAAATAAAAGGTAAATGGAAACTAGCCAATAGGAATTTTTTTAATTGTTTAAAATTAAGAAAATTCAATAATTTTTAGAATGAGGGTTTGGACCTTCTAAAAGGTTTTTCCCTTAAAACTCCCTTTATCAGATTCATTTTATATAAGTGAAACAATTCACTTTTTCGTTCTTTTCCCGATGTGAGATTGTAACACTTTATATAAGTGAAAAACTCACTTCTTTTTTTTTTTCTCGATGTGAGATTATAATTATTTTAAAGTTTAATATTATAAGAGTTTTAAAATCTTATACACAATTATTTTTAAAATCAAAACTATATGGGATTGTAAAATAAAAGTTAAATGGAAGTTAGCCAATGAGGATTTTCTTAATTTTTTAAAATTAAGAAAATCAAAAAACTGAGTATGAGATATTGATCATAGGGTTTCTCACTAAAAATCTATTTTTGCTTATATAAATGGGAGTATAAGATTCACTTTATGTAAGTGAAACAATTCACTTTTTCTTTCTTTTTCCGATGTGAAATTGTAAAATAAAAGGTAAACGAAAGTTAGCCAATGGGAATTAGAGAGGCATAGTATAGGTTGGTGAATTTATCATACTCGATCATTTTATAAACTCATATGCATATTAAAAAAAAAAAAATTCAAATTTATTCTGAAGTCTTGTTCATATGATTTCAATATATTTATCTTTAAAAATATGATCTATTATAAAATTATATATTATTTATTTTTAAAAATTAAATATAATAAAATTACGTAATTATAAATGATAGTCTCACTCAAAATAAATCGAACTTTAATTTGTTTAGAATGTTACTAATAAAAATTGAAAATAAATCAAAGTCAATCAACTGATATCTTCTCCTCTCCGACATGTGCCTTGTTATACTGTCATCAATGTGGTCATAATCATGGAATTAACTTGCATCATTGCATTTGGAGCAAAATATTGTTTTAAAAATATAAGTAATTGTAGTCATGCAAACAAGATAGACCCCATTGGGAGAGATGAGTGATGGCCTCCAATTTTCGAAACCCTTTTATTATAATAATAATAACATTAATTATTAAAAAAAACTTTTAAATTATATAAGTTGGCCTCTTATTAGAGAGATATATTTTCATCGTACAGTTTAGTGAACCATTAACCTAAACTATGATAAAAGCTTCCAAACTAAACTATCCCAACCTAAATAATTCACTCTATTCGAACCTAAACAATCTACTTTTCCTTTATTTTTTCGATGTGGAATTTTCAAATAAAAATTATCCGATAGAGATTTTCTTAATTGTTTAAAATCAAGAAAATCAAGAAAATTAGTATGAGATATTGAAACTCTCATAAGGCTCCTCACTAAATGGGATGGGAGCATAAGATTCTCTTTATATGAGTAAAACAACTCAATTTTTTTTTCTTCTTTTCCCGATGTGAGATTATCAAATAAAAATAATTATTTAAAATTAAGAAAATCAAGAAAATTAGAATGAGGATTTGGAGCTCTTAGAAGATTTCTCACTAAAAAGTCCATTTTCCTTATATATATATATAGATTCACATAGTCAATGTGAACATTAATGTTCGTTTCACTTTATTATTATTAGGAATATTTTGGTAATTATGTCATTTATAGGACTTATTGGAACATAAAAAAATAATTTGGACTAAGTGGAATATAAGTAGGTAAAGAGAGATTTATGAATAAATGCTCATTTATTATTTTATTATTTATTGTGATTATTTTTATGATTGTAATATTATAATTGTGGTTTTGATTGTGACATCAAAATAAAAATAAAGCATATTTAACAAAGGACGTGACATGAATTTTTTACTTTTAATTTTTGTGATTTTTTATTAGAAAATGTTTGAGACTTCCTTTGGGGATGACCCCCACACTCCCAAAGTGATCCTAACTCTCCATGTATGTGTGAAATTCACTCATGTATGTGTGGAGTCCACATCATAAGTGGTCCAGATTTGTAGGGGTCTTGTGAGGGTCTTGTGGAGGTGGGGGTCTTAATCATTGTGTTTTTTTTATTTGTGGGAAAAAAGTTGGGGTAGGGTAGAGTAAGGGAGAAAGAAAAGAAGAAAAAAATTGAAGGAAACAAATCCAATGGATTTTTATTTGTTTCTCAATAGCCATGATTCATGATTATTAAAAAGGATATATTTACAGGCAATGAAGATCCATTAAATTTTGGAAAATTTGGCTATAAACCCCCTTTACTTTCCTTTCATTGTTAAAAGGATTAAGAAAAAAATTATACTTTCTAAACCCTCTCATATTTATAAAGTCTTGCATAAAGGACAAAATTTATTATTTAAATATTTTTTCAGACTATTATACCCTTAACTAAATCTTCCTACCTTCTCTACCCACTCTTTCCTCACCTTCTCTGTCTCTCTCCTCCCTCTCTCCCTTCTCTAACTCCTTCAAGCTTCAGATCTGGAAACTCAGCTACCGCCTTTGGAACTCTTGCGTTGACCTCGCCAACGCGGCCGGTGTTCGATCCTCTTCCGCCGCTCTCTCCGACAAACACGCCAAGCTCCGCTACGTCTCCGCTGATTTGCTCTTCCTATGTATATGTGTATGTATGTATTTATATATATGTATGTGCATGTATGTATGTATATATATCGATAAGTGAGTGTATGTATGTATATCTTTGAGTGAGCGTATGTATGTATATCTATGAGTGAGTGAGTGTATGTATGTATGTATATCTATGAGTGTGTAAGTGTATGTATGTATATCTGTGATTGTATGTATATATTAGACAGATTTGGAACAGTAAAATTTTACTCTGATTAAAAACATGTTGATTTTCTCAGCAACCAAACTATATTTGGTTTTCTTGTTATGTTTCTGTGATTTTCTCGGCAACCAAACACGCAAGGTTTAATACATGACACTTAGTGTGATTCAAAGTGGATACTCTCCTTAGATCATAGTAAAATTGTACTTTCAGAGTAAAATTTTACTCTAAATCAGAGTAACATTTACTCTGATTCAGAGTAAAATTGTACTTTGAAGCAGAGTAAAATTTTACTCTGATTCAAAGTAAAATTGTACTTTCAGAGTAAAGTTTTACTCTGAATCAGAGTAAAATTTTACTTTGGTTAAAAATATGTTGATTTGCTTAACAATATAAAATTTTATTTTGAATCATAGTAAACTTTACTCTGATTCAGAGTACTGAATCAGAGTAAAGTTTATTACGATTTAAAGTAAAATTTTACTCTAAAATACACTGTGAAGATAGTTTAATAGAAAAGCTGATAGATATGAGGGTAATATAGTAAAGAATAAAATTTAAAATATTAGGGGTTTGAAGTACCTATATAATTCTTATCCTTTTGAAAGACAAATTAGACAGTGGGGGGTTTATCACCAAATCCCTCTTAAATTTCGCTCTTTCTATGTGAATTGATTGTTTTATTATTTTATTTTTTTTTTAATTTTCAATTATGAAATTAATTTTTTTGGTGTGCACATTAAGTTGCAGTCCACTAGATTTTAATTATTTTTTGTGAATAATTTTCCAAACTTTAATTATTTTATGTGAATATATTTTTCTTTTTCTTTTATTTCCTTATATAACATGTACTAACAACTAACTTCATCATTATGATTTTATAGATAAAAAAGCACAATAATGATAACAAAGCACTACAAAAAATTTTAAAATTAAGATTGTTTATTTTTTATTTATTAGTATTTGTACATATAACACATACAAAATTATTTATTATTTTATATGAATTGAGTTTGAATTTATTTAAGAATGTATACCAACTCAACTAATCTATTCTTAATTAATGGTTAACCATAATTTTAATGGTCAAACAAGAAGGCAATATTAGATGAAAGGTGGAAGCAACATGAGATTAGAGAAGAGAGCTTGCAGGTGGGGGTAAAGGTCAACTTAGGGGAAAAAGTAAGGAAGGAAAGTTAAAAATAAGTGTTGTTGCATGACAGTTTTAAATAAGAGCCTGTGGGGAAATGGTTTGGAAATACTCTTTTGATCCTGGAAGACGCTCTTGATCCTCAACTAGTCACCTGAAAAGGAATAAACACCCCGGTCGAAGGTGCCGGAATTAGCACTCCGACGGGCAAGTCAGTCTCTACACTCTGGATTACTTGTATTTTAAGCTAAGCGTAATGATTCTCACATACCTCTTTCTGGCTGATGTTCTTCTATTTATATCTTTTCTTTTTTGGGCCTCGGGGCTGGGCCCACTTTCGATTTGCCGTATAACTGACTATTCGGCTTCTTTAACTGCAAACCGCTCTCCACTCGGCCCCGTACTCAGCCGGCTATTTGGCCGAATAGGGCCGAATGCGATGTACATAATTTGACTCTCTTGGTCCAATTGTTCGGCCTATTTACGTCTCCCAATATTCGGCCCCCACAATTGCCCCCCAAGCACTTCACTAACGACAGTTAGCTGGAGTGTTTGGTTTCGAACTCGAAAAGTCAGAGCCAAAATTCGTCGGCTAACCTCATTTCGATGCGGATGTCAGAGCACACGCCTCTTGGTTATCATTTCAACTTCCCGCCTCTTCGTACGCTTCCATTTATTGTGATTTAAAATCTTGTCGTCTTTTCGAACACACATTTTGGACACTTAAGAGTTTTTGGACTGCCTTCCGACTCACCTCTGCAACTTCCATCCTTCATTGTCCTCTCTGTCTCTTGTAAGTTTTCTCCCTCTCTGCTCCCTCTTTGCTTTGAGTCCCTTTTCCTAGTTTGCCTTTAGTTTAGTACGCTCCTATAGGCGGACCGTAATGGCAAAGCATCAGAAAGACCTCTCCGCGGATCAAATTTCTGGCTTTCGACGCCATTTTTTTTTATCCTTGATGATGTCTGTCTGTCGCTTGTGACATACGGCACTCTCGATATGGAGAGGGATGATGAAAGCACAATCGTCTTTCCTCTCCTATCAATTGCAGAGGGCGGAATCCGTTTCCCGCTTCATCCATTCCTTAGGGTTGTCCTTCGCTATTGGGGTCTAATCCCATCCCAACCCAATGTCAACTTTTTTAGAATCGTAATGGGGATAATAGAGCTAAACCGTTGCCTTAGGATTGACCTCAGCATACCTTCTATTCGGCATTGTTATGCCTTGGCCAAGTCTTCTGGTCGGCATGGATGCTATTTCCTTAGGGCCAAGGACACTGACCATCAACTGGTGACTATGCTTTCCAGCTCTAGCAAACGAGTCGATGATGTTATGGTTGTTGTCCAAGGTAACTGGGAATTCGGTGAAGGCGAGGATCACCTTGATCCTGTTCCTAGACGGAAGGGCGAACCAGGTGGCCGTATAGTTTTTTGCGTTTATTTTTCTTATATTTATAAAGCTTCATTTTTGAGATCTCATGGTTCGGTTTGTGTAGGGAACGATTTGAAGAAAGTCTCGACCTCGACCTCGACCGACGACGCCGTTCTTTCAGAGATCAAAGTCGCGTTGAAATACTTCGGTCGTCCAAGCCTTCAGAAACAAGGAGAGCGGCCCATATTCTTCTTCGATACGAGCCGACGTACGCGACTTTCTCGGCAGCAGAAAACATCCCGATTCCGAAGGGTGAAGAGTTTCTTAAGGCTCTTATTTTAACCAACTTCAGAAACTTGCGCCAAATCGGTTTCAAGGGATCCGATTTGGAGCGTGCGGAAGTTGAGGTCGCTGAAGAATCAGGCCAGTCTGAGGCTGAAGTAGACGAGGCTTTAAGGGTAGCCTTTGAGGAAGCCGGCCTCAGTTCAGCGAACCCTCCGTCCACCTCGGGTCGAGGGGAAGTTTACGACGACGTCTTTATTGGATTAGAAGACCTTCCCGGAGCATACCTTGAAGATATGGCCGGGTTGCCGCTCACACAACTCGCCAAAAAGGCCAACGCCGAACGAATGGCCGCGCGGTGGAAAGCAGAGGCCATTCGATCCGAAGTGCCACCCGTCACCGATGTTGAGCCCCCCCTGCCTGTGATTGAGGAGACGGTTCAAACACGAGATGCCGAGTCGGAGCCGATCGTGCCGGCAAGTCAGGAAGAACGAAGGGCGGAGAAACATCCTGCCGAGTTTGAGGCCGGTTTTGGAGAAGACCCTGCCAACAAACGGCCGCGTCTAGAGGAGTCGGATACGGTTGTTCCTTTTGCGGTTCAACCAAAGATAAAAAATATGCCAATCTCCTCTGACGCGTCAGCTATGAAAGATCTAGCCGTGGCGCTGAGCATGGCTTCATCGGTTTCATTGTCGTTTAACAAGGCGACTTTCCGCTTGGAGCCAGACCTTTTGGCAATAGCGTTAGCCACTCAATCGACTCTTCTGGTAAATATCTTGGTTTACCATTTATGCATATATTTCCCTTTTATGCATATATTTTGGTTTTAATCTCCTGTTTTGCAGACGGTCGGAAGGATTGCTGAGATAGGCCATCGCCAGCACGACGCCATCGAACGAATTGGCCGTTTACAATCCGAAGTTGATGGCCAAAAGAGCCGAACTGAGTTCGAAGCGGCGAGGGCGAAAATGGAAGCTGCAAGGGGTGAGGCCGAGATGGAGAGGGCCAGAAATGCAGACCAGCTCAAATTGGCTACTGAGCAAAGGGCGAATGCGAGCGAAGTTACGCTCAAGTTAGCCCAAGAGGTGATCGCCAAACTTGAGGCGGACTTGGTAGAATCAAAGGCGGCGAAGGAAGTAGCCGATTCTGAGGCTTCGAAGGCGTATGAGGCTGGGCAAGGAGTTGCCCTTGCCAATTATGTGGAACAAGTCCCAAATTCAAGAATCGGGGATTCAAACACGGTTGGCTCAAAGCCCTTGCTGCTATTAATGTGATATTGGCTATGTCGATTCCATACGAGCAAGTGGATGTTGAGCCGCTGGAGTCTAACTCCGAGGATTGATTAGGGCGACGGTAGTTATTTTTGTTTAAAGATTTTGAATGTAATGCTACAGCTTTTTGTTTAGTAATTTTTATGTATGGTTGTAGTTTTTAAGTTTTTGCTAGGCATTTGCCTGCAGACTTGTAGCTTCTTATCTAGTAGTTTTCACATGTAAAATGGCTACAGTTTGTGTCCAATTTACTAATGAAAATTTTCTTTGTGCTTTGCCATTGATGAATGGTATTGTTTTTTGCTAGGCAATTTAACAATTAGATTACTAGGCAATTTATCAATTTATCCTCGTCGAATAGCCGATCAGATTAATAAATCTGCCCTAGCCCCAGCCAATGCATGAACTCCAGACAACCGAATATTATTAGTTCATAGAGTGCCTGTGGCACAGATCGGTCAGCATCGGGCTTGGATGTTTCGCCGATTAGATTAATAAATCTGCCCTTGCCCCAGCCAATGCATGAACTCCAAACAGCCGAATATTATTAGTTCATAGAGTGGCTGTGGCACAGATCGATCGGCATCGGGCTTGGATGTTTGGCCGATTAGATTAACAAATCTACCCTTGCCTCAGCTAATGCATGAACTCCAAACAGCCGAATATTATTAGTTCATGGAGTGGCTATGGCACAAATCGATCGGCATCGGGCTTGGATGTTTGGTCGATTAGATTAATAAATCTGACCTTGCCCCAGCCAATGCATGAACTCCAAACAGCCGAATATTATTAGTTCATGGAGCGGCTGTGACACAGATCGATCGGCATCGGGCTTGGATGTTTAGCCGATTAGATTAATAAATTTGACCTTGCCCCAGCCAATGCATGAACTCCAAACAGCCGAATATTATTAGTTCATGGAGTGGCTGTGGCACAGATCGATCGGCATCGGGCTTGGACGTTTGGCCGATTAGATTAATAAATCTGCCCTTACCTTAGCCAATGCATGAACTCCAAAGTGCTGAATATTATTAGTTCATAGAGTGGCGTGGCACAGATCGATCGGTATCAGGCTTGGATTTTTAGCCGATTAGATTAATAAATCTGCCCTTGCCCCAGCCAATGCATGAACTCCAAACAGCCGAATAATATTAGTTCATGGAGTGGCTGTGGCACAGATCGGTCGGCATCGGGCTTGGATGTTTGGCCGATTAGATTAATAAATCTGCCCTTGCCCCAGCCAATGCATGAACTCCAAACAGCCGAATATTATTAGTTCATGGAGTGGCTGTGGCACAGATCGATCGGCATCGGGCTTAGATGTTTGGCCGATTAGATTAATAAATCTGCCCTTGCCCCAGCCAATGCATGAACTCCAAACAGCCGAATATTATTAGTTCATGGAGTGGCTATGGCACAGATCGATCGGTATCGGGCTTGGATGTTTAGCTGATTAGATTAATAAATCTGCCCTTGCCCCAGCCAATGCATGAACTCCAAATAGCCGAATATTATTAGTTCATGGAGTGGCTGTGGCACAGATCGATCGGCATCGGGCAGATGTTTGGCCGATTAGATTAATAAATCTGCCCTTGCACCAGTCAATGCATGAACTTCAAAAAGCCGAATATTATTAGTTCATGGAGTGGCTGTGGCACATGCCGATCGGCATCGGGCTTTGATGTTTAGCCGATTAGATTAATAAATCTGCCCTTGCCCCAGCCAATGCATGAACTCCGAATAGCCGAATATTATTAATTCATGGAGTGGCTGTGGCACAGATCGATCGGCATCAGGCTTAGATGTTTGGCTGATTAGATTAATAAATCTGCCATTGCACCAGCCAATGCATGAACTTCAAAAAGCCGAATATTATAGTTCATGGAGTGGCTATGGCACATGCCGATTGGCATCGGGCTTTTGAAGTAGCGTTAATGAAATCGCCTCGGGGGTGCTGCAAGCGTTAGAAATAAATGGGGTGGACTCTTGGCACCAGTGATTCCACTTATTGTGTACAGACTTAATTTAAACCAGTTTGTTGCGTAAATTTAGACAAGTGCGAATGTTAAATAGACTGTTCTTCTACAGTAGAGGAGAAGGGCGAACTTTGGCTAAGCTTGACATTGCAATGAATCGCAGCAGCGAGCCTACACGTACGGGAGGTAAGGCGTCCAAGGAACGGGAAAAATGTCAGCTCCCAAGTCGTCGAAGCAGATCACCCCGTAAGAAGAAACAGTAACGGGGAAGCTCCCCACGACCGCGACCAAGAAGTGAAGCCGACGCGACGCTGCGACCGTTGAGTTTTGCGATTTTTGTGTGGAATAAACCGATGACGGAGGCGGACTCCATTGTCAATGACCCAGGTGTAGCAGTCGAGTTCACTCGACAGATTTTTCCACCAGAAGTCCAGCAGTCGATGGTTGGTCAACAGGATTTCGAAGTATTTCGAGAGGGCATCCACGGAGCGGTAAGAGGGCTGTACACCGCCTTTGAAGTCGGCATGCGTCTGCGCGCCGCGGCGGGAAATAGAAAATAAGGACAAACGAATTTGAAATTTGGAGGCTCGCGTGGAGAAAGCCGAGCGTGAGCTTAGGGAGCTTAGGAAGGCTCAAACTGCCGAGCCACGTGCGGCAGGTCAATCTAACTCGGTCGTGGAGGAGAGGGTGACCCAACGGCTATTAAGTCATGCGATTGCCGATCGAGATACGACAAGCATGTTTGCCGTAGAAAATGCAAGGACCATGGGTTATGAAAAAGGCTTCCACGACGGGCGGAAAGTCGGGATAGACAAGACCAAAGAGAAACTCGTGGAGGAAGTCTGTCGATGCGAGAATCGGGGCTTTAGGCATGGATGGATTAAGGCTCTCCAAGGCTCAGCGGCACTCCAGGGAGCAGGAATTGAATCGGCGTCGCCATTATACCAACGTCAACACTTTCCTTTTGACACTTTCGAAATTGAAAAAAGCGATGACGAGGGCGATGCCGAATAGAACTAAACATATTGTAAACGCTTCAATGTATTGAACTGAATGTATTTTTCGGTTAATTTAATAAAATATTTCATTTTAAATGTTTGCGTGTCATTTTGAATGTTTGTATGCTTTAATTTCTTATGTCATTTTAATTAGGAGACTTAAGCATTTCACTTAGACGTGTATACGGTTTTTGCTGGCTCAAGTTGATTAAGCATTTAATTTGTTTGTGCTTTAATATGTACACGGTTTTTGCCGGCTCAACTTAACGAAGCATTTCACTTTGAATATTTGAATATTTAAGGCTCCGACTTCTCATTCGGCCGAATACGTGTTATGCACGGCTGTGGCTCCGAGTCCAGAGCCTTTATCGGCCCAAAGGCGTCATGCGCCGATGGGGCTCCGAATCCGAAGACTGGCCAATCATGATATCCACAAAAGGCGCTCCGAATCCAGAGGCTTTATCGGCCCAAAGGCGTCATGCGCCGATGGGGCTTCGAATCCGAAGACTTTATTTGGCCAGTCGTGATATCCACGAAGGGCGCTCCGAATCCGGAGGCTTTATCGGCCCAAAGGCGTCATGCGCCGATGGGGCTCCGAATTTGGAGACTTTATTTAGCCAATCGTGATATCCACGAAGGGCGCTTCGAATCTGGAGGCTTTATCGGCCCAAAGGCGTCATGCGCCGATGGGGCTCCGAATCCGGAGACTATATGGCCAATCGTGATATCCACGAAGGGCGCTCCGAATCCGAAGGCTTTATCGGCCCAAAGGCGTCATGCGCCGATGGGGCTCCGAATCCGGAGACTATATTGCCAATCGTGATATCCACGAAGGGCGCTCCGAATCCGAAGGCTTTATCGGCCCAAAGGTGTCATGCGCCGATGGGGCTCTGAATCTGGAGACTTTATTTGGCCAATCGTGATATCCACGAAGGGCGCTTCGAATCCGGAGGCTTTATCGGCCCAAAGGTGTCATGCGCCGATGGGGCTCCGAATCCGGACGCTTTATCAGAACACTTTGCAATTGAATTTCGCAGTATGTAAACAGGAATCTTTGCATTACAAAAGTGGACTGTGTACATGGTGAACTATTCAAAACTAGCATCATTCCCCACATGTCGGGTTTAGTGATAGAATTTCCGCAAGTGCGTTGAATTCTAAGGCCGTGGTAGACTCCTTCCGGACATGTCTTTGAGCCGATATGCCCCTACTCCCACGATCTAATCGACCTGATAGGGGCCGTCCCAGTTAGGACCCAATTTTCCATCAGCCGATTTCCTAGCAGCCGGAAGTATTTTCTTCAGGACCAACTCTCCTGGTGTGTAGCGGCGCAGCTGAACACGTTGATTGTACGACTTAGCGAGCTGTTGCTGGTATCGTGCCATGGATGCAAGGGCACGGTCTTTTCATTCTTCGATCAGAATCAAATCCAAAGCCAACATCATGTCGTTTCAGCCCATATCAAAAACTTGCGATTTCAGGGTTGAGTGGCCGATCTCCAGGGGTATGATCGCCTGGGTTTCAAAGCATAAAGCAAACGGCGTTTCTCCAGTGGATCGCCTTGGCGTAGTTCGATGAGCCCACAATACACTCGGCAATTCTTCGACCTATTTGCCTTTAGCTTTCTCCAGCCTCTTCTTGATGCCGTCCAAGATGGATTTGTTAGAGGCTTCGGCTTGACCATTGCTTTGGGGGTAAGCCGGTGTGGAAAAGTAAGGCCAGATACCATACTTGTTGCACAGCTCTCGGTAGACGCCACAATCAAACTGGGTGCCGTTGTCTGAGATAAGAGCTCTTGGAATGCCGAGTTGTGTTATGATATTTCTCCATACAAAGCACTTAACATCAGCATCTCGAATGTGCGTTAATGCCTCCGCTTCGACCCATTTTGTGAAGTAATCTGTCGCGACGATCAAGTATCGCTTGTTCCCTGGGGCCCTCGGCAATGGTCCTACGATATCAAGTCCCCACTAGGCAAACGGCTAGGGACTGGTGATAGAGCTTAACTCTTTAGCAGGCAGATAGGTTAACAGGGAGAACTTCTGGCATTGTTCACATTTTTTCACATAGCATTCGGCATCAGTTCTCATTGTCGGCCAATAATACCCCTGTGTTATAGCTCTATGGGCCAAAGAGCGCCCGCCAGAATGGGCACCACAATTGCTTTCATGTATTTCAGTCAGAAGCTCTTCGACTTTGTCTGGATGTACATATTCTAGGTATGGACTAGAAAGGGATTTTTTTATAAAGCTTTCCTTGCGGATCCAAGTAGTATTGCAGGGCTTTGTTTCGCAACTTGTGCGCTTCTTTCTTGTCCACTGGGAGTTGTTCGAAAGACAAGAATGCAGCAATGGGGTCCATCCAACTCGATCCTGACTCTATGACATTGACCTGGATTTCCTCCTCCGAATGGCCAATGCTCGGTTCCGGGATGAAACCTACTTCGATAGTCCGTTTAATCTCTGAGTTAATGGCGAAGGCTAGGCAAGTTAGGGCATCTGCATGTGAGTTCTGATCACGTGTTATCTGATTCAATTCATAGTGGTCAAATTTTGCCAGCAAGGTGTTAGCCGATTTCATGTAAGCCGCCATACGGTCATTTTTGGCTGCGTACTCCCCCTTTAGCTAATTGGTCACCAGTTTTGAATCACAAAATACCAGCAAACGCTGAGCACCCAGAAGATGTGCATTCCGCAAACCGGCCAGAAGGGCTTCATATTCGGCCTCGTTATTTGTTGCTTCGAAGCCGAGTTTGATGGCTTGCTCAATTATTGCGCCATCGGGAGCCATGATTACTACTTCGGCTCCGCTGCCCGTTGGTTGGATGATCCATCACAGTACAACTGCCAAATATCCCCAACATAAATTCTCTAGCTCGGCTTAGGTCGAATTTCATCGGATGTGAAGTCGGCAAGACCCCCAGTGAATTCAGCCACAAAGTCGTCAAGCACATGTCCCTTGATGGAGGTTCTAGGCAGAAACTGAATATCGTACTGGCCGAGTTCAAGAGCCCACTTTGAAACGCGCCCTGATGCTTCTGCACTACAGAGTACCAACCGGAGGGGGTGGTTCGTTAGCACCCCGATGGTATGCCCCTAAAAGTAATGCATCAGCTTTCTCGCTGCCATGACGAGGGCCATAATGAGTTTTTCCAACGGAAGGTAGCGTGTTTCGGCATCAACCATTACCTTGCTCACATAATACACTGGCCGCTGCTCCCCCAGCTCTTCCTTTATCAGTATGGCGCTGACGGCCCGGTCGGAAACTGCCAGATACAAAACGAGCGGGTCACCTGCCGAAGGCGTTGTCAAGAGTGGAACTGATCGGAGGTAGGTCTTGAGGCCGTTGAAAGCGGCTTCGCACTTGGCGGATCATTCAAAAGCCTTGCCCTGCCGTAGTGTATGAAAGAATTGTCGGCAGCGGTCCGTGGAACAACTGATGAACCTGTTGAGTGCGGCGGCCATCCCCATTAACTTCTGAACCTCCTTGACTGATCGAGGGGAGCCGAGTTCCAGGATTGCTATAATTTTCCTTGGGTTGGCTTCGATTCCTCGGTGGTTGACAATGTAACCCAAGAATTTGCTAGAGCCGATCCCAAACGCACATTTGGAAGCGTTCAGCTTTATTTCATATTTGCGTAGAATGCCGAATGTCTCTTCCAGATTGGCAATATGATTCTGCTCTTCCTTAGACTTGACCACCATATCGTCAATGTACACTTCCATAGTGTGGCCGAGTTACTCCTTGAACATGGTGGTGACTAGTCTCTGGTAAGTTGCCCCTGCATTCTTCAGCCCAAAAGGCATAACCTTATAGCAATAGGTTCCTCTTGGGGTGAGGAATGCAGTTTTGTCTTGGTCCTCCGAATGCATGGCAATTTGATGGTAGCCTCTGTAGGCATCGAGGAAGCTCATACGCTGATGACTATCGTAGCATCTACAAGTTGGTCCATCTTGGGGAGAGGAAAACAATCTTTGGGGCAGGCTTTGTTTAGGTCCGTGAAATCGACGCAGACTTACCAAGTCCCATTTTTCTTCTTTACAACCATAGTATTAGAGAGCCATGTAGGGTAGGTAACTTCCCTGATTGCCCCGACATCAAGCAACTGGTCAACCTCTTCAACGACGGCGGCAGTGTGCTCTGCGGCTGATCGCTGGCTTTTCTGAATGATCGGCTTGCATTTAGGGTCAACATTTAAACGGTGCTGCGAAATAGACGGATCTACACCCGGCATCTCATATGGAGTCCACGCAAATACATCAAGGTTGCCAAGAAGGAAGGAAATTAGAGAAGATTAGTCGCCGAAAAAAATGGAAAGAGAAGTGAACTCGATTATTTTTCTCTATTGATCATTTTTTTCTATCATGAGGGTATTTTGGTACAATAAATTTGAATGTAAAACGCGTATTTTTAAGGAACCTTAGCTAATATAAAAGTTTGGGTGTCCTTTGTCTCCTAAAATTATAATATTAGGGACCTTAAAAAATACCCTATATCATTCAAGGTTTCATTTTAAATTTTAATATTACATGAGTGCGTGACATGATTATTAGTAGAAAAGTTAGCAAAATTTATTAATTTGTATAACATTTTCTATTTTCTTCATACATGAGTAAAGAAAAGATTACGAGGTAGTGCAATTTTTTGGTACTTGTAAAGTATTTTTAAATGGTGTCCCACTCAAATATAGAAAATGTTGAGAAAAATGTCCAATTAATAAAAAGGGTAATGTTAGAAACTCATACATTTATATTCATAAATTCATTTATAATGATGTGATATGGGAGTTAGATCTACTATCATTAAGTGTGTAGCAAATAAAAAGTTGGCGCATATCTTGTCATATCATTGTAGATAGAATTGTGAATACTTTTTGAGAGTTTCAAACATTTTCCTAACAAAAATATTGTTTTATACGATAAGATTGCGGTGGTTTGGGGTTAATTTTTTACTGACTTTTTTTGTTAGTTTATATATTTATTTATTAAATTTAAAAAATAAAAAATTTACATTTTTAAGTTCTACTAGATTAGATGGATTGGGAAAAAAAAAAAAAGAAAAAAGGGGGCCTAAAAATGACTTATTGTGAGATCACTTACGCTTAAATCTATTTATAAAAGTGAACTTATGCGAATTTGTGAAATTTCAGCAAGAATGATAAGTGAGAAAAGAAGAGTAAATTACAAATACAATCCTTAAAATTTGCTTAAAATATGAATTACCGCATGTGATTATAGAAATTACATCTTCCCCCGCTTGGAATTTTTAATTACATAACAAATGGCCATTTTTATTAATAAATCATAAGGCAAATAATAATTTTTAATGATATTAAAAATTTATTTTAATTAATGATTCAAGTTATTATTGTATAGGAGAGTGGTTAGGAATTTTATTTTTTCAGTTAATTCTGTTAAATAAAAAATTTTAAGTATGGGATATTTATAATTTTTTAGACTATAAGAGATAATCAGTATTTTAAGCAAACTTTTAAAAAGTGTATTTCAAAAAATTAGAGGGCAACTATTTACCCCTACCTTATTTCTTTGGGCCCTCCATTCTTTCATTTTTTTAATTCTAATCTAGTCCAAAAATAAAATTCCATTTTTACCCTAATCCCTAACTCTCTAACCCTAATTTTCCAAACCCTAACCTTAACCCTAATTCCATCGCATCCGGCAGCACTCTCATCTTTTCCACCATTGCGCCACTGCCATCACCACGCACCACCCACCGTCGCTACCATTACTATCGAAACCCTAACCCTAGATCTCGTGCCCCTTTTCTAAACTCACCATCATCGGTAGAGACTATGTGAGAAAGAGAGAGAGAGAGAGTCGCGAAGAAGAAGACAAAGAAAGAGAGAGAGATCGCTAAGAAGAAGAAGAAGAGAGTAAGAGAGATCGCGAGTTTGGTGGAGAGAGATCGAGCCCTCTTCTTCTTGTCTCTCATTTGTCCTTCTCTTCTCTCCAGATCTGGTTTGCGGCGGTGAGACGCGATAGTGAGAGGTATAAGCCAGTAGGGATGATGACGTGGTTGGGTCGCGGTGGAGTATGTATTGCATGAGAGAGGGAAAAGAAGGTAGTGAAGGCAATTGAGAGAAGAAGAAAGGCAATTGAGGGAAGTCGCCATCAGAAGAAGGAGATCACTGGAGGTGTAGGAGTAAGGGAGAAGAAAAAGAGAAAGAAGAAGAAGAATAGAGAAGAGGGCGGGAAGGGGCTGCAGGTTGGCTATTGACGGTGGTTATTGGAGTTGGTGGGATGGGATTAGGGTTAGGGTTTGGGTTTGGGTTTGGGTTTGGGGTTAGGGGCTAGGGTTTAGGTTTGGGGTATAGTTGGTATTAAGATGGGTTTGCTGGATAGGGGTTCGAAGAAATGAGGAGACCAAAATAAAAAGGTATGGGTAAATAACAGCCCCCAAAAATTAATAAGACATGCTTTTTTGGGTGAATGGACTAACTTATCCCCTTTTTTTTTTTTAATCTTTTTCTTTCAACATTTTGGTTGTGTTTTGTTGAAGGATTTGATGAGGGAAATGAAAAGGGAAAGGGAAATAGAAAGAAAATTAGAAAGAATTGATAGGATTCGATTTCTAACTTATACTTGGTTGAATTGAGAAATGAAAAAAGAAAAGGGCCAAGTGAATCCAAAAGACAATAAGAGAGATCGCATTTTCCTCTCACTTTTTTTTTTCCCACATATTTTCCATTATAACTAAACAAAAAGTGAGGTTACATTTCATTTTTCCTTTCCATTTCTCCCATCAAATTTTCCCACCAAACACAACCTAACTATGTCGGTGTCTCCATTCATGTTGAAATTTCAAAAGGCCACCCATCTGTAGTTTTTTTTCTTCCAACACCATTTACTGGTAATTTCCCCTAGTTTATTCGGGAAGTGTTTTTGGAATCTCATAAAAATTTAGAAATTATACAAAATTTCATATCAATAACTTAGATTAATTTCATATGTAGATTTTATATTTAATCAATTCAATTTTTACCACATATTTAATTCTGAATAAATTATAAGTCTTAAATTTTGGATTGTAACTTTTTTGTTTTGGAATTATCTCAACACACATATGATAGCAAGCGGTGGTGCTACATGTACTAATTAGTGTACTAACTAGTGTACCAACACTAGTTATGAAATTATTATTGACCCCACTCATTA
This sequence comes from Camellia japonica, assembly GCA_030407325.1. Taxonomy (NCBI): domain Eukaryota; kingdom Viridiplantae; phylum Streptophyta; class Magnoliopsida; order Ericales; family Theaceae; genus Camellia; species Camellia japonica. The sequence goes on along the minus strand of JAPPVO010000010.1, from coordinate 87,811,710 downwards.
ATCACTTTACAAATACCAAAAACCTTTTAAATTATGCCACATCATCAATTGGTACACTAGTTAGCACACTAATGGACGCGGGGTCCTTGCTGTGTTGCCGTGCCTACCGTGCCTACTGTGATTTCAAACAACACCGTTTTATCTTTCTTTATATATATATATATATATATATATAAGGGTTTCATTAACTCTTTGGTACCCATTCCTAGCTGCTGCCGTTTTCTCCACTCTAAGCAAAAGGTCCCTGCAGTCCTGTAAGGTGAAGGGGTCCCTTAAGCAAAAGGTCGTTACATGGAGGAGAAAAGTTATTTTTTTTTTTTTAAATACATTTTTGTCTTCTCTCAAACAGATTGAACAGTGTTCTCTGTCTTTGCTTCATCGTCCTTTGCCGGATTTACAGACCATTATTATTCAACAAACTGGTATGTGATCTATATATATATTATATGTATATATGTTTTGTATTTTATTTTGTACAGTGTGTTAGTGGGTTCAAAAGTATAATGGTTTGGTTTGTTTTTTGTGAATGGATTGAGAAAGACAATTTTTTTATTTTTGTACATGTTATGTATTTTTGTATAAATATTATATAATTTTTTTAAGGAGTTATGATAATTTGCAATTCATAATTTTTTTTTTATAGCAATGTTATGTATTTTTGTAATAATGTTATGCATTTATGGTCTAAAAAAAGTTTCAATAAAAAAATCTATAACCTTACTACAAAATGTGAATTTAATTTTTAATCATAAATTGTCATAACTCAATAAAAAATGACATAACATTTGTGACAAACATACGAAACATATATCAAAAATTTATATAATAAGAGGGCATATGATTCACATCTTTAAGCGTGTCTGCCAAAATATTCCCTTTATTATATAATATACTAATTCTAATATAATTTTGCAATTGTATATTATAATCTACTTAGACACAATAAATTTTCAATGTTACTATACAAATTACACATTTTTTCCCCTCTCTCCCTATTCTTTTAATTAATTTACATTATTAATTGATTTATTAGATTTCATTGAATTGTTTAATTACTCAGCATTTAAAATTAATTAATAACTTTTTTTGCTCAGATTCTTGTTTCGTTTAATTTTTTTTTCCCCCCATGTTTGTTAGTGTTGAAATGGAGGATGGTATAATGGATGATGGTGGACTTGAGGGATGCATCGAAGAAATGGGAGAGTTGGCCAAGGATAAATCACCATGTCTTGGTATGGAGTTTCCATCAGAAGAAGCTGCATATGAGTTTTATAATGAATATGGAAGAATTGTGGGGTTTAGTATTAGAAGAGATTATTGTAACAAAAGCAAGAAAAATGGTGTTATGACTAGTAGAAAGTTTGTTTGTTGTAAGGAGGGAGAGGAGGAAAAAGATAAATGGTACACAATGATAAAAAATCCTCGAAGTGAGACAAGAACAAATTCTAATGCATTCATGCATATATCTTTTAAGCGGGACTTGTCGAAGTGGATTGTGTCAAAGTTTGATAACAAGCACAACCACCCTTTGCATCTTCTCAATGTACTCATTTGATACCATCTCAGAGAAAGGTATGTGATGCTCAGGGTATAAATATTGATATAGCTGATAACGCTGGAATATCTCTTAAGGCTTCATATGATCTTATTAGTGCTATAGCAGGAGGGATGGAATTTGTAGGGTTCACACGGGAGGATCAGAAAACCTACTTACATGCAAAAAGATAGCGAAACTTGCAGTATGGTGAAGCAGGGAGTTTGTTAAGATATTTCCAGCAGCAAGTGGCAGAAAATCCATATTTTTACTATGCCATTTAGTTGGATGTAAATGAGATGATTACTAATATTTTTTTGGACTGACCATCAGATGATAACAGATTATGGGCTTTTCGGTGATGCGGTGTCATTCGACACAACGTTTCGAACAAATAAGGAGTACCATCCATTTGCTTTATTTTCTGGCTTTAACCACTTTAGAATGACAGTGATTTTTGGTGCAGCGTTATTGTATGATGAAACTGCATAGTCATTTGAATGGTTATTTGAAACTTTTTTGGATGCAATGTCTAGAAAAAAGCCTATTAGTTTTTTCACAGACCAAGATCAAGCAATGGCTAAGGCAATTTCACAAATTGTGGGGATATATTTTCTGTATACCAACACGTGGCCAAGGTGATGCCGACGTGTCAGCCGAGGTGCCACGTGTCTTGGTCATAATGCCGAGGTGATCTCGGCAAGGCCGAGGTTATCTCCGAAGATACCGGAATCCGAGATAAGCGGATAAGGCACAGAAGTCCTAGAATGGGGGAAGACTTCAGTTGGGTAAGGATAAGACTCTTAGGGAGTTTTATCCCAATCCGACTGGGAGTCCCAGATTAGCAGTAATCCTGAGTCCATTAGAGCTAGGCTTCTATGGGGACTAGGACGGTGTTAACTATAAAAGAAAGGCACCCCCGATGGGTCTAAGGTACGCAATTTATATTGAAAACAGTGAGTTTAGCACTATTGATTATCTTTGAGAGATATACTGACTTGATCGTCGGATGCCTCCGGGTGGACGAACCACCGCCGGAATCTTCTCTTTCTGTTGCAGGTCAGCCATGTGTCATCTATTCTGCCAGTGTTCTCTAGCTGAATACTGAGTTGGCAGTGTGGTCAGAAAATCACTCACACACAAATCATGCCCGAGGTTTTTCATGGGTTGTGTACTTTTCACCTAATGCAAAATGCTTTGAAGCATTTAGGTTACTTGTTCAAGAGTGGTTCAAAATTTAGTAGCGATTTATGACTACGAGAATGAGAATGAGCATGAATTAATTGAAACTTGGAATTCTTTGATTGATAAATACAACTTGCAAGAGAATGAGTGGATGAAAAAAACTTGAAGAAAAGAAGCAGTGGCACATGTGTATATGAAGTGGGTATTTACTGGGAATGCAAAGCACACAACTTAGTGAAAGTCTAAATGAACATTAAGGAGATATTTGAAAGGTGATCATAACATTGTTCAATTCTTTACTCACTTCAATCGGATTGTTATAGATAAGCGGTATGAGGAAATTTCTACAATATATGATTCTAGACAAAAGTTGCCAAAATGAAATTGAAAAAGTCTCCCATTTTAATCTAGGTCGAGTTTGTACGCCCCCTCCTTTTTGATTTATTTCATTATGAGTTGGATATGTCCCTTTGTTGTCAAGTGAAGCAATTCCATGACTTAGAAGGAGAAGTTAAGTGCGTGATTGGCTTGTATGGTAATGATGAAAAGTATATTGTGGAGGGTAGGCTGGAAGTTACTGGGCTAAGAGGAGAAAAAATCTATCAAGAAATACATTGTACTTGTAAGAAATTTGAGAACTTTGAAATTTTATGTAGTCATGCAATCAAAGCACTTGATAGAATGAAATGTTATGGAAATTCCCGAAAGGTATATATTAGGTCGATGAGATTGGATGCAAAAGATTGTGAAGTTGGAGAAAAATGTTATAGTGGATGAGGATATCCGAAGTTGTTAATATTAGCACGTTATAGAGATCTTTGTCCAAGAATGGTGAAACTAGCAACTCAAGCATCTACGCACAAACCTGCCTATCAATTGGTTGATGAAGGGATTAAGGAATTGTGTGTGAAAGTAAATAATATGATGGAGTTGGAAATTTTGGTACCAAAGAATTAGATGTGGATCATCCCAACTATGCACAAGTTAAGGGCATAAAGAAGAAAGATGTTGGACACAAAGGGAGCGATAGATTAAAACCTTGGCATGAGATGATGAATAAGAAAACAAAAGTTATTTCACAACCTACCCGCCTTAGTAAGGTATTACTTACGTACTTTTGAAATTTCAAATGACATGCATTTATTTTTATAAATTGTGTAAAGTATTGATAACTTTTTGAACTTCTTTGGACTATTGGTCAATCACGCAACACTACAAATGTTCAAAATTCATCTTCAAGCCAACCACAGGTTAGCTATTGTTTTATGTTATTTATTTATTTATTATTTTTTTTTTTTACGAATTGTGTAATGTATTGATAAATTTTACGACTTATTTAGACTGTTGGTCAATCAAGCAATATCACAAATGTTCAAAATTCATCTTTAAGCCAACCACAGGTTAGCTCTTATTTTCTGTTATTTGTTTATTTTTTAGACTATGTTGTACTAGTGTATTTACTTTTCACGGTGTTTTATGGAGTAGGATATTGGGATTCTTTATTGGCCACAATTGATAAATTATGGGTATAATCTTCTCACACGTGATACTAATTCATACTCATCAAGATATCCATAATCACAACCTCTGTCTTTGCAAGCATCACATAGTCCACAAAGTTCTCAAGTAAGTAATATATATATATATATATATATGTTTGTAATGTAATAGCGTCCATAAAATTTATTCTAATGAATTTTCTTTTTTTTTTTCTTAGGGAATATCACTAAATCTAGCGGGCACAATCCAATGGAGACTAAATTTAAAAATGAGAGTTCTTTTGATTTTTCTATTTAATCCCAACCGCCTCCACAAAATTGGCATGGGGATCCACTTTGTAGTTTTTGTTTTGAGAATTGAAATTGAAGGTTTTTAGAATTTTGTTTGGATGATTTATAATATTTGAGAAAGATTTTGGGATATTTGGCAGGAGATTTTGAAGTTTGAATGGCTCAGAATTTTTTTTTTTTTTTTACAAAGTCTCATTTTTTTATTTTTTTTGAAGTTACATTTTTTTTTTTTTTTTGGCTTATGGTTTGATAAATTGATTTGTTCAATTACAATTTTTTTTCCCTTTCAATTTTACTTTTGATGCATTTAAGCCAGTTTTGAAAAGGTCAAAACATGTATGGTTTGTTTGATTTTAATTTTAAAATTAATCTTTTTAAAAAAATACAATTTTGTTTGATAAAATCCACTTTGTAGTTTTTGTTTTGAGAATTGAAATTGAAGGTTTTTAGAATTTTGTTTGGATGATTTAGAATAGTTGAGAAAGATTTTGGGATATAAGGTAGGAGATTTTAAGTTTGAATGCCTCAGAACTTTGTTTTATTTTTTTTATACAGATGTTGGATGTGAATTGAATATATTTTGGCCTTAATTTTTTATTATTATTTTTTTTAATACAAGGTCTCATTTTTTTTTTTTTTGAAGTTACATTTTTTTGCTTATGGTTTGATAAATTGATTTGTTCAATTACAATTTTTTTTTCCCTTTCAATTTTACTTTTGATGCATTTAAGGCAGTTTTGAAAAGTCAAAATATGTATGATTGTTTGATTTTAATTTTAATATTCTTTTTTAAAAAAAATACAATTTTGTTTGATAAATTGATTTGTTCAATGAATTATTTTTATTTAACATATTTCTATTTATAAAATAAAAAATTTCAGCACAACTCACCCCTTCACCTTACAGGACGGCAGGGACCTTTTGCTTGGAGTGGAGAAAATGGCGGCAGCTAGGAATGGGTACCAAAGAGTTAATGAAACCCTTATATATAATAATAATAATAATAATAATAATAATAATAATAATAATAATAAATAATAAAGAAAGATAAAACGGTGCATTTGAAATCATAGCAGGCACGACAGGCACGGCAACACAGCAGGGACCCCGCTCCTACACTAATTGGTGCATATAGTATTATTCGATAGCAAATCTTTGTGCAATTAGTTCTAACTAGTGCATCAAACAAAGTGGCTGGCGTATAACATAATGCCATGTGATGTGAATCAGGATCTTCTCCTTAACTCTCTACTTGTTGGGTCATTGGATTCACTTTTGAGCCCAATTTTGATAATTCAAACCGTTCACATTTTAAGATTTGTTGAGTACATCATACTTGTAAAAAATCAAGTTGATCGGATATCAAAAAGCATGTGTTCGGAAAACTGTTTATTAAATTTTAAAAAAAAAATGGTTTGTAGTTTGATGATCCGAACACGTAGTTTCTGATATCTGATCGATATGATTTTTTACAGGTATGATATACTCAACAAATCTTAAAATGTGAACGGTTCAAATTATCAAAATTAGGCCCAAAAGTGGGCCCAATGACCTAACAAATAGGAAGTTAAGGAGAGAAATTAAGGAGGGGATCTTGATTCATGTGATATGAGTCAGAAAAGGGGAATAAGGAAGTAGTTATTAAGACTTAAGGGAAGTGGCATTTTTAGTTTATTGGTTTTTTTTTTTTTTTTTTTTTTGGAAAATAAAAATTTTAAAAAGTAAAGAAATAAGGTGATTTAAATAAATTAATAAGTTGATTTTTTTGTTTTTTTGGCATTTTCAAAAGTGGTCCTCAAGATGGTGTCTGTGTTCTAAAAAGTATTATAAATGGTGAAAAAAGCAAAGTCTATAATTTTATGTCAGGACATAGAAAAACAGTAGAGAGCATAGTATTTGGTGGATCACAAATAATTTTTTGAGATTTTATTCACTGGCCTTGTAACAATGCTTTATATCATACATTTTCTGATATTTTGTTTGATTGTGTCTCAAATAATAACATAAAATTAATTACAAGTAATTGTATTTTATCTGTAACTGACTATTCGTTGTAATTACCTAAAAAAACACTAACCATTCGTGGTTTCGAAATCAATTGAGTGGGTTGGGCAAATAGGCTAATGGATACTGATCAAGTTAGTGAATTAAACAAATCTTAGGTCTCGTTTGGGAACAGGTTAATTTAGTAATTTTTTGGCTAATTGACTAAAAAGGTAGCTAAAAAAAACTAAGTTATTTGGGATAAATTTTTTGACTTTTTACGAAAAAATATGTAAAAAAATAATATAAAAAAATAAAAATTTGAAACTTGACATTTTTGCCCTTACACGGAAATCGAAGCCTGAAAAGTGGAGACAGATGCAGCTACTGTCCCGGTGTAGCTGCCCGTTGGAACTTTTGACCAATATTTTAATTTTTTTTTTTATATAACAATGTACTGTACACTTTTTTGACTCATGTGCAACCAATGTCAAAGGGAAACACGTGGCGACATATGTAATTGCACAATCAGATTTGTGTGGTTCCAATGGTGATGTATTGTTTAATGAAATTTTTTTTTTCTTTTTTTTTTCGTTTTTGTTTTATTTTTAATTTCATGATTTTGACACCAACACATATGCATCATGTAGGTCTTGTTTGGTTCAAAATTGGAAAAAAAATGTAGGGAAAATAATCTACAAATATTATTTGGTTTACTGGTTTTGAAAAAAAAAATTCAAAATCATTTTTTATGTCCTACACATAATCAATCATTTTTTTTCTCCGCTTTCCTTCTGAATCACTTTTGTCTCTCACACACATCCACTCAAGTACAGACTATACAATCTTTTTAAATTCCCACACTGGGAAACTATTTCCAAAATATACAATCAACCAAACCAAAAGAATTTGTAAATGCTTTCCCCAATTTTGTATTTTTCTTTTTTCTAAATTTATCTCCCAAAACCAAACCACACACACCCATACTTTCAAAAATTCTCAAATTTGTAAGCTTGGCAAATTTTCAATTTTTTTTAAAAAAAATTTGACATAAGCGTCCAGTCCACACACATGGTAATTTCTTTGATGTCCACAACAATTTCGAAAACAAATTTCGTAGGTGCCGTTTGGTAACACTTACGTTTTCAGTATTCTGTTTATATTTACAATAATTTAAAAAACTCAAATAAAAACTTGTTTGGTAAATTTTTGATTTATAAATCAGTGGTCTCAGTTTATAAATTTGGCGAAAAAATGAAGACACAAAAAATGTGTTTTCGTTTTGAGTTTTGAGGTTTTTTTTTTTTTTTTTACCACCCAACACTAGCCACCATCCGCCACCATTTTCTACCACCATCTTCCGCTGCCGCCACCACCACCCACCCCCTACCACCACCACCCCCTGCCACCCACTACCACCACCACCCACCCCTCGCCACACCACCACCCACCTCACCACCCGCCACCCGCCACTACCATCCACCGCCCGCCCCACCACCCGCCACCACCACCGGCTACCCCCACCCACCGCCACCCCACCACCACACCTACCACCACACCCCCACCCACCACCACCCACTCGCCCACCCCGCCACCACCGCCACCGTCACCCACTACCCACCACCACCGGCCACCTACCCGCACACCCACCACCACCACCACTCCTCGCTACCACCCACCCGCCACTAGGGCTGTTCAAAATCTGTTCAAACCGGTAATCCGGACCGAACCAGACCGAATCATACGGTTTGGTTCCATTCTATTAAGAATTGGTTCGGTTTCGGATTAAGAAATATGAGAACCGTAAAAACGGTTCGGTTAATGGATTTTATGAAAAAACTGGTTTGAACCGAACCGAACCGAATTTTAAAAGATATATATATATATATATATCAAGTTTTATTTTTACTAATTGGTTTTTTATAATTTAATAATATTAGGATGGTATAGATATGTAATATTAAGTAATGCCTCAATATTATTAGTTTTTATCATGAGTTAAATGTAATTAGTTTTGAGTAATTATTTTGCTAATATTAACAATTTATTCTTGTAAATATTTTTGGAACCGTAAACCAAACCGAAACCGAACCGTTTTTTCAGTTTGGTTCTTCCGGTTTTACAAGTGTAACGGTCTGGTCTGGTTCTCAAAATCACAGAACCGTTAGGATCGGTTCGGTTCTTGGATTTTCTCAGAACCGAACCAATCCGGACCGTGTACACCCCTACCCGCCACGTACCCGCACACCCCCACCACCCACCATCCGCCACCCACCTACCACCGCCACCCACCACGGCCACCACCACCACCACCACCACCCGCCACCTCACCCACCCACCCCACCACACCACCCACCCGCCATCTGCACACCCCCACCACTACCACCACCCACTTGTTACCATCCCCACCCCCCACCACCACCCACTTGCTACCATCCACCACCCGCCACCGTCACCCACCCACCCACACCAAACCAGAATTTTGCAATAACCATACACGCATGCAAAGTACGACGAATTCGAAAGTTTTTTTTACAAATTCGTACATCTTCAAATATCTAAACAGTTTGGTACGTTATGCATACAGAATTACAAAACAAGACATTAGTGACGGTTTTCACAAAACACAAACTACGGAAACCATTTAAAAGCAGTCATGGTAAACAACACTGTCCGACTACCTACCATTGCGCCGAATTTGGTATAACTCAGCCCTTATCCGATGACGCACCTCTGCCATTTCAACGTTGTCGTTCGTAGCCACGACGGCTTCGTCTAGGGCAGCCAAATCTGCGCGATTGGGAATATCGGCATACGTGTACTCCGTCGCATTTCTGACAGCAGCAATGGTCGCATCATCGTCACAGTTTCTGCGTATGAAATTGTGTAATGCCATTGATGCAGCCACCAACGGCACTGGACTCTACGAAAGTCAAACCGAGGCATGTTGTGCAAGAATCTCCACCGCGATTTCCAAGCCCCAAATGTTCGCTCAATCACACTCTGCAATGAAGAGTGGGCACGGTTGAACAACTCATCACGATTCCTTGGCTTGTGACGTTGAAAGTGTGGTTGGTGATAGTGGCTGCCCTTATATGGTGCGAGAAATCCTTCTTATTACTGTATCCACTATCCACTAGATAATAGCGACCTGTGAATGTGTACATATTAATACATATTTGTTTCACGTGTGGGCAAACAAATTTAACAAGTTATGGCATTAAACAAATAAACTGTCCGTACGTACCATCCACTACAGTTGGAAAATTATATTGTGGATCCTCAGTGACAATGTTTAAAATCCGGCTGTCATGCATGCTACCCTCCCAACCACGTGACACAAAGACGAAACACATATTGAAATCACACACTTCCAAAATATTTTGAGTGTGGCAACCCTTTCAGCTAAAATACGGGGCTGCTTCCGACTCCTTTATGCACGCCTGCACGTGTGTCCCATCCAAGGCACCTAAACAATCATACACAATTCGAACAAGTAGGCAACGTATTAGTACCATGATGACATGCATTATAGCCGCACAATTTTTTTAGTCACATGGACGTCGAATTTTAAAAAAGAAACTCGAATTGTTGCATTTTTTTCGCACCTTAAACGGCAAATACTGTGGTTGGGTCTGTAGGTGGGTATCCCTCCTGTTTTGGAAATCTGTGGGCGGCCGACAGTGCGCAACAGTAAACTTTTTCATTGCTTTCAAAACATTATGAAAATGGCGTGATATTGTTTCACCGGAGTGTTGGAATCTTTCTTGAAGCTCGCGGTTAGGCAAGTTTTTTAGAACATGAATGAAGATTGCAACACTCTCCTCAACGTGCAAGCCGTGCTCCCGCTCAGGTACATGCAACCCGAAGTCGTTCACTAGTGTGGCACATAAACGGGTAAAAAGACTTTGGGCATGCACAGTTCATAGCAAATCTGCCACTGTGTCCATTATACAATTCCAAAATCCATGCCCTCCCCGTCAAGATGGATGTCCGACATGGAACTTTAAGACGTGCGCCTTGTAGTAGTCCGAGGCAATTCTGTACGTTCAACATAATTATTATTCATTTCAGTCTACCATCGATTGCGAGCGCCGCGACATCATCACACATTTCCTGCATCCGTGCATCGGTGTCATCGTCGCTTTCCATGCCTAAATCACATCACTTCAAATAAAATCAGAAGCATAACATGACAAACTACGCCAAAATTAAACATGCAAAAATTAATTTTAGTTTCGTCAAGTGTAAAGGCTATTAATAACAGGAATATTATGCATAAATAATCAATATATTTCATTTGCCATCCTTCTGAGACCTATTGTATTAAAGTAGATCTATTAGCAATGGTGAAATCATGCAGATTGAAATTTGATGTGTAAATAAGCAATTTTTTTTTTCCTTTTTTTTGACTATAAGCAATATAGAAATTGCAATGAGATATACAAAAAACAATGTTAAATTAAAATATACAAAAATAATACCTTAAATTATTTTGTTTTTTTTAGTACCTTATAAAGGGTCAAACTTCCACTTTTTAAGTTGAAGCCTTCAGTAAAATGGACATGTCTCTCTACAAGTGGGAACGCTTTTGTTCAAATGGTCCAGCACAGCTGATTTACAACCACTGTTCACATAACTATGAAGCTGCAAATTGGAAGAGTGTAATCAGATTTATGGTTTATTGAAACTTGTAAAATCCATAGCCAATACCAAACCAATGCACATCCATAATTAGAAAACCAGGCAAAGCAAAGGAATAGCATAACCATCTCCCTACCAATTCTACTTACAAAGCATAGTTGAAAACATCATGTCATTAGCAAATACAAAACAAACATAAGCGAAAATAAGTCCAACACAAAGCATTGCATTAAAACACAGCCCGTTAGCAAATATAAGCGAAGTCCAACGCATAAGCGAAAAGAAGTCCAACACATAACGCATAAGAAGTCCAACACAAAGCCAAGAAACGAAGTCCTTGGTTGCGCAATATGCTTGCAAGAGTTGGAACTGTTGTCGTCCTCTCTTTGTCTTGTTGCTTCACCTGGAGCCAGCCGATAATGCCTTCATCGGAAGGAATACTCATAACCATCTCCCTATTATTGGGCACCTCCATAAGAGAAATACCGAAATGGAGCAGTGGATTAGTTTGATCAAGTCCTTGAATTTCATAAAGACATGCGACAGCTTTGGCCATTGTGAAACTCTGTCCACCAACAACATGGTTAACAGTGAGTTCCTTACTTTGTGTCTTCACCGAATTCACCAAATCATCCATGCTTGTTGCCAATGCTTCTGCCCCGGTGACTCGTTTTTTTTTGCACGGTTGTGACGGATGAGTGCCTCCTTTTGCTCCCACTACCGGATGCGTTAATGTTTGCAGATTTCATCAAGTTTGCCGTCTCAGAGGCACCCATTTCGTTGCTGTCCGTGGAGAAGTCTGCACTACTGGACTCCCCTTCCACCTCCAGCTGGTTCCGCATCTCACCAGGCGTCCAAGCATTTTTTCCCGTTGCCGCAGCCCCCGTAAATACACGACGCATTAATTCCTCATGATCCAACCTCTTTGTTCTAAACTTGCAACACTCTTTGTCAACCTGTAGTACAATACAATGGGAGTACACCATTACCAAAATGAATAACTTACGAATCTGTGAATCTGTGCATTATGAATGAACCAAAAAAAATGTAAACTACCAACATTCAGCAAGTATTAATCAGGCAATATGAATAACAGATTTGTATGGACAGTCCTGCTCAAAAAAGTTGATAATCTGTCCAACTGTCTGGGCAATTCTCTGAATGTTACAGTAAAAACAGGTAATAAACTATCCAGGATTAATCTGTGGTGGCATTATATCAAATCTGAAATAAACAGGTAAAAAGGTAAAAAACAGTATTATATCAAATCTGTCCAGACATATTTTTGATATAATCTGTCCAAAATATTTTTGATTATAACAGGTATTATAATCTGTCCAAAAACAGGTAACAACAGGTATTATGAATGAGAGTACACCATTACCAAAATGAATAACTTACGTCTGTGAATCTGTGCATTATGAATGAACCAAAAAAAATGTAAACTACCAACATTCAGCAAGTATTAATCAGGCAATATGAATAACAGATTCGTGTGGACAGTCCTGCTCAAAAAAGTTGATAATCTGTCCAACTGTCTGGGCAATTCTCTGAATATTACAACAAAAAGGTAATATACTGTCATAAACTGTCAGATTAATCTGTGCTGGTATTATATCAAATCTGATATAAACAGGTAAAAAACAGGTATTATATGAAATCTGTCCAGACATATTTTTCATATAATCTGTCCAAACATATTTTTGATTATAACAGGTATTATAATCTGTCCAAAAACAGGTAACAACAGGTATTATGAATGGAGTACACCATTACCAAAATGAATAACTTACGAATCTGTGAATCTGTGGATTATGAATGAAGCAAAAAAAATGTAAACTACCAACATTCAGCAAGTATTAATCAGGCAATATGAGTAACAGATTTGTGTGGACAGTCCTGCTGAAAAAAGTTTATAATCTGTCCAACTGTCTGGGCAATTCTCTGAATATTACAGTAAAAACAGGTAATATACTGTCATAAACTGTCCAGGAATAATCTGTCCTGGTATTATATCGAATCTGCTATAAACAGGTAAAAACAGGTAAAAAAACAGGTATTATATCAAATCTGTCCAGACATATTTTTGATATAATCTGTCCAGACACATTTTTGCTATAAACAGGTATTATAATCTGTCGAAAAATAGGAATATTTATGATATAATCTGATATAATCTGTCCAGGAATATTTATGTCACCAATTCCATACTACCTGTGTGGACAGTACTGCTTAAGGACAGAAAATATTCATTTCTTCAACTATCAAGGGAAAAATCTGTGTCTGAAATGGACCATTACTAACATCTCACACAGCAAAAAAAAAAAAAGGCACAAGGCAAGTGTTTTACTTTGAACATGTTGTCGGCATTCATGTGGTACATGCAACAGACACTTTTGTCGGTTATTTTGTATGTTAGCAAAACAAATTTGTAATTCCCAGGATCTTACAGTATAGGCTGTAAATAATAGAACCATATCTTGTCGGCATTCATTACACGTTTGCTGGAGTTCATTACATCAACTAATTCGTAACATGATTACAAGTCAATGACACCAAAAAATGGGGAAAAGGTGAAAAAGGTCAACAAGGTGAAAAAAGGTGGAAAAAAAAGGTGAAAAATAGGTGAAAAGAAACACATGATATGTCATGGCAAAACGAGTGTAACCACAAAGTGAGCATCATTATACACTGCATTGCTTGTGCCGCTAGTATTGAGATAAATAGGTCATACAAAAGTTCACATCGCATCAGTTAATTGTATGGATACAATTAAATAATACCAAAGAAGGATGTTCAGGAAAGGAGGATTTTCAGCAATGTGAAATGAAAAATAATAAGCATCCAAAGGAGGATTTTCAGCAATGATTTCTGTAATAATACGAAGCACAAAGCTGCCTGCATTACAGTAGCTACAAATGTATCACAGTTGATGTATAAACAAAATAAAGTTGTAATCTTGTCCACAAGGATCAAATCCCATCACTTGTAATCCTGAAAAAGTAAATCCTAATTTTCACTCTAAAGAATGTGTCCGTTGTTAGATCAGACTATGTTACATCAGACTATGTTGTACTCCTCAGTCAACAAAATAAAAGAAGAAACACGTTTCGTCCATTGAATAGGTGAATTACAGCATATTCAATTTCAACGACATTGTGAAACAAAAAATTATGTAAACATGAGTTCAAGTCGTTACCTTCTCCATTGTAGCCCACCATTCGTCCGACGCATTGATCAACCACTCTCTTGGTCAAACCCAATTCCGGTGGGGCCTTTGCGGCTATCCATTAGCTTCGACCATGCCCGCCACTCCGCCTTTAGTTGATTGTACCTATTTTTCAGTTGTTTCATGCTATGTGTCAACCCAGTAGCTGCCTCATAAGTCTTTGCCAAAGACCGGTACCCATTCGGATTGATTGACATGTGCGGCCTGTTACCTGCCTCAATTTCCTTAATAACAAGTTCCAAATAGATACGGGAGTTCTCCCAGTCCCAATTGGCTTTGTGATAAGGTTTTGGGCCCTTCCCTTTCCCGGATGGGGTATGAGAGCGGATCGAGTTGAAGCCATGCGACTATAGAACATTATAATTTGCATTACTTATTAGTTTGTTGTGTGCATTACTTGTAGTTCTGTTAAACATATATTATTATGTTTGTCCAACACATATGCAGCAGTAAAATGACACGATAAGTATATATTACATAAAGAAAGCATAGTACGATAACAAGCAACACACGGATACATATATCACATACGGAAACCATAGTTCAGTAACCATCTAAACACGGATACATATATTACATACGGAACAACAAAATAGCGACAATGATGGACAAAAAACATGTGATCACTTTAAGTACACGCAGACTCTGCTCAATGTCAATCAAACGTGCCTCAAAACGACGAGCATTGTCTCTGTCATTCTCAGTAGCCGTTTGTCGGCCATATTCGTCACACCACCCAATCCAATTGACACATGGCTGAGGTTAAAAAACGTTATGAAATTATTAGTGACGGACTGACAAGGTAATAATCCCAAAGAAGGTGAAGGTGCTTGTACTCACACTCCACGAGGGCATTGGTAGTATGCACGTCCTGGATTTTTGGCGGACCGAGAAATCTTGACCACACAATGGCCGTCCCACAAGCACACATAGGGCCTGGTTGTGTTGATGTCGCAGTGGACATAAACGAGGCCATGTAGTCTGTGATGTCTTGTTCGATGACATGACAAGCACACAAAACAGTCAACGGGTGTGACACTTATGGTATGGGTAAATTTCTTGTGTAAACAAGTTTCTTGTGTTTAACAGTTTTTGTCAGTGCACGTCATTTGTTATGTCCATAACAAAAAAAGAAATGAATAATTTCAAAAAGCTTTTTGAGTAAAGGATTAACGGAAAAAATAAGTTAATTGACAAAAGGAAGCAAAATTAATTTGTGTTGACAAAAATTGAAAACAAAATTATTGGGAAGAAAACAATTTCAAAAAAAGATTAATTAAAAAACAATTAGTTGAAAAAAAAGTTAATGCAAGCTGAAAATTAATTGAAAAACAGTAGTTGGGACAAAGTATTTGGAAAAAGTTGAATTGAAAAAAACAAATTTAAATGTATAAAAATGAATTGCAAAACAAGTGATTGAGAAATAAGTATTTGAAAACTAATAAGTGGAAAATAAATAAAGTAATTGAAACAAATTTATTTGGAAATTATTTGAAAAAAACAATTATCTCCCAAAACATTACACTTGAAAAATACAATTGAAAAAACATTACTGAAAGCTATTCATGTAACATTATACTTGTTTTCCGTAAACATTGTAACATTGGCAAACAAATTTGTAGCAGAATTAACACAACAAACCAACATAGAAGATAAAATTGTATCCAGAAGCCTTGAAGAAGGATAAATACACATGTTCAAGGAAAAATGATATCCATTACTTGCACATATACCTCACTTTAAAATGCAGACAGTATGCAGACAGTATTGGAAAAAATCAAAACAAATAAATAAAACAAATCAGGAGTTGTTAACAAGGACCAACACATATACTTTTTGATCCGCCATTTGAAGGAGCACCATATTAGCACGTTGTGTAAAAAAATAAGAAAGCGTCAAGCAGAAAAATGAAAACCTTTAAACTATTTTGCGAATTTAAAATATAGCTCCATTACCTTACCTTAAATAGATTAAAAATCTTAAACGCATGCAAACAGATTACAAATTTTAAACAGATTAAAAACCTTAAACAAATTACCTAAAAATATAGGTCCATCAAATGCATACATTACCTTACCTTAAACAGAAATCTTAAACAGTTTAAAAATTTGAAACAGATTAAACATTTGTCAATTTTTAAACACCTTACTCAAAAGATTAACAGGGACAACCAGACTGCCACATAAATAAAAGAAAAATGACCAATTATTCACCAACTTTATTGTCATGTGTTCGTAGAAATCACAATGGTCAGCATTTGTAGCTAAATTTTCACAAAATTTATAGGAATAGTATAAATGAAAATTTCATGTCACGTAATGACAATTACAACCACAGAGACAGACAGAATACTTCATCAGAATACTTCCAACTTGTTCAATTCAACAGACAACTTCGTCCTATGTAGGTGGCTTTCTCTGTTAGGGGAAAATTAATCAGAAAACTTCATCGTATTTAGGGGACTTGTTGTTAATCCCCAAAAAAAGCGTTGTAATTTTTGGTTTTAGACACATATAATGTGTATGAAATAGGCAAGCTTGATACACACACACACATAGCGACAAAGACAAACAGAGAGCGAGAGGGAGAGAGGGCAGACTGTTCACATATACAAAAACCAGAGCATAGAAGTCATGGTTATGAGATCCACACCCCCACCAACGGACAACCCGCAAAATATTGGTAAACTGTGTCTGTTTCCGATACGTGAAACAAACCCTAAAACCCCAACATAATAGGCGAGTTTCTGGAAAATTTACGAACTCGAATGTTGAAGACAAATTGGAAAACAACAATGGTCAGGCAGAGCGACAACACACACACACGACAGAGAGAGCGCAAGAGAGAGAGGAGAGTTCATACATACGTACAAACCAAACAGATCGTAGGACGGTTGGGAAGCCATAGCGAAATAGAAACAAGAGAGGATGAGAGAGAGAGAGAGAGAGAGAGAGTGAGAGAGAGAGGAGAGCATACCTGCAGTTGGGGGGATGTCGGAGGAGGGAGTGCTTTTCCGTTTGCCTTGGCGGCTATCGTCGTCTCTTCGTTCCTCTTTCTCTTCAGATAGAGCTTCTACTATCCACCATTGACGAAAGGGTCATCTTCATCTTCACCGTTTTGATGTAGCTGCACAGCCGTAGCTAGTACACCCTGTGGGAGAGTAGGTCTGCTGATATTCTCCATCAATGTTTGACATAAAGGCAGGGGTAAACAGAGATAAACAAAATGAAATATGGGCAAAACGGTCATTTTACACTACAGCTGGCAGCCTTCACGTACAACTAGTGTACATAGGTTTTTAGGGTCACTTTTTGGCTTTTTGGGTAACTTTTTGGCTTTTTGGCTAAAACATCACCATCCCAAACGAGGCCTTAATCTTATAAAATAAAAAAATAAAAAAAATCTTAATTTTTTACTAAGCAATGAGGATGAAGATTATGCTTTTATGAAAAGTGAAAAACATCATTTTCAAGTTTTAATACTTTACTTATTAAACGATAAATAATATGCACAACCTGTGATCTGGTTAAGTTTTGCAAATTGAAGCATGTATATTCGTCACCCAATTAAAATCCGACTTTTCTGAGATTGCTAGACCCTTGTTTGTCCGTCCATTGCATTGAAACTTCCCATTTAAAGTTAGGTTGGGTTGGTCAACTAAATGTTTGTCCAACCTTAAATTGATAGGTCCCATTGTTTTAATTAATAAAAAACAAATTGAGACACATATATTTGCTCAATAATTTTTCCATACAACAATGGTAAGTGGCCCGAAATGGAGGTTGGCTCAAATGGCTCGAAATTTGCCTTGCTGGTCGTCTGGGCGGACGTCCGGCGAGATAGCTCACAGCCGCGGTCGACAAGGGTGACATCCACAGTAAACAATTTTTCACCGGTTATCTGGGCGGACGTTCGGTGCACACCCATTCAAGCCATTCGAGCCCCTCCCTTTCGAGCCCTCAACAATTTTTGTTTTCCATAAGCACATGACCAGTGTAAACATGTGATAATTTCTCAACTTATAGACTTGGCATCCTTTTGGAGGCTTTCTTGGCTATCTCTTAAAAGTTTTATTAGTTAAAAGAAGTTGGGGAAATTATAAAATTTTAAACTAAAAATATTTTTTTTTTAACAAATCAAATTCTAACTTTTTAATTGTTTCAATTAAATTTAATTTTTAAAATTGTATCAATTTTACTAATTCATTAGTTATAACTAACATAATATGAGCAATTTGGATCACTTTATTAAATTTACACTCCATGAATTGTTCATTTTAGATTGTTGCTATATATCACCTAATTTTCTCTATCCTTTTATATCACTGGATACATGACATTATATTATTTTTTATTATTTTTAATAATCATTTTCAAACAAAGAGTCAATCATAAATATTCACATAAGTGGTGATATAAAAAAACAAGAAGAAATAAATGATACATAAAAAATTTCTATTAGATATAAACAAGCAAAACCCCTAGCTCTGTTTGCTTAGAAAGAAACAGACAATGGAAAATGAAAATAGTAGAAACTGAAGTGAAAGAAAGGATAAAGAAATGAAAATTTATTTTCTTGTATGTATTTCAATAAATGAAAAATTTTGCAAAAAAAATGATGGAAAAAAATATAATTACTGTATAACAAGGTGTTGTGGAAATAAGTATGGACAAAGGAAACAAAGTAAACCTTGTCAATTGTCACGACCCCATTATGCCCCTAGTAGAATGGTGCCATGATGGCCAGTAACCCAAGATTACCAAAGGCCAACTTACAAGGATTCGCACACTAACAGAGTACACATATGGGGCTAACACGTACGGAAGCAATAAATTTAAATCTAATTAGTCCACAAGAGCTATGCATAGATTGAATGAAATGGCATACAGCTTAACATAGTCTTACAACTCTAGTACAAGTAAAATAAGATAAAATACAAATATGACATCTTGATCAAAGGCTTCCCAAGCCGACATATACAAAAGAATTTAACTACAAGCCACGAAGCATGATCTTCAAGATGTTGCAAAACACGAATCCAAAAACACATCGGCAAAACACATCTAGGCGTCGCCGCCGTCCTGCTCAACACCTACATAT
Organism: Camellia japonica; assembly: GCA_030407325.1. NCBI lineage: Eukaryota > Viridiplantae > Streptophyta > Magnoliopsida > Ericales > Theaceae > Camellia > Camellia japonica. The sequence goes on along the minus strand of JAPPVO010000010.1, from coordinate 87,792,245 downwards.
ATATATAGAGAGGGTGAGCTTGGATACTCAGTGAATGGTACGAGTAATAAAGGGTTTGCATGATTGATATCCGAGATCTTTTAACAAAACAATACATGAATCATAGCCTGTAACAAACATGGGATGAATCAGGTTCATTTAACAAATCTTTCAAGTCTTTCAAGGTTTTCAAGTTTCAAGGAACGAACATCAACAAAGGTTGTGCTACAAATGCTTATAGTCCCCTAGCACGTACGGACTTTCAAAGGTTGTGCTACAAATGCTTATAGTCCCCTAGCACGTACGGACTTTCAAAGGTTGTTATCAAAACCAAGCTACTGCTTAATACACCAAAATAGGGATAGTCATTCATGCTTAACAAATACTTTTCAAAACAAAGCGAGGCAAGGCTTATCGAACATTATAACATAGCTTTATTAAAAATACCACTCACATAGTTCTTCAAACGTCGGGGTCAAAGCAAGAGTCCAAGTCCTACAAACATATGGCAAAGTCTATTGAATGCACTCTCAAACAAGCTTTACATGAATGCAAATGATCTCGGCATTCCTTCAAAACTATGTCGGACCAAAACAAAACACTGTTTCTCATCTCGGGAAAACATAATGGGCACCAACTAGGTCTTGGCCGAGGTCCCACACCTCCTTGCCGAGGTGTGGTCCCGATGGCCACATTCAAGGAAATGAGGTCGGGAAAATCTGGGTTTCCCTCTGCTGAAGAACATGAAGAACATGAACATGGAGAACATGAAAATGAATACTCAAACACAACTTGTTATTACGAAATCTGGGATTTCATGGGATGAGTTCGAAAACATGGACCTGGGTACCCATATTTGAAGATCTTATGAAGACAAACACAAAAACATGAATCTTGATGCAAGCTTTTGGATCAAACAAGGCTTTTATTCAAGAACACATGAATATCACTTTCTCTTTCTAAAACCAAACTTTAAATCAATGCATGGCTTACAAATCATGCTCAATCATGCAATGCAGCTAGATGAACAATAAGAACAACAAGAGTAGATCAAGGTTCTAACCTCAAGACACGAATCTAATGACTCAAGGTGTGAAGATCAAGCTTGGAAATCTATTCCTTCTCTAAGAACTCCTCCTTCTTCTTCCTAGAGCCTCTCTCTAAAAGACAAGGATATGATACAAAATGATGTGTTTCTCAACAGCTCACTGACTTAACCTCTGCTGGGACACGTGGCATCGGCTGGTTGGCTCTTCTCAAAAAGGTGACTGAGTGAAAAGACAAGACTATGACAGAGTGTGTTCAACAAGCAAGATGGCATAGGCACTCCGGCAGGTAAAGATCTCGGCTAGGACAGAGCTTCGGCAAGTAAGGTCTCAATGATCTCGGCTAGGAAGGACAACACTTGGCCTAGCTGTGCCACACCTCGGCCTAGATGTGCCACACCTCGGTCTAGGTCATACCTGTCCAGGAACAAGATCACTTGGTGCAAGGATAGCATCTCGGCCTAGATAATAACATCTCGGCCTTGTGATGACACCTCGTCGCCTAGATATGGCATCTCGGCCAATATGCCGGGGTGAGGGTGAGGGTGGAGGTCGCCCAAAGTGGTTCCAAGATGAATCCTAGGTGCAAGAAGTGCAAAGGCGTAACCTAGGCTTAAGATGACCTCGGCTAGACTCACCAGGAAAGGGACAAGACTAATCAAACAAATTTTCAACATAAGCACAAAGCAAGACAAGAGTTTTACTCTAGGTTAAACAAGCCAAACTTCACTACTGCAAGCTTAGCAAAATAAGTTCATGCAGATGCTCATGCACAAGGCTGAGGCGGGGATGAGGGTCACTACATCAATATTTGTGGGAAAAATAAATTTCTCTGTATATTTTGTAAGAAATTGCTGACCTAACTAACAAGCTAATTTGAGTTGTATAGGAAACTTTAGTTTCCATTACTTTCTAGGACTCTCTATCTAAACAAACACATATAATTTTTTCTTTTTCCGTTTCTTTCACTTTCTTATATTATCTATCTAACTAAACTGAGCCTAATTGTCATTTTTATGGAGACTTTAAACTTTTGTTTGGTCTGTTCAAAGTTTTTGAGAACATGAAAATACAGTTATATTAAATAAGGCAAACAACATATAACCAAAGAAAAACAATAAGACCTTAAAAGACCAAACAAAAAAACTAGGAACAAAAATAACAAATCCGTCAAAAAAATCAGTTACGATCCATAAAAAAACCACCAATCTTCTTATAGATATGATTTGGAAAGGTAGGTCTGTTCAAAATTGTGCTAATAGTTCCTGCATAACTTCTTTTTTTTTTTCTTTTTTTTTTTGGGGGGGGGGGGAGGGGGGTGGGGGGGATAAGTTGTGCTATACGTATAGAAATTTTTTACAAGATAAAATATAGACACACTTCAAAATTTTGTATCACATCTATAATTATGAATATTTTGTCTCACATTTATACATTATATAACTGATACTTTATATGTGTAGACCTATTTTTTATTTTATTATTTCAAATTGTTTTTGGATTCTAAATTTGAGTAAAAATTTAGAAACAAATAGAGAAAAAGTGAGGGCGATAAAAATGAAATATAAATTAAATTTTTTCTTCGTTTCTCTATTTCTCTTTTCCTTTTTCCCCCCTAAATTCTATCTAAATTTAGGGACAACTTATGGTGTGCACTCACCCTATTATAAATTAACATAATTTTAATACAAAATTTCATAACATTAATTACAAAATATATAATCTCACTACAAATTAACATGACGGTGCACTAAGTTTCTCCTAAATTTTATGACCTAAATATGAAGTTAGTGCATACATTTTTTTTAATGTTTTAAAAGATTGGGAATGGTGGGTGTGTAGATTTTGCATAACTAAAGTTGTAACGCCCTCAAAATAATATATATAAACCCACATTCTTGACATGCATAGACATAAGAGAATAAAGCATATTTCATTTATCAGAGTATTCATTACAGAAGTATTACATGTTGATATCAAAAGTAAATGCCCTACGGGCTTACAACTTTCCAAGTCAACACTTGGGTGCAACAAAAGGAGAGTTCTAACTCTTTATACAAAATAAGCCCTTGGCTTGATTTACATGTAATACACAAAGGAGAACAACAAAAGATCTATCATCCTCAAGCCTCCTAAGCTAAGTCCGTGGAGGTGGCATATCACCTGAACCTGAAAATGATGTCCCATAAAGGGTAAGCCAGCGCCCAGTAGAGATATACTAAACCAATCATGAGCAATAACTAAAACATTAACATTTGATAAATGATTAACACTTGTAAATCAACTTACAACACATTCCTGTTCCATGACAATTTCATCTGTGTTTCATTCCACTTTCCTTTACTTATCCAATTTACATTCATAAGCCTGGCTCGATATCTGGTCAAATAATTAATTGAGACTACAACTCATGTAATAGCACATCCATTATCCACAAATCAATGAGACTACAACTCATATAAAAACACTTCAATACTTCAATTATCTACGTTATGCAAATGTAATTAGGATTTCGGGACTTTCACCCTGGACACTCCGGCCAACTTAGTTATCAATGGAGTCCATCCTCTATCTCCTCCCACACAATATACATATACAATGTATTTAAACACTTATCATATACAATGATCAATCAATACACATATTCGATGTATTATTCCAACCATCATATTCAATGACATATTCAATGTGATTAGTTTCAGTTTTCCCTAATCAACATACAGTGTCTACAACAATCAAGACTATCCTCTACCGATAGCCCAAAGCATTTATTTCTAAACAGTTAATAATTTTATCAAAAAGATAAATAATCAACAATTTCATAAGTGGGTGATAAATTACCAACACACCATTCAATTACAATTCCATCCAATTTCATGATTTCCAACCCAATTTCACATTTCCATAATTCCCAAATTAATTATACAAATTAATTAATTAATTTCAATTAGGGCTTTAATCCCTCTATTCTCAAATGTTACTCCCAAGGCCAAATCTCACTCATATAACAAGAACAACCCCAATTTCAAGTCTTTTATACAAATTTGACTCAAACATGGAAATACCCTCTTTTTTTTTTTTTTAAAAATTACAAATCAAACCCTAACTTTCCCAAAATTACCAAACAACACCATTTAATCAAAATGACTAAAATTTATGTCAAGACTCATAAGAAGAAGTGGGTATCCCTACCTCGAAATTAGAAGCCCAAAAGAGTTGATGAAGAAAACTCAAAGTGCTCCAAACACCCACTTTTTTGGATCAAAGTGAAGCCCACACCAAGCACAACCTTCTTTACAAAGGGACTAGGATAGAAACACACTAGAACTAGGTGTATTTTTAGAGAGAAGGCGTATAGAGAGAGAGGGAGCAGCTGATCTAGGGTTTGAACCAAAAGAGATGAAGAAAAGTGAAGAAGAAGAAGTTGCTGTGAACTGATAAATTCAAGCTTCGCTCGAGCGAAGAAGTGGTCGCTCGAGCGACCAGGCACAAAGAAACCTCGCTCGAGCGCAGAAAGCCTCGCTCGAGCCAACAACACGAAGCTTCAGGTCTGCAATCCAGAAGCACGCTCGAGCGCAAGAATGCTCGCTCGAGCGAAGAAACCCAAAACATACAGCTCGCTCGCTCGAGCCAAGAAATGCAACCTTCAGGTCCAGAACCAGACGCAGACGCATGCTTGAGCGAAGGAACCCTGGCTCGAGCGAAGGAGCTAAACACAGAGCTCGCTCGAGCGAAGACACCAAAATCTAGGCAGCAACCATTTGTTTCAAAACACACCCACCTGATACAACCTGCCCAATTCATCCCAAAACTCAAATACAAGGGATTGAATGATGAAAATACAACATATACAACAACCGACATCTATGGAACCGAGTCCGGAATACAATAACCAATGGAGAGAAAACCGGGATAGCTATAAAATAAGAGGATAGGTCCACAAAATTTCCACAAAAAAATAGATCAAGTTGTAATTTAGTAGGTAACTTGGTTGAGTTTGGATTTGGTGAATTAAATACAACCAAATCGAATCCGGTGGCATTTAATACCCACGGCCTCTGTCTCACTAGATTAACAACTATATTATAAAAAATAACTATTATAAGTTGGAAAAATTCTATGAGACACACCTCCTTTTAAATGTGTATTATATGTCCTTTAATTATGACTTTTAAAAAGTTATGATTTATTAAACTATTAGTTACAACTCATTATTGTTGGCCTCACAATTAAACTACTCAATTCGAAAGACATGTGGCGAGTAAAGGGCACTCCGTGGTATTTGATGAGATAGTGAAGAGTTCCATGTTCGAAGATGTCCACGTGAGTCACGAATGCAAGTTTTCAACCAACAAATATTATAAGTGGCATGTGAGAGGCACGTTAAGAAGGAATTAAAATAAAGAGCAGTTGCTAGCAGTTATACACACACAAAGAGAAGATTATGGGCTTTAGAAATAGTGAGAAAAAAAGAGATCATGGTAAAAGATAGCAGCCTAACTACTTTAGAGGTGCCAAGAGAAGGTTATAAATAGATGGAAGTAAAGATTAAAGAGACCCCGACCAAATCCAAACTCTACATCTTTATCAATTTCTTTTATCTTTAAATTTCTGCACTTTACTTTTGCACACTGCATGTGAAACCCCACATTTTTTAGTTATTAATATTTTAGTGAGAGGTATTGGTTGTAGTTTGGTGGTGAGATTCTTAGATGAGAATCTAACTTATTTTCTCTATTTATTTTATCTTTTTATCTCTACCTCATTATTATTCATCTACTTTGTTTTCTAATTTTTTTTTATTATTCTTGGGCACCAAGTAAATTTTATTTTATTGTTTTTTCATCATTTCATTGCTTACTAAGTAATCCTTTTATTTTTTCTTTTAATTTCTTTAATCTTCCTTTCTCTCCAAGTAAATCCCTTTTTCATGCCCACCAAGTAAAGTTCCTTTTCTTTTATCCCAAGTCTTCATTTTTTTTTGTCCCAAGTATCCTTGCCTATAAATTGAGCTCACCTCTCAACTTCTTTCTATGGTTCTTCCCATATCTCTCTCTCTCCATTCGTTATATAAATTTAGAGTTTAGATTAAGAGTGTTTAGAGTGAGAGTAAGCATTTTCATGTAGGAGGAGAGTTGTAGATTTTGTGAAACCTTACATACCTTATGGCTTAGAATTTGGAGATCCATGGAGAAATATAGAGATTCGAGTGTTGGCGATGGATGAGATTGATTTGAGGTAATTCGGGTGGTATACAATATGATTCCTTTAAATCTCTTTGCAAAGAGTTTATTTTAATGACTTCCAATTTGTAATCCTCTTGATTATTGTGATCATTTGATAAATCTTATGAAATCATTCTGTTGACACATTTGAGTACTTTGGTCAGTTGATAAATTTTATGAAGTTGTTCTGTGTAGTTAGTGTTGATTTGTCTGGTTAAATGACGTGGAAATGCTCCGTACATGGATCGAATGGACCTTTCCAATAGCTTGGACCAATAGCTCGGATAAGCGGTTGTGCTTGGGTGAGATGGGTGAAGCTGGTCACTGGTCATGTACCAAGTAGGACCGGATATTTGGTTCTGGATAAATTATTATATGTTGAATTGACTTCTTTGTGCAATTTGGTAAATTGCTTGATTATCGAATCTAATCGGTTGTGTAATTGTTGGATTCCTATTGATTTATTTTATGTCTGAGCCTTGTTATTTCGATTGTATTGTATACTTCCCGAATTAATTTATTTTTCGGGTGAGAAGGAATTTAGTGGAGATCGGATTTGAAGTTCTAAAATGATTATTTGAGTTGGAGATTTTTGGGCCCACAACTATATATTATTTTTGGAGATTTGTATAATTTATATTTTGGAGACATTTGTTAATTATTTATGGAGACAATTTGTATATTTGAGATTATGAGTTATCTCAATTATAAGTTTGAGGTTTATTTAATTTATTAACGGCTCGGAAGTTGGGGCATTACAGAATAGTATCAGAGTGTAGGGATTAGGTCTTACATGGGATTGTTGGGTGATTAATATTTGAGTTCAATATTTGAGGTTAAAAAAATAATTGATATTTGAAGTAAAATAAATAAATAAAATTGTTGTTTATATCAGAGTGCACAACAAAAGTGTGTTATTATTTGGAGTATTATATGTGATGACCGGTTACGTTGTGCGCCTTTTCTCTCATTGTTTACATTGGGTTTGCCCTTGTTAGAGTGACGGATTTAACTTGGAAACTTGTTAACCGTTTGGGTTTGTTGTGTTCGGAAGTTTTTCTCGAAATTCTTGTTCTTGTTTATTCCGGTATTGAGTTTCACTTGTTTCAGAGGGTGCGAGATCAGGTCCGGAGTGTCTGGAATTGAGCTGAGAAATTTTAGGGTTAAAGGACCAGGGCCGCATGTGTGTGGCCTTGGGCCGTACATGTGGGAGAGGGTCCACACGTGCGGGAGGTGAGGCTGCACGTGTGGAAAACAGGGAAGTGACCTGGGTGCATACTGAAATAAAAGCATGTGAACCAGCAGGTACGAAGAGGGAGGGCCGCACGTGCAGGCATGGGTGCCACACGTGTAACAACCCTTACTTTATTTGGTCATACTTGCATGCATTCATGTATGATTTTGTCTTGTTATGTTGTTTTGTAAATCTTGCCTTGTCTTGTTTTGTTTAAGTGTTGCTTGCATGATTTTGTTCCTTGCTTGGTGTGTAGCCGAGGTCATCTTGAGCCTAGTTCACCTTTGAACCTTTGTACCTAGAGCTACCTTGGAACCACTTTGGTTAACCTCCACCTTCACCCTGGCATATTGGCCGAGATGTGTATCATCTGGGCCGAGATGTTTATCCTTGCACTTAAGCGATCTTGTACCCGGATAGGTATGACCTAGACCGAGGTGTGGCACAGCTTAGTCCAGTGTCGTCCTTCCAAGCCGATGTCTTTGATTCCCTTACTTGCCGAAGTTTTGTCTTTAGCCGATATCATTACTGGCCGAAGTGTCTTGCCATCTAGCTTGTTGTATATGCTTTGTCATAGACCTGTCTTATCAATCAGTCACCTTTTTGAGTTGAACCAACCCGGTAGTGCCACGTGTCCGAGCTGAGTGTTAAGACAGCCGGCAGACCTAGAACCAAATCATTTTGTCTCAAATCTTTGTCTTTAGAGAGAGAAGCTCTAGAGGAAGAAGGAGGAATTCTTGAGTGAGAATAGATCTTCCAAGCTTGATCTTTGGAGTTTGAGCCGTTAGATTCGTGTCTTGAGGTTAGAATCTTAACCTACTTTTGTTGTTCTTATTTATCATCTAGCTGCATTGCATGATCGAATCTGTTTTGCATGTCATGCATTGGTTTAAAGTTTGGTTTTAGAAAGAGAAATGGTGTTCTTGAGTTCTTGATGAAAAGCCTTGTTTTGATCCGAAAGTTTGGAACAAGAACCATGTTTTGTGTTTGTTCTTGCATGATCTTCTTGTATGGGTACCTAGGTCCGTGTTTTGAACTCATGGCATGAAATCTCAGATTTTGTAACAAGTTATGATCTTTGCATTCATCTTCTTCATGTTCTTCGAAGGGAAACCCAGGTTTTCCCGACTTTGCTTTTGAATATGGCCATCGGGACCACACCTCGGCAAGGAGGTGTGGGACCTCGGCAAAGACCTGGTTGGTACCCAGTGTGTTTTCATGAGACAAAAAGCAGTGTTTTAACTCCCAGCATGTTTTGCTTTGATATTGACTTGGATCTGGTGAGAATGCCGGGATCATTTGCATGCATGTAAAGCTGGTTTTGAGAATGTATTTGCCATGTGATTGTAGGTCTTTGATCTTTGCTTTGAGCCTACACCCGAAGAACTATGTGAGTGGTGTTTTCAATAAAGCTATGTTATAATGTTTTTGATAAAGCTTGCTTTGCTTTGTTTGATAAAAGTATTTATTGAGCATGAATGAATATCCTTGTTTGTATATCAAGCATAAGTTTTGTTTTGTTGGCCTTCTCAGAAAGTCCCTCGTGCTGGAGGACTCTAAACTTTCGCAGCACCATTGTGTTAAAGCGGGCTACGGGCCTAAGTAACACCAGTCTGTGTTAAAAGGATACGGTCCTTTGTAACACAAGTCCCTTGTGCTAGAGGACTCTAAACTTTTGTAGCACCCTTGTTTGAGTTATCTCCTTTGCCACCGACTGCCTTGTGCGGGTGGGTTTGTCTAATCGATTACGGATCGGTTATTCCCTTGTTTTTGCCACTGACGGTTTACCGCGTGGGTTTGTTCGTTCGTAATGTATTTGTTTGATATTTCATGAGGCTTGACAGTACCCTTGAAGTTGGGAGACTTGATAGATGAATACGGTTCATCCCCTGATTTTGTAAAGTTGCACATGTTTTGTTTGGAAAGGACTTCGGTTATTATTCATGCAAACCCCTTTATTGTTCATGCCATTCACTGAGTATCCAAGCTCACCCTCTCTATATATATGTAGGTGATGAGCAGGACGTCGGCGACGCCTAGACGTGTTTGCAAGCTTGTTTTGGATTCATGATTAAGTCGGCTTTGTTTTGTATTCATGTCGGCAATGTTGTATTTACGTCGGCAAATCTTGAAAATCATGCTTCTTGGCTTGTATTCATTGTATTTTGTACATGTCAGCTTGAGAAGCCTTTTGATCAAGATGTAACTTGTGTTTTGTTGATTAACATTAAATTGTAAAGCCATATCTTGTTTGTCATTTCATTTGATCTATGCACTGCTCTTATGGACCACTTGTACTTTAAGTTATTGCTTCCGCATTTGTAAGCCCCTATGTGTACTCTGTTTGTGTGTGAATTTTGAAAGCTGGCCTTCGGTAGTCTCGGATTACTGGCCATCATGGCACCATCCTACTAGGGCCGGGTTGGGGTCGTGACAACACGTGCGGTGGTAGGTGAGTCCGAAAATTTTGTTTTTTCTTCTCTTTAGGCTGATTGTATCTCACTTTTATTGTATCTCCCTCTAAAAACTCTTTTCTCTCCTTTCTCTTTACATTTCCTACACCAAACAAGACCAAATCCGTGATCTCTTTAATTCCATTAGAGTTTTGCCCATAGTTTCTTCATCAAAGTTGAATAACTTCTCGAGGGCTACGTTGTGTGCGGTGAAGATAGAGCTTCGACACCATTGATTTTGGGGGTTTTCACCTCATTTCTCCTTCAAAACTTGAGGTAGGGGTTTTTTTACAGTCATATATATGTTTTTACAAGATTTGTGTGATTTTGAAACTTCCTTGATGATATTAAGAAAATTTTTGATTTTTGACTCAAGAATGATAGGAGTTTTTAAGTGCGTTTAATTTTTGACTCTTTCCAAACTATTTCTTGAGAGCTTTCAACCACCTAATGAGAGAGATGATGTTTTGGGTAAGTTACTTTTCAAAAGATAAAGAAATAACCATCTTTATCAAAAACCTAGAAACTTGATGATTTTGGAAGGGGTTGAGAATCCATGAATTTTTATCACTCATTAATATGCCATAGTGGATGAATGGTTGGAAAATTTTATTTGTTGTTATGTAAATGACAAATCTCATGGAATATATGAAATGTGGAAATTTGGAAATTATTGTTGGAATTGTAGACATAGTCTTGAAGTGACTAACTTGTTGAGAACATGTGAAATGGGAAATATTGTTACTTTGATGAAATTGAATAGATATGTGATTATTTTGTAAAATCACATTGGAATGACGAAATTGGGAATTTGTGACCTTCATGATTGAATTATATGAAGGAATTGATAGTGGACAGGATGTTGCATTGCATTGATAATTATTGCATTGCATTTTAATTCATTGTCTATGGTAAATTGTGATTTTTGGACTTGGGAACTTTGCATTGAGAAAGAAATATTGTGAAATGAGAATTATTGTAATATTTTGGAGTAAATACGTTGGTAAGTCCTGATAGGAGGTGTAGATGAAATTGATTAAGTTGGCTTGAGTGTCTAGGGTGAAAGACCGAAAACACGCACGAATGAGGTACCACTTCCCTTCCGGTTAGCAACCGGTAAAGTGGGATTTTGGTAGTGCTAGTTATGCCTATTTGCAGACACCAACCTAGGGATTACTTGAGTCGTATTTACCGCCCCCTTTAAACTAAATTGTAAATTTTGAATTGTTGAGATTTCAAGTTATCACTGAACATGATGATTTTCAAAGGATATCAAAATGTGTTTTTCTTTCAAAAGCATAGCATGGCATATACATATCATATTATGGAACTTGTATAAAATGTATATACTTTGTTAAGAAATTTCTACTGGGTTTTGTGCTCACCCCTATGGGATTTTGGTGCAGGAAAGGACGTGGTGATCCCGCCAAGTTAGGGCATGGACGTATGTGTTGGCAGCATAGGGCTCTTATTTTTGTTGTGGTATATTTTTATTAGCCAAGGGCTATAGCTGTTTAGGTCCGAGAGACCATTTTTGTGTAACTGGGCTTAAGCCTTGGAATGTGTAAGCCCTTGAGGGAATTTTATTTATTTTTGGATTAAATGTTCTACATGCTATAGATTCATGTATTTGATGTCATTGAATGTATAATTCGCATGTAGAACTACTTTTGTACAAACTTTAGTGATCAATGATGTAAAGGTTGAAGGATCACGCCCTCTCTTATAATGAATGTTGGTTGATGTAATTCTATGATGGAATAATTTTGGGGGCGTTACATTAGATATTGTAAATTTCGACGACGAAATTTGTTTAAGGGAATAAATTGTGAAACCCCGTATTTTTGAGTTATTAATATTTTAGTAAGAGGTATTGGTGGTAGTTTGGTGGTGAGATTCTTAAATGAGAATCTGGTAGTGAGATTCTTAGATGAGAATTTAACTTATTTTCTCCATTTATTTTATCTCTTTTTATCTCCACCTCATTGTTATTCATCTTCTTTGTTTTCTAATTTTATTTTTTTTATTATTCTTGGGCACCAAGTAAATTTTATTTTCTTGTTTTTTCATAATTTCATTGCTTAGCAAGTAATCCTTTATTTTCTTTTAATTTCTTTAATCTTCGTTTCTCTCCAAGTAAATCCCTTTTTCTTGCCCATCAAGTAAAGTTCCTTTTCTTTTATCCCAAGTATTCCTTTTCTTTTGTCCCAAGAATCCTTGCTTATAAATTGAGCTCACCTCTCAACTTCTTTCTATGGTTCTTCCCATATCTCTCTCTCTCTCTCCATTTGTTATATAAATTTAGAGTTTAGATTAAGAGTGTTTAGAGTGAGATTAAGCATTTTCATATAGGAAGAGAGTTGTAGATTTTGTAAAACTTTACATACCTCATGGCTTAGAATTTGGAGATCCATGGAGAAATATAGAGATTCGAGTGTTAGCGACGGAGGAGATTGATTTGAGGTAATTCGGATGGTATACAATATGATTCCTTTAAATCTCTTTGCAAAGAGTTTATTTTAATGACTTCCAATTTGTAATCCTCTTGATTATTGTAATCATTTGATAAATTCTGTGAAATTATTCTATTGACACGTTTGACACTCTAGTCATTTGATAAATTCTATGAAGTTGTTCTGTGTAGTCAGTGTTGATTTGTCTAGCTAAATGACGTAGAAATGCTCCGTACATGGATCGAGTAGACCTTGCCAATAGCTTGGACCAATAGCCCAAATAAGCAGTTGTGCTTGGGTGAGGTGGGTGAGGCCGGTCACTGGTCATGCACTGAATAAGACCAGGTATTTGGTTCTGGATAAATTATTATATGTCGAGTTGACTTGTTTGTGCAATTTGGTAAATTGCTTGATTATCGAATCTAATCGGTTGTGTAATTGTTGGATTCCTATTAATTTATTCTCTATCTGAGCCTTGTTATTCCTATTGTATTGTATACTTTCCGAATTAATTTATTTTTCAAGTGTGGAGGAATTTAGTGGAGATCAGATTTGAAGTTCTAAAGAGATTATTTGAGTTTGAGATTTTTGGGCGCACAACTATATATTATTTTTGGAGATTTGTATAATTTATATTTTGGAGACATTTGTGTTAATTATTTATGGAGAAGATTTATATATTTGAGATTATGAGTTATCTACAATTATAAGTTTGAGATTTATTTGATTTATCAATGGCCTGGAAGTTGGGGCGTTACACTGCACTTACATTTCGTAGGAGTAGATTAGCCTTGTAATTTTAGAACCCGATCAGTTTAAAAGCTTTGAAATTGTCCTTACTAAAGGTAACATTTTGTAATTGTTTATTCAGTTAATCACTTGCAATTTCTGCCCAATCTCTCCCTGTCATTCTGTTACAAATTTGAGTAAAAGTTTTAGTTCATCTTTTCAACACAACATAGTAAAAATTCTGTTCATTAAGACTAAGAGAACTTTAACACAATTTAGATTTTTGTCAACAATTTATTTTGAAAATTATATTTACCGCTGACAGAAATCTGATTCAATTAAGTAGCTATCGCTATCTAATCAACTTGATTTTCTACAGAGACAAAGTACTCGACAAGTTTTACACATTTAACGGTTCAAATTATCAAAACAGAATCTGTGGTGGGTCTTCATAAGCCCAACAGTACGCTCCAATCCGATCTTATAACTCCGTTCTTTTTATAATTATAACTCCCATAAGAAATTGACCATTATTTTTAATATTTTCTCTTACCTTTCTTCTTCCGTCTCTGAACAAAAATCTTCTCTCACAAATCCATCAAACGCCCATAACAAAACACCCACCTCACCTCAGTCGTGAACCATCTTCCTCACTACCACAAATCCATCACCACAAACAGAGATTCACAGATAGCTACTAGCACAAAGCTTAACAACATCTTTGTGTTGTCATTGTCAAGTTGACTCATTTCTCCTTTTGGAAAACAAATTCTTATTTGCAAACTTACCTTCTCTTGTCATTGTCAAGTAGACTCTTTTTACTTTTTTTCTTTTTGGACAACAAATTCTTGTTTGCACCGTTAAAACATTCAATTTAAAATCAATTGATAATGAGTGAAAAAACCGTTGCAATATATTATATTAACCATCTATGGGAGAATTAGATTGGCTATGTGTGTTCAAGTCTAACACTCCCCCTCATGTGCTACCCAATAAGGTCAAGACCCAGCTCTAATATTATGTTAAAGCCACTACAAGAAATGACACTTTTGGCTACTAAAATATTGGTCGCCAAAAGTCCGATATTTGGTCGCTGAAACCATTTAGCGACTAAAAAGTTCTGTCGCCAAGTTAGTCGCCTATACCCTGTCGGCGATTGTTTTAGCGACTAAACGTGTGTTTGGTCGCTGAAAGTGAAATATTTGGCTACTATTTTTTTTAGTCGGCAATGTTACCTTTTGGCTACTAAAAAAGTAGTCGTTGAAAAGGTAATTTTTAGCTACTAAATTTTAGTTGGTCGGCAAAATTAAATGTTTGGCTACTAAATTATTGGTCGCCAAACGTCAACGTTTGGCTACTAAAGTTGGGTTAGTCGGCAAAAGTTATAACAAAACTAATTTGAACTATTTAGATACTAAAGTTTTAGCCGCCAATTGAACTATTTGCTGACCATGGAATTTAGTCACCAAAGGATGCCAACTTTTATTCATTTTGCTACTACATTATTAGTGGCCAAAACATTTGAAAATAGTTTTTGGCTACCAAAATAGTTAGTAGCCAAATACTATATTACAAATAATTTTTTTTTTTTTTTAATTTCTGAACCACCTGTATCCATTATTAATACAACCTATACAATGTATAAACAATAAAATCCATCAATACTAACTATATATTATCAACCATTCGACAACGTACACACAAAAAATTCCATTCAGCATCCAATTCCATTCCATTCCATTCCATTCGACATATGTAATACAAATTCCATACAACCCAAGTACATTCCAACCTCAATAATTTCAAAATATACATAATAGAGGAAATCTGTACCACACCAAAAAACTAATATTGAAATATGTACAACCTGCATCCTGTATAACCAATATAATCCATCAACACTAAATATATTATCAACCATTGAACAACGTGCACACATTTCACTTCCAACCATCCAAAAAATTAATATTAAACGTCCAATTCTATATAATACAAATTTCATACAAACCAAGTCTAATCCAACGTCAATAATTTAATTCCATAGATAATACAGGAATAACCAAATTAATTAACAAAAAGTACATATGTACCATTATACAAATTTAATCTGTACTACCCAAAAACTATTTTGTACCACGTGCTATGCTAACTTCTACCATGCCAAATTAGCTGATATTTACCACACCAAAAGAGTAATTTGTATGAACCACTATATACGGATAGAGGTATAAAGACAATGCCCTCCCGTACTTGTCAAAAAAAATCATATCCACATTTGAGTGTCCAAAACCAACTGCAAAAAACAAAATTCATTAGTTTGGTGCCTATAGAGGCACTTCTGGACGACATATAGTAACTGTATTAATTTTAAACATTAAAAGACAAGGAGAATAATAGCTATTAAATAATGAAAGACACCCAAACATGGATTGGTAGACGAGCATCGATTCTATGAATTAATGCCAAAAGTTATGTTTATGGCAATTAAAAGGGCCATAGTCAACAAAAACACTAAACAATTTACCAAAAATATTGTTCAACATAAACTAATAAGGAAAGAATTAAACAAAGTATAGTTTAAGATGGTATAACCAAAATAGTTACCCACGACATGGGCATTTCATGTTCTACCACTTAAATACATTGTCGCCCCCCAAACGCTTTTTCGACTATTTTTATGACATTTTCAACTCTAACTCCCAACATAGGTGTCCTATTTACGTACCGTCTATCCCTACATGCCACATTTGGCACCGGGAAGCTTCATGTTACGTAAAAACAGTGGATCGGGGGCTGTTTTTCATTTTCGCCCCCCCCAACGCCTTTTTCCGACTAAATTTATGACATTTTGAACTCTAAGTCCCAACGTATGTGTCCTATTTACGTACCGTCTGTCCCTACATGTCACATTTGTCACCGAGAAGCTTCCCGTTATGTAAAAACAGTGGTTCGGTGGCTGTTTTGCATTTTCGCCCCCCGAACCCCTTTTTTCGACTAAATTAATGACATTTTCAACTCTAACTCCCAACGTATGCGTCCTATTTATGTACCGTCTATCCCTACATGTCACATTTGGCACCGGGAAGCTTCTCGTTACATAAAAATAGTGATTCGGGGGCTGTTTTGCATTTTCGCCCCCCGAACGCCTTTTCTCGACTAAATTAGTGCAAGTCTAAAAATACAGTGACAAAATTGGGATTCTGAAAGGCATTGTGTGTTAGTTTTGGGCAAATATGGGATCACTTCAGCCAATATCAATGAAATAATTGGACTACTACGGAGAGGGGAATAATTAGCAATCTAGAATCAATTTGGTCAATTCAATTTCTAGTTCTTTGAATGTTATGAATGCAATCAAGTATATTTAGCAAATGTCAATAACAATTTGATTATTTTGTCCCAATCAATTTGATGATTATTTCTAAATCAGTTAGACCATTTAGATCAGAAGCAAATGGAGCATAATGACATGGATTAAATGTAACTCCCTCAAAATAAACCCATTATATATATATCATTGACATGCAATATTAAAAGAAAACAATTCATTATCTCATCCATCAGAGTATTACTAAATAAAAACATTACATGTAACATCAAATTAAATGCCCTACGGGCTTACATCTTTCCAAGCTAACACTTGGACACAAGGATATGAGTTCTAACTCAAATACAAATAAAGCCCTAGGCTTGAATGTTTACATGTACTATCAAATAAAAACAAATAACTAAAGATAGTCTTCAAAATCCAAATCCTTCCAAGCTAAGTCCTTGGAGGTAGTTTATCACCTGGACCTGAAAATGATGTTCCCATATAGGGTGAGCCACAGCCCAGTAGAAATGTACTAAACCAAATATAAGCATTGAATAAAGCGATAGCATTCAATAGATGGTTAACTAAGGTAATCAATTATATCATTATACAGTCTCATGACCCTAATGTCTATGACACATTTCACTTTCCATTATTATCAATATGGCTCAGAACCTGGCCAAACTTACAACAGTGAACTATAAATATCATATTCACATTACTTCCAATATCAACCAAACAAATAAGACTCAGGCTCATATCAAAGCACTTCATACTTCCCGTTTGATACATATTTTAGTGCTGTATCAATAACATGTAAAAACACTTCAATATCAATAAGCACACATAATAGTGATGCTAATGGAGTCCATCCCCTATCTCCTCCCAAACAAAATCCGGTTTAGAGGTCCATCCCCTATCTTCCCCTAAACCGTGGAGTACATCCCCTATCTCCTCCCACACAATATGCAAATGCAATGCTCAATCAATACACGTATTTTCTGTATTAATTCAATAGTCAAAATTAATGACTTAACCAATGTGATTAGTTTCAGTTATCCCTAATCCACATGCAATGTCTACAACAATCACGACTATCCTCCACCGATAGCCCAAAACAGTTATTTCTAGACTGGAAATAAATATATCAACAATTCAATAGGCGAGTGATTTAAATTATCCAACTACACCATTAAATCAATAAATTCCTCGATTCTCCTTAAATTAATTATACAAATTAATTCATTAAAACAACTAGGGTTTTTCCCAAAATTACCAAAATACCCCAAACATATCAAAATACCAAAACTTAGAACAAAACTTATAAGATGGAGTAGGAAATCCCTACCTCGAAGAAAATAACCCAAATGGAGAAGACGGAGATGATGACCCAAACTCCAAAGTGCTCCAAACTGTTAACCGCTCAGATTAAAACGAAGTTCTAGGCTCACTCTATCTTTTTAATAAAGACTCTAAGGCAGAAATACACTCTAAGTAGATCAAACCTAAGAGAGAAGGTGTGTAGAGGGAGAGAGAAGTCGTACCTAGGGTTCTGGAATCAAAAAGAGAGTGAAAAAGTGTTTTAAAAACCGCTGCTGTCTATTTAAACCCGACAGGCTCGCTCGAGCGAAAGATTGGTCGCTCGAGCGACCAGACACAAGAATGACTCGCTCGAGCGAGGGAAGTCTCGCTCGAGCCAAGAATGCAATGCTTCAGGTCTGCAACCCAGAAGCACGCTCGAGCGACAGAATGCTCGCTCGAGCGAAGAACACGAAACTCGCTCGAGCGAAGGAAAGCTCGCTCGAGCCAACAAATACAGCTCTCAGGTCTATACTAGACGCAATCGCTCGCTCGAGCGAAGAAACCCTGGCTCGAGCGAAGGACCAAAAACAAGAGCTCGCTCGAGCGACCAACTCCTCGCTCGAGCGACGGTCCAAAAATCTGGACAGCAACACTTGGCTTCTAAACCCAACTCACCTGTAACAAACCTGCCCAATACATCCTATAACTCAAAATAAGAAATTAAAGGACGACAACAACAATCAAATAATGACAGGATCCCCGGAACCTAAGTCCGGATACAACAACCAAATGGAAAGAGACCGGGGTCGCTATATTAAACCTGTTACTAAGGTTAGACCATTTAGATCAGAAGCAAATGGAGCATAATGACATGAAATTTTTTTAAAATTGAAGATGAAGGTATTATTGGAATAAAGAGATATGTACTAAGTTTTTTTTTTATTGGTACTAAGAATGTGTTCATTAAGTGCGTGTATTGAGGAAAATTAGTGTATGAAAATAGAATGTGTTCATTAGTAGAGCAACTCATGTGCAAGGGTCAAGAGGAAGTTGCAAAATTTCTTAGTCAATGGGAGTATATTTATGCCTGTTATCTTTCACACATTGATTTTTAACTTGTCTACTCTGTCTCAATTTGGGTCACAACTGTAAATCATTCTCTACCAAGAAAATTCTCTAGTTGTCAAATGAAATCAAACACAATGGCCAAATTTGAGTAATTCCCAAATGTATAGCTCTGTAAGTATTTATGAAAATGCTATATATATAGAAGCTGCTTTATTATTTTGGGATGACAACACATCATCATCTACATTAATTTAGCACAATAAGAAAAAACAGAGACATGTGAATTTCGTGAGAATTTGGTTGGATTTTTATATATGAAACCATTAATATGTTTGGCTTACACCCAACTGTTATCTTCAATAATACCTTCATCTTCATATTCAATATCTTAAACTTCAATACATCTATCTAGTACCTGTTTATTCAATTGGCAGCTAACCATGACAGCTAAAATTCAATAAACTCGTCACTAATTGCTACTATAACAACCATAAATTCAATTTTGGTGTCCCAATTTCAACTCTACATAAATAAGAACTGAGTGTTGCATCCAAAAAAAGATCAAAGCAAGAGAGGACTTACTGAAGAGAAGCTTGTCCAAGCTCTCATTAGCTACATACTCATTACCTACATACTGAAGCCACCTTCTATTCTTCATCTTCAGCCCATGGAGCAGCCTCTAAGTACTCCAAACATGACAAAACCCCAGCATCAAACCCAATTGCAGCTGAAACCTAAATTACAACAACATGAAACACAATTCAAATTCCTACCAACCCAGAACAAAATGCCAATTAATTTATCATATCATAAACACATGCATATCAAACCCAATTGCAGGTAAAACCTAAATTACAAGAATATAAAACAGAATTCAAATTCCCAAAACCCCACCAGAACAATATGCCAATGAACCCATCATTTCATATACACATACAAATAGGTACAAACATATAAATCTACAAATTCAACAAAAGTTCATAGTTTCCTCTACAATGTGCAAATGATTATTAGTACCTTCAAGATTCCAAGTACTCTGGTGACATCTTCCTTCATGAGCTTCTTCCTCAAATCCTTACAATACATCAAACTTAGAGCCTCAATGTAAACTTCAATGTCATCACAATCAGCAATCTCAACAATGTAGGGGTTAGAAGTTCGCTGCTGCTTCGACCACCGATCGGAAAGCTTAACCGCGAAGAATCGGCTGTGAGCAACCAAGATTTGCCGATGAACATTCAAGGAAACAGTGAGTCCCTCCTTGGAACTCAACGTGAGCTTCACATCGCTCGAATTGGGGTCATTGAACTGACTTCCCGAACTCCAAGAACCCAAAATCTCCAACAATCGCTGTTGAATCAAGGCTTGCTTGTCCTGACCCAAAACCTGGGATTTGTTGACCGACACGGCGGAGTTGATGGCGGCGATCTGGGATCTAGGAATGGAATCGGGCTCACTCGCCATCATTTCGAAAAGAAAATGGGGTCAGGGTTTGAAATGGAAATGGGGTCATGAAATGGAATCGGGCACAGTCAACAAGCGAAGGCGATAGTGAAATGGAAATGGGGTCAGGGTTTGAGTAGCGTTGGGAGGAGAAGGAAGGTCGAGGAGAGGGCAGAGAGAGAAGGAGGGGAGCGGAGCAGCGAACAGGGAAAGGTAGAGAGAGAGACACACACAGGCGTTGAGTATATATATATATTACACCATTAGTGACTAAATATTTTTAGTCGTCAATTAATTTATAAAACCCTTCAAAATTTGAAAAAGCCTCACTTTTGACGACCAAACATCTTTTTAGTCGCCCAATGCCTCACTTTTGGCTACTAAATTTTTTTTAGTCGCCAAAAAGCCTACTTTTGGCTACTAAAATTTTTTTAGTCAATAAAAGCCATATATCGGCGACCAAACAGATTTTTAGTCGTTAAAACCTATACTTTTGGCTACTAAATTTTTTTAGTCGCCAAAACCTATACTTTCAGCGACCAAACTTAGTTTTAGTCACCAATTGTAGACTTTTGGCTACAAAAATTGTTTAGTCGCCAAAAAGCTTTACTTTTGGCTACTAATGTTGTTTTGGTCGCTGAAAGCTATACTTTCAGCGACCAAATTTTTTTTAGTCGGGAAATTTGGTCACCGAATGTGCTTTTTCCTGTAGTGAATTGTCACTACAAATAATTTTTTTGTGACAATTTTTTATATATGCCGCTAAAAATTGACAATTAGTGACTTTTTTATCATGATTTTTATAAATTGTCGCTAAAACTTACAATTAGTGACATTTTTTTATGACAAAATTTTCTCATAGGACCTATTAGACAATAAGTCCATTTATTAGGATCTACACGTAAGTACCCCATTAAACTGCCAGTCCATATCCCTTTCTAAGTTTGGATTTTGCTCTAATCCAGCCTAATCCAATGTGGAGGGCCTTAGCTCACTCCAATTAATTTGTTAAAAATTTGTTTGAGATTAGCACGTTAAATAAAAAGTCAAATTTAAATATATTTGAAAAGTTGTTGAGTTTTCAGCCAAATTAAACACCAACTATTCGGTTTAATAAGTTTATATGCACTATAAGACACTGAGTTACTTAAACCCGACTCGTGATCTACTCATTAAGAATTTATTTGAGATTGATTCTTTATATAAATAAGTTAAAATTAAATACATTTTGAAACTTATTAAGTTTACAAACTAAATTTGAGCAATTTATCGCTTAGTTTGACTAGATTTACTTACTGCCCTAATGACCTTTTACTTCACCTAGAGTTTGATGCTTTGAATATGAAATGGTGGTGACAACCTATTTAAGGAATATAATCTTTTGTCGTTCTATCCCAATGCATTCTCTCTATGAAGAAATCATGCCCTAATGACCTATTTTCTTATTTCCATACATATAAACAGTGAGATTTTAGAATTATTATTCATTTATATTTAAATAGAATCACAGACTTTTGGTATTCTTTTCTTATATCTAATTACATTATATATAATATATATATATATATATATACTTAAATATTTATTTATATATTATTAATTATATCAAGTTGGGTTTGGATTGGGGGAGGTGATACTTGCCCCCTGCCCCGCCCCACTCCCGTTGCGGGTGATCAAAACATAATCTATCTTGCCCCATAGAAGTGTTGGGGCGGATAAAATCCGCTCCATTCGAACGGGTATAGACGAGCTTCTTTGGATCGGATTAAAATAGTCATCCCTAATTGAGAGTACATTAGGGTACAATCTGCCCCATTGGTGGAAAATGCTAAAAAAGAGTACAAATGTAAAATTCGAGGGCTTTTTTTGGGGATCCGAATGTCATCAATCTTTTTCACAAACTTTCATATGGTTTTCTATATATCTCGATCAACTGTAGCTTTTTAATTGCAGTATTTTAATACGAACTCACTCAATTATTTGTAAAAACAGTGATCACAAAACCCAAATAAATAATATCAAAAGAAACATATTATTGGGTAGTAAGTTGCGTTCAAACACAGTATCTATTATATGCATATCATATTAAATTATTGATTATCAACTTATTTAAAATTTTAGATTTTTAGAAGGGATAATTTTATTATTTATATTATATTTTTAACAATATTAAATATTTAGTGGTAAGAGTAATTAAGTGCAATATTAAACAAAAAAATTATATAAAAAAATTATACAAAATGGCGTGACTAAGTTGTGGTTCTCTATGAATTTAAAATAAAGAATCAACTAAGATGTATTTTAATTAGGGAAAATCGGTTCAAGGTTCCTATCCAACTTTTAGTAATGGATTAGGTCCACAATGTGTTCTTTTGTAGCCTAAGGTCCCTTAATGTTATTTTAGAGTGTAAAATACCTGTCTTACCCTTGTTTATAATATACGTTGTTTTGAATTTGGCAGCTAAAGATCATATTGATATTTTGTGGGAGACTACGTGGATGAACTTGACAATTCAGATTTTTGTGGAGATTTTCTAGGGTTTTTTGTAGGTGTTGAAATCCTGTTCGTTGTTTGGTGTTGAAATCCTGACGAGTTGAAATCATGTTCGTTGTTTGTAGGTTGTTGATCGATCATGTAGGAGTTGAAATCTGGTTCATTGTGTTTGATTTGATTTCATGTGGAGTTGATTAGATAGTTTTCAATTTTGATTTGATTTGATCGTGTAGGTGTTTTGAATTAGGTTGTTGTTTTTGTTTTGATCAATGTGAGAGAGACGAACTCAGTGTAGTTGTTTTTGATTTTTGAAGTTAATTTTTCATTATCTGTTATTGATGAATTTTCGATGGAGTTGATTTTGATTTTTGGAGTTGCCTTTTCATTCTCTGTCAACATGCTTATGAGTTGCTTTTTGGTGCTCTGTTTTTCTGCGTTTTTGGATATATGAGCTTAGCCTCCCGCGGCAGCGGACAGTTGCTCGGGGGTTACTGGCGTGCTTGGGAGGTACATTTCTTTTCTGCCTTTCATTTCGTTCTTTATTTTCTGTACTCTGCACACTGCACACACTGTAGTCTGCTTTACACTTGCTGTATACTGTACACACGGCACACACATACTCTGCTTTACACTGACTGTACACTGCTCACACTGTACACTCTGCACAATACACTGCACACACACGGCTCTGCTATTTCTGCCTTCTATTCTGTATTCTGCTTTATCTGATAAATGCACTGGTATTTATCTTGCAGTTGTGGGTTTACGCCTACTTTCCTAGGCTCGCTCCTGTACCCGATGCAGAGACCCCTCTGGTCGTCCCTTTTTCGCGTCGCTTTGACGGGAGATGCGTGCGGAGGCCCCGAGAGACCTTCAGCTTCTTCCGCCGCTACTTCGACACCATCACCCCTGCCGAGGTATGTTTTACTTGCAGTTCATTTAAGCTTCGCCTTTCCACTGCATATTTCAAAAAACAGTAGGTAACAAACTGTATTGCATTTTCAGTCACCTGGCAGCCTTGGGCTCCTTTGCCAGCCGTGGCGCGGGATCGGTTTGCCGCGATGAGACCTCGCGTTACCGGATTCTGCTCGAGGGCCCGGTCTGTCGGGCTTGGTACCTGGGTGAGCGTTTCTTGCGTCAGACCCTAGGCTGCCTGAGCAGATAGTCCCGGTGCACCCTCCGAGCACATGCGGGATACTGAGCGCTTCACTGCCGAGCAGATGGCAGATTACACCATCGGCTGGGAGGCAGACCACTTCAGAGGCGAGGGCGATTACTCGGAGTACGTCCGGACCTTTATCATGCGACCTCTGAGCGGCGGCCGCCGAGTAGAGAGAGGGACCAGCGGCGCCAGCGGCTGGAGCAGGAGCTGGAGGAGCGGGGGAGCGCCGAGGAGGGCTCGAGTCCGTGGCAGAGGTGGAGTTCAGCGAGGGCGAGGGACCGGTTGGCCTGCTCTGCCCGCTGCATTGACTTTCAGAGGTCAGGGTGGGGCGACCTATCAGATCCCCTTTGCTCCTCCGCCGGCTGATCACGAGTTTGTCGGTGTCCCCGACTTGCCCCCGGTATGTATTACTGCATTCTTCGTCTTGCACTGTTATTTCATTTCAGTTTATTTGATATTCCACAGAATATTGATGCATCTGATACTTTTGCAGGCGTCTTCCGAGTACACCCGGCAGTCATTGGAGATGAATGCCTCCATGATGGGGATGCTACAGCGGACATTCGACCTCCTAGCCCTCTACAGCATTCCGGTATGTTCTTCCTGACCACAGCCTCAAACCATACACGAACTGCTTTACATAATCTGGTGCACAACACGACATCTGATAAACTGCTCACGGCATTCTGATACACTGTACTCACGCATTGCATTCTGTACTGATACACTGCTCACGGCATTCATGCATTGTACTCTATACTGATTCACTGCTCACGGCATCCACAGATTGTACTCATACACTGCATTCTATACTGATTTACTGCTCACAGTATTCTGATGCGTTTGCCTTTCTTGCTTTTTCAGCCTCCCTTCCAGATTCCCCCGGTGGGTGGCGCTCCGGCTGGACCTCCCATTTCTACTCGGGACGGCAGAGCATATCCCCGCACCAGAGGGGGGCGCACTCATGTCGGGAGCAGCTCGCGGGCTCCGGTTCCGGATGATGAGTCTGAGGCAGAGACAGAGGCGGAGGAGACCGATGATGGCTCGGACTCGAGCTCAGACGGTGATGCCCCTAGTGGTGCCCCTGTTGATGACGCTCCTGGACCCTCGTCCAGGAAGAGGACCAGGATAGATTGACGGCCCCAGAGCCATTTTTGACATTTGATACAGACTTTTGCTTTTTTTTTTTCTTCTCTTTTGTAGTTAGGGTACTTTGTACTGCGACAGGCAGATTTTTGTTCCAAAACTTATGTACTTGAAAAGATTATGAAATGAAACAAACTTTTTGTCGAAAAGAGTGTTATACACATTTCATCTTTGCACTGCATTGCATCATATTACACCCAAATGTAAATGATATTGATCTGTTGTCTGAAAATTGAGCACTTGCACTATGATAATCGGATAACCAACCAACTAACAGCAAACAACTCATACAAACCACTACTCAAACTGCAAATACAGCCCATACTCTACTGGGGATTGATCTGCATACAGCCATAACACAGCTCTCGGTTCATTCTGCACACAGCAAACCCTGAACAAAACACCCAATCTGACAAGACGGACCACAAAAGCTGACAGTTGCAGTTGAAACACACTCGGATGTCCCAAATTTCCTTTTCTTCTTTGCTTCGCAAATGTAGAGAATGGCACAGCATTCTGAGCACACAACGACTTTTGAAATAAAGAAGGGTTTTCAACCAGGGTATCGAGCCTACCACAGAACACAGCGAGACAGACTCAGACAAAGAAACGAAAGGTACGCGACCAAACACAACGAAACACACTCGGAAAAGACTCAAAGCCGAATCAAGACCGCAAATCAAAAGACACGACACACAGACATGTTTACAAAAGACCTCAGATCTCGAGAGCCAATTCCTCCGGGCATTATTTCCCACCCTTTCTGATTTGTGATACTCACATCACTCGGCCCTCAGGCTCGGTTTTTCTCACAAAATCCTTTTCTTACTTTTCTCTCAACTTACTCCTCTCTATTCTTTATTCTCTCATTTTTCATCCCTCCCCAGGGTGATTGATGGATGAATAGAAAGTCACAGGTTCACGCCCAACACTGTTAGCTCACGGCTATTTCTTCTGATGAATGGAGCGCCTTTCCGGCGAGTATGTTGACGGGGGAAAGACAGAAGACCTAACTCAACTGTGCCCCTAGTTCGTCACTTTGACCATTTTTTGTTTTCTAAAACAGCTTTGATCAAGAATGAGAGTCAGATTAACACACTTATTCGATTTTTGATTTGAAAATCATGCGAATCAGGCTGTGAGCACTGAAAATTCTCCTTTTTGGGTCCAAACATGGTCCAATTTTGAAAAAAGAAATAGTTTTCTAGAGAAAATAAGTCAACCTCAGTGAAAATTTTCAAAAACTATTTTTGCAAACAGTCAACGCTCAACGAGCGCGGAACTTACCCTTGAGATATGCAACCTCGGATCGGAGGCAATGGAGAATTGCCCCTGGCTTAAAGGGGGATAAGGCAACGGAAAGTTGCCCCTGGTTTGGACGGTAACTCAGGGCAACTTATGGCACTGTATGGCAACGGAAAGTTGCCCCTTGTTTGGATGATGCCGCGGCACATTGTAAGCCAGTCCTTGTTGACGACGATCGGACCCTCGGACGCGGAGGAGACGAAGACGGTTTGAATCAATATATGGACACAGTCACTTGGAAGGTGTTGGTGGTTTGGACTTCAAGAGGAAGTTAATCACGTTGTTCCCGGTTGCTGCAATCGAGACGTTGGATTCAGAGGAGGCAAAAGTGATCAAAACCATGACATGGACTGAGACGCTATGGAAGCGTTGGGGGCTGGACTTCAGGATGAAGTTGCCTACGTATCCCAAACATGGGAATCAAGCCTTACGTAGTTCCGGTTAAGGTACACTCGGGTATTTTAACCTTCACTGTTTAGGCTCTAACTTTTGCCAAGGCGCCCAATGCGGGTTTTCGACCTTACGAGCTATGTTTTTCTTCTTCTTTCTCTTTATTCTTTTCTTTTCTTTTTATTTTTTCTCTTTTGCTATTATTTTTTGTATTTTTCTTTTCTTCTTGGCTTCTTTTTTTTGTATTTTTCTTTTTATTTCCTTTTTTCTTTGCTCTAACTTTTGCCTAGGTCGCCCTTCCGGGTTTTCGGTCCAGCGAGCCTCTCAAAGGGTAAAAGTGTAGCAAGCCCATGCCCAATGGTTTTGAGACTGAGGCCTTTCTGTATCCCGGAGAATGACTGTTGTGTTGATTTGTAGAAAAGTCCATCACGGTTGCTTCACGAACCTTGCTTGGTGGGATCTGATCTCCTTGATCTGACTATGACGCCTCTTGCTCGAGGGCTGCCTCAAAATGGGCCACACAGGCGTTTCATGGCACTGTTGAATGTTTTGAACGGATTCCAGTTTGCAACAGATAAATTGAATCTTGAGGCTGAGAGCGATCCTGGACTGCACAATCTCAAGAGCGATTCCACACAGGTCTTCGCAAGACTGCGCGAAACATTTCGTTTTTGAAAGTTTTTAAGAAAGCGACAAATCGCTCGCGCAGAAGATAGTGTGGAACCAGTCCGGATCGAACCAGGATCCTTCTCAGTACTCACGCCGACAAGCATAATTTCATTCATGAAAAGCTTAGCACACCTCTCTTTCCCTCAAAATGATCAAAATTTTACAAAACCCGAGGAATTCATTCCTCTTCGTTTTTCTCACCGCAGTGTTCGAAAAGGGTTTTACGAAAAGCTTAGGTCATTAAAACGATGTTCAAGACACAAGAGAGCAGGTGGTATATACTGTCGTTCCATTCACATCCTCTGGCACGGCTGACTCAAATAGCAACAAGTACGGAACGTGATAGCCACGGCTGTTTCATTCAACTTTGTTGGTATAGCTGGCTCCTCGGCAGCAACAGACTCAAAAAGCAAAAACAAAATGATAATGGCAAAACGGTGTTCGAGGCAACAACCCCGGAATCACCTGACATTCTATACAAAGGGGACTGACTCGTTACAATAACACAGACCCGTAAGCAAAAGGACTGACTCAAGACGATGAGACAGACTCGAAACAAAACAAAACAAAAGACTGACTCGACACCCAAGCCAGAATTTACAAAATTAGCATTCACAGATGCTCAAAAATGTGTGCCAGACGCCACATCAAAATATACCAAGTGCTGCCCACAGGGGGTTCACTTTCTGATTACATACTCGCAGTATCTGTGTCCTCAAAATCCAACAACTGGGTGGTGACGGACTTTGCTGAGGTGGGGGGGAGGATAACCTCGTTGTCAATCAAATCCTGCACCTCATGACGGAGGCGGAAGCAATTGTTGGTAGCATGGCCTGTCTGCTGGTTGTACACACAGTACTGAGCAGGATCATGCGTAGCAGGGAGATTCTTCGGGAGGGGCCGAGGCTCCAGGGGTTTAAGGTGTCCCCTCTCGGCAAGGATTTGAAGTGCCTTGGACAATGGCATGTAGAGAGCATGGAAGACCCTGCGCCCTCGGGGCAGGTACTTTGGAGCCTGAGCACTCTTGCTAGATGTACTAGCGAACGGATCGGCGGGGGTGGCCTTGGATTTCTGATCCTTTCCGGATGCAAGGTTGGGAGTGGAAAGAACTGTTTTGGCATGACGGGGCCAATCCGGTTCTCTGATTGACTGGAACTGCCCTCAGGCGAAGTGGGGAAAGCATCCTCCACAGCTTTCGACACAACTGCAGATATCTGTTGCTTGTTCATTCCCTCGGCTTTCAAAGCCCCGACTGCCCACAGCAGTTGTTCGATAGGGTCGACATCTGTCTTCATTTTACCTTTGTCTCGGGCCTCAGCCTGATCTAGGATTTGAGTTGGTGTTGACATGTCATTGTTATAACTGGAGGCCATCTCTGGTTGACTAAGTTCAATAACAATTCGGCCCAACAGCGGGGGCTCCTGGGGTACAAAGCTCCCGGCATACGGTGCGGCTGGCGGTGAAGCCGACATTCCATAGGCGAGATCCGCCACAGATCTTTGAAGATCACCTATCATTCCCATTAGTTCAAATGTAGTAGGCTCGCGAGCCTGATATAGCTGAGGGGCCCAAACTGGGTGCGCAACCGGCGATCTGGGTGGATGCGGCATATCAACAGTAGTCTCACTGTGTAGGGTGGTTCCTTGATCCAACACGGCCGTCATGACCACGATCTCTTCTGAATTCTGCGTCATGCTAAGTCCTGCCTCAGCAAGGAGAAGACACTAGCTGTTCTGGATCAATTCTCTAAATCTCTGAACTGAAATGGAAAAACAAGCAGTATTTCAGCCCCAAACAGATCAAACACGGGTGTAGCCGAACAACTGCGCTCTACTACTGATCACCGTTCCCCAGAATCACTGTTCAGAACTGAACTGATACCCGCAGATATAACTGATTCTCAACAACACTGATACTAGCGCCCTCGGGCCTGATGCTCAAACTTGCAAACTGATATATGCGTTCCCTGCAGAGATATACTCTAAAAGCACATAGCATGTAAAAGAGAGCCAAAACACCCCTATGTTAGGGTAGGGTTTCCCTGTCCTATTTTGTCAAGAGCTAGGGTTTCGCTACGCACACAGCGGCTTCAAACAACCTATATCGGGTAAGCAACCTGTCCTAGTTTGGAATGGTCACTATGGATCCGAATATGCACTAGGTCGAATGGTCAAAAAGGGTGCCCCGGTAAAACCGGGTTTGTGTTCCCATACTGGCAAAGCCCGCAACCGGTCAGCCTTATGGTCATGCCTTGACAAGACAAGCCTCCCAAACCGCTCAGGAATAGCAGATGGCCAACACGGTGTCCTAGGAGATGGCCAACACGGTGTTATTATAATCCAATGAAAATGACAGAGAAAATGTTAAGCTTGTAGTTGAGTGAAAATCACCCTTGAAGTTGGTGTCTTGATCTTGATGCTTATTGCTTCTTCAACTTGGACTTGTTTTTTTTGTGGTGTTCTGGTGCTGTTACTGCGTTTTGATCTAAGATCATAAGACGCAGACACAGAGACTTTTGGTTTCTTTTTCAGGGTTTGTGGGGTTGTGCTGCTTCTGCGCTTTGCCATTTCTATAGAAAGAAAACATAAACATTAAATCCCAGAGAAAATTACAAGGTAGCAATGATTACACAACAGAGAAAATCACAAGGTAGCAACATAAACATGACAGAGAAAATTACACAACAGAGAAATTTTGAGGAAATAGAGCATTGAACAAAATAAACATGCCAGAGAAAATTAGACACAAGACATAAACATAATGTGGCCAGAGAAAATTATAAATGCTGCCAGAGAAAATTAGACACACAAGTAAGAAAAGTAATTTGGCCAGAGAAAATTATAAATGCCAGAGAAAATTAGACACGCCAATAGAGTAGTAAGCCACAGATAATTTGCTTGAGAAAATAATAAAGAAACATAAACATGCCAGATAAAATTACATAATAGAGAAACACAAATGTAGCAAGCCAGAGAAATTTACAAAAACAAGAACACAAGAAGCTTCAATAAGAAGCCCAAATGCACAGAAAGCAGTTCAATTTTGACAGTTGGAAGGAAAGCAACTGTAACATGCCCGCGAGGGGACCTCAACGGGGTTACAGTTCGGACTCGATTTGTGTCGGTTCTAAATCTGAACCAAAGAGTCCAACTCTGGCAAATCGTTTGAAGAAAAGAAAACAGATTTTGAAAAGAAGTGCCAAACATGGACTGCTTTGCCAGATACAGAGAGTCGCCACCTAAATATTTTTAAAATGGGAAATTTAGGAAACCCTGACTCGGTGCCGAAGGCCACGTGTCCGTCATCACCAAGTGTCTTGGCTCGGGAGCTTGGGTACGATCGGGGAAGGTCAGCTATGAGCACCCCCTTTCGCCCGGTCCGAAGACCGGCCTCTACTAACCGTGATATCCGATTTTGAAAACGTTATGTGTTCTTGTTCCGGTTATTAGCCTAGAGATTACTATGTTATGCGCGCAGCAAACAAGTATAGACTAGATTGCCTAATTTGGAAACAAAGCATTGCATATCCGTTCGTTTTGAAAGCGTTTCGGAATTTGCTACTCGCAAGTAGGCTAAAACACGGATTTCAACGAGTTTTTTCCAAACTCAAGCAATCCAACCTCCACCCACAGGCATTCATCAGTTTATCTCATATAAGCATTTAGCCACATGGTAATCATACTGTCATGTTAGCATTCACACGCATGCGATGTGCTAAAGCATAAATACTTACATCGTACTCCGTGCCAAAACAATAAACTAGTTAGCAAACATGCATGCCCTAGTTCATGTTAAGTGGCTAATGCAACACATACAGAGATGCAGTTTAGAGCAGGCTCGGCTAACCCTAAAATGGCATGTGGAATGCAATCATTTGATGCACGTATTCAAGTTAGATTTGAAAATACAATGCAGTTTGTATGATGTACCGAGCCCGATGCATGTCAACAAATGCATGGATGCACGCATGCATAGCGTAAGGTATGCTAAAATAAACGTGCCCTAATCTACCATCGTAAGCGGGTAAATAAAAGGGAAGAAAGAAGCGGGGGTTGGAAGACATACACACCACTCACACACGCTTATTACAGATTTGCCCTCGCCCGGAGGGACCGAAAGAATTTACAAATTAATTAACTACGCAAGCTAATTAAATATTACAAATTACCTAATTAATTAACAAATTAACCATGCTAAGAAACCCCTCTCGGGGCGGAGGGCTCAATATATGTGCGCTCGGATTCCGCTCGGAATTGCACTGCCATGCCTAGCCTGCCTCTGTTTTCCCCTTGCTTTGCTCCTCTGAAAACTGCCAAAATCTCAGGAATGCCTCTCAGGACACTGGGGGATCCCACCGGCTAAGTAAAATGACCACCGGCACTAGGATGTGGCCATCGGCACAAAATAGATCCACCGGCCATCAATTGACTGCCGGTCGGCACCAAATACTGCCGGCCGGCAATAAGTTCCTGCAGAACCTGCAACTCACAGCAGCAGAGGGCAAAATCTTGCATGGCAATGCAATTCAAGCTATGTATGCACCAATCACACTCCCTATCATGTTAATGACTCAAGGGAGGATGTGCCTCAATTCTCGGGCCACCAATCACGCATTTCTATGCATGGTGGCCTAAAGGATCAAGTGTGCACTTTCATGTCAAATGAAATGCAAACCAATCAAACAAAATGAGGCCCAATTCCTATCACCAAATCAAGGAACAAGGCATGCATGTCTATGTGTGCAATCCTAAACATGTCAACTAGTATGCAACATGGGATGCAAACAAGAATGCTAGTACGCAAACACACATACAAGGCAAGCATGCAAACCAAGCAAAGGGGTGGACTTAAACATGACTTAGGCAACTCCAAATAGGCCCAAAATCAGCAGCCAAAGTGCTCAAAAATGGAGGCTAAGCACACACACATGCATGCACATGTTAAGGCACAAACCTAAGCATTAAACAAGCAACTCTCAAACACACTTGAAAGAGGCTAAACATGGACAATTGGCATGGAATGAAAAGCTTCAAAAACATGTCAAAATGTGGTGCCAAACCAACCCAAATGAGCCAAGCATGAGCATGCAAGCATGGTCCAAGTACTTGAGGCAAGTCATGAAGCCTTGAAGCACATTTAGTATAACAAACATGGCATGCATTAAACAACTAAAAATAGATTTTTAGCATGTTAAAACAAGGCCAAAGGACTACTTAGATGGCATCTAAGTGACTCAAATTCAAAAGCATGCACAATGGTCAAAACATAGGGCATACAACACATGCTCTCAAAGCAACAAAGAGGCAACTAAGGCAAGCATATGAGCATGCCAAAGGGACTGAAATTACATGTTGGATGGTTCCAAACCACCAAAATGATGCAATCAACACATGCTACACATTCACATACTTGAGGCATACAAGCCCGACAAGCCACGAATGCAAAGGAGCTATACTAAGCATGCCAAAATCGACCCAAACAACTATGGACAGACCTAAAGCATGGCAAAATAAGCACAAAACATTCACAAGTCTAAGCCTAAAACATGCTCGAACAAAGGCTAACAACCTAAGGCATATTAAGGAAATTACAAGGCATTACATGGTAGGTGTGCTAAGCATGCATGGTGTACCAAAACCAACACACAACATGATTATATTATGGCATAATAAGCATGAAATTCAGCCTAGACATGATCAACACACATTCTAACATAGGCTCCCTCAAGAAGCCAAAAATGGTCCCTTTCAAGGACAACAAGGAGAGGGGATGGCCCTCCCCTTTTGGAGACTTCAAGGCACCATCTCCACCACTGAAATCCCTCAAGATTTCAGTGGTGAAGAGGCCCAAACACCAAAGTCTCGAAACTTGCACAAAATGGCACAAAACAAGGGCCTTACAAGGCCTAAGAGGGGTCAAACTTCCCCAAAGCACAAAACACTCTTAATAAACTATCAAGAGGGCCTAAAAATAGAACTTTCTTATGTTATACACCAAACACAAAAACAGCTCTAAGATAGGTATAAATAGGATGCAAAAATGGGGAATAAAGTGACTAGTTTCTTACCCTTGAAGAACTTCTTCACAAATGTTGATATTGTTGCTTCTTTGAGCTCAAATCCAACCAAAGACCTCAAGAACAAGCTCTGGTCCTTGAAGAAATCAAGAAAAAGTGAAAGACTAGGTGTTTGTGTGCAATAGTAAGACACAAAGCACCTAGAACACACACAAGGGAGATATAGAGATAGGATATGAATGGAACTCAAACCCTAAAACCAGAGCTTGCTCTGAGTTGTTTTCTCACTAAAAAGCCAACCCTAAAGCCAAGGGGGAAGGGCTCCTCTTATAGAGGAGCCAAACTTGTAATGCTTACAAGTTAAGCAACCAAGAGGGGCATCCCTCCATACACGTGTATGGAGGGGGAGCCAATGCCAGCAGCTGTAATAAAATATCTGAAAAAGCAGCTGAACAGTAGTCGGCCGGCCAAAATGTCATTTTGACAAAATTGGCTGCCGGCCGGCAACAAATAGTGCCGACCGGCACAATATATTGCCGATGGCATAAAACTCCGGCCGGTGGCCTCTTAGCCACGGCCGGTGATGTGTGGGGATGCTCACAAGGCATTCCCTGCCCCTCCAAGGCAAAGCACAAGTGTTTGGTGCAAAACCAGACACAAAACAGTCGAGTTCGGAGATCCTGAGACAAGCGCGCGTAGCCGAGACCTCCGGGAACTCCAAACGAACACAAACAAGGATGATCACCGAGTGTGCCAACGGTGACGTCCAAGTCTTGAGGACGGTCAAAAATGGGGTGTCTACAGCAACCCATCATCAGTTGGAAGCAAAGAAATTCTGGACTTCCAAAGAATTTCTCTGGATTCAACCCAGAGAAATTCAAATTTCTCTGGTCCAGAATTTCTTCTGGAACGATAAAACTCTGATTTGATCAATTTGTCTTTGGTTTTGCTGCTGCTGATTCAATCACAATTTCCTGCACAAACAAATTAATAGTTCTTCTATGAGTTTGTGATAGATTTTCTTTAACATTAATGCTATGAATTCTCTGGGTTGAATCCAGAGAAAATTCAAATTTCTCTGGATCACTTTAAGCCTTCCTCTACTGCTGCCTCTTCCTCAAGCTTCTTTTTCCAATATTCTTCAAGTAGGGGTCCAAATATTGCTTTTCCAGAAACAACTCCAATTCTACTAAACCCAAAAAATCAAAAGACATTATATTCAACACTCAGAGAAATTTTGAACCTAAAGATGTTATATTCAACACTGGATATATATATGTGCTGACATTGTATATATGTATGTATCATATATATATATATATATATATATATGTTTGCAACCATAGATAAGATAACTAAGAGTGACTGTTTGATTATGGTTGCAAATGGTCTTAATGATTAATTATCATATATATACTAGTCAAGACAGTAAGCAACAGATTGTATATATATATATGTATGTATCATATATATATATATTACATCTATCAACTCCACTCCACTCTGTTGTTTACCAGAAAATCAAATTTGCCAAACTTAGTGCTTTTGTTTTGCTGAATTTGTTTTCGTACTCGCCGGAAAATACCCAACACCAGTGTCAGCATCACAAAGGAGAATATCCAGTAGACAGGTCAAAAAAATCAACTCATCTAAAGATGAACAGACGTAAGGTATTTTGGTCCAAGAAATTGATAAAATGCGCAGGTATTTTGGTTAGGGACCTGTGGCAGTATTACATTTTTTAATGTCCTTTATGCAGAAAATTGTTATTATTAGGGAGCTTAAAAAAAAACCCCTTTTAATTATAGAAATGTCACTGCCACATCATTGTGAAGGAAGATTTTGTTTAAGAATTATCAAAAACAACATTTTGAAAATCTATTCATACAAAAAAAGTACATAACAAAATATAATGATGTAAATTTGGTCAAAACCCCTCCATTGGGCCCTTTTTTGGTGAAAAAGACAACCTATAAAATTTTCCTTTATAAACCCCCTCACCTGGAGACCCACACTCAATGGAGGACACAAAAACATTTTTCTATTTTTATTTGGGACAAATCTTGCCCTTCCGGTTCCTCAATAATGCTAACCTACCCATCTCTCTCTCCTCTCTCTCTCTCTCTCTCTCTCTCTCTCTCTTCTCTCTCTCTCTCGCATTATCTCTTCTCCACCCTTTGAAATTGCTTTTGGAGCTGAAACAGAGCTTCTTGAAGAAACAAATCGATTCTTTGCCACCTCATGTTACGATGTTACTAGTTGAGATTCAAATTCAAGAGCAAAAGAGCTTGATGAAATAAAAAAATTGCAATATAAATTGGAAACAAAAGATAATAGTATTTATGCTCTTGAAGAAGAGCTTAATGAATTAATTTCCAATAACAAGTCTCTCGAGAAGAGACAATTTTCAGTGCTTGGTGGTTACATGTATCCTTGTTGTTGATTTGTTATTGAATAGCTGTTAATTTGAATTATTGTTTGTTGATTATTGTTGATTTGTTCGTGAATTTATAGTAAAAGAACTTGTAGAGCTTCCTTTAGTATTTTGTTTTTTGTTACTGATACTCTGTTTAAGGAGTCAATAAAGTATTACTCTGGTAATTAGTAACATGTTATTGTTAAACAAAATAACATGTTACTATGAAATGGAATAACATGTTATTGTTTACGTTAATTTTAACAGTAATTATTGTTAATTTTTT
Source organism: Camellia japonica (assembly GCA_030407325.1). Classification (NCBI taxonomy): domain Eukaryota; kingdom Viridiplantae; phylum Streptophyta; class Magnoliopsida; order Ericales; family Theaceae; genus Camellia; species Camellia japonica. The sequence goes on along the minus strand of JAPPVO010000010.1, from coordinate 87,756,116 downwards.
TTTATGAATTTCATAATCAATATGGATCTTGTTTTGATGAGAGAATTCTAAAAATATTAATTTTATTAAAAATCAACTTATAAATCAAAAGTTATATTATTTTAAAATTTAAAATATTAAATTACTGATTAAAGAATATTTTGGTAATAGTGATATGTGCTAAACTTTTCAAGAAAAACTTTTTATATTTATTCTTAATGTATTAAAATTTTATTATAAGAGGTTCTCACTAAATCCCCCTAAACAAAATATGTAGAATAATGTTATTTATTTATTTAAAACCAAAAAAGCATCAACCATTAATGATAGTGCATTGGGCAGCAAGGAAAATGTAAAAAATTAAAACATTTTTTTTCATCCCACAATACTTCCTAGGGCTGAGCAATGAATCCGTGAAATCCATAATCTGATCCAGTCCAGTCCAATCCAATAGGTTTGGATTGGTTTTTTGAATCCGTGGTTTGGTTTCGGATTGAAGAATTAAAAATCCGTAGTCCACGGATTGGTTCCGGATTGAACCCCACGGTTCCGGATTGGAACCGATCCGGACCGTATACAAATAGTCTATATTTTTATTATACATCCTCTCCCATAGTATCTTCTCTTATTCTATATAAAACCTAAACTCAAACCTAAATTCGTATAATATCTTCTTTTATTACTTTTGTTTGTTAGTTTTTAGTTTTAATTTGTAATGGTCTAAATACTTATGGTGAAACCAGTTTTCTTATGGTTGTTTAAATTCTAGAACAGTATGTCATTATTATAGAAAAACATGTTGCTATTGTGGAACTAATATAGCGCTATGTTTATGTTTTTAAGAAATTAAAGTTTTAAATATATTTTTTTTTGTTATTTAATTATGTGAATCCGTGGTCCTAAACCGATCCAATCCGTGTTTGAATAGATTGGTTCGGATTGGTTCCATGATTTAAACGGATTGGATTGGTTCCAATTTTTCAGGAAATTGTAGATAACGGATTGGTCCTGATTTTATCCTAATCCGGTCCAATCCGGACCATGCTCACCCCTAATACTTCCACGTATTTGAATGCATTTTCACACATTTTAATATATTTTTTGCACATTAATGCCAATTTTTTGGTCGACCATTAACATTCTTCAAAATATTTTAAAATTTTTGTATGTCATTTTTCTATAGTAAATACTTTTGGAATGATGCCTGATAAAATTTTGGAAATTTAAACCCATATATATTGATTGGTATTTTATTTTATTTTATTTTTTTAAAAAAAAAGTCTCATTAATGGCTCTAGAGATATTAATTAATAAAATTTAAAATAAGTATATATTTTTAAGGACATCCAGGTAGAGATCCATTTCTGAACTTGTGACTCAATAGGTTCAAGTTTAAATCTTTTTTTATTTTTTGGCTAAAAAAACATTATCGGTCCAATATGACACTTATCTATCCAAAAAGGACATTAATCTATTCAAAACTTACTCATCTATCTATATGTTTAAATATTATTTATATATTCAAGTGTCACCTATCTGTCCAACTATGAGTTCAAATGTCATTTATCTATACACACGTGTCATCTATTTGTTTAATGTCAACTATTTGTCTATCTCACTGCCACGAGCCGTCGGTAATAGTTTCAACAACTTTCTTTGCATCAGTAACTTTGCAATGCGTGCCCTTATAACAAAAAAAATAAATAAATAAATAAAAAATCTTGAATCAAATAATATATGATTCTATAAGAATGAATTTTTCACCAATTAATTTTATTTCTAATAACACATTTTCGTTAAAAAATGTTAATATGTGTTCTTCTCACTAACAAATGTCCTTTTCAAATGAATGATTACAATCCAATTCAATCCTATCATTTTGTTATAAAAAGAAAAAAAAAATTACAATCATAAATGCAACTTTACATATAACATAAATGCGATTATCATATCATACCATTTTATTATTTATGCAACATTTGATTCCTAAATGCAATTAGCACTAGCTACTTTCTGCTGAAAATTAGCATTTCATCCTTCATTGACAAGCCCCTCACATGGTGAATATTTCTCCACTCACAGTGAGTCCGGATCCTCTGCCGTGTTTGTCTACGGCGCTTCCTGCGATGCTACCAAAACGACGTCGTTTTGGTTTTTTTTTTTTTTTTTTTTTTTCTTTTCCTTCTTGCTTTGTTTTCTGTCCCTTTCCCTGGTTTCTTCTCTCTCAGGCTGAGAACCCTAAGCCACCTAACAGAGCAAGAACAGAGTGACGAAATTTGTTTGCTTCACTAGGCGTTTTGGAGTTCAAGCTTCACTAGTGGGCCCAAATTTGTCTGCTTTCCGAGAAAATGTAGAATTCCTTTCCAACTCAACTCAACTTTGGGGAAATGAGTATGAACTTGAAAAAAAAAATCATCACCAAACCAGTTTTTATTTTTCTGGTGAAATAATTCCCATCACTCGCAATATAATATTGGAAATCTTACTAGATGAGTCAAGATCAGACCCATTGAGAAAATTAATAAAAGGAACACATGAGAAATCATACACAAAAAATCAAACCCAAGCAATCTTTTTTTTTAACAGAAAACCCAAGAAATCAAACATATGAGAAATCAAACCCAAGAAGAAATCAAACCCAAACCACCACCACCTCCCCCAAAACCAGTAATTTTGAGCTCATGCCTTGAATTACTCAAAATCATTTCATGGGTTATTGGGTTGAGGAACTCACTGCTCCCTATAGATCTTGGGCTACAACTTGGGGGCTTTTCAATGTGCCTCTTGCTTCAATGTACCAGAGATTTCCTCAAAGAAAACCACACAGTAGGCATATTTTCTTCTCTCAATCTCATTTGCAAGTTTCAAAGAGTCATACCCTTCAAAGCAAGCCCTAGCTTTTTCTTGCTCACAACTTTCTTCAACCCAAGAAATCTTTTTTTTGAACAGAAAACCCAAGAAATCAAACCCAAGAAGAAATCAAACCCAAAGGTTTGCCGACTCGCCGACTGATATTGTTTCACCTCCGTCCAATCACCTGTCTCCTCTTCATCTCTCTGTTGTGGTCTCTCAAACAAACATTTGAGACCTTTCAGAGCAAACAATACAAAATATATATATATATCAAAACGATGTCGTTTTGGTAGCACCGCAGACAATCTATTAGGAAATTAGGAATGTTAGGAATTTACCCAAAAAATTTAAAAAACACATATTACGCGGATGATATTCAATACAAGATTATGGGGTGGTTTGAGATGATCTAAATAAGTGCATTTTTTAACTTTTTACGAAATGATGTGCAGAAAAGTAGAGAGGTGATGTGATGAAAAAAGATAAAAAGATAAAAGGTGTGTACTTATTAGTACACCCCAAACAAGACCTATGTGTTTGATTCTTTCTGTATATATAGTACAATTGGTCCACACCACACATCAATATTCATAGTAAAAATTTGGATAATTTTTTTTTCCTAGTATTCTGGAGTTTCTATTTTTTATTCATCACATTTTAAATAGTATATTTTGTGCCATAATTATAATTACAACATACATCTATATAATTTTTCCATCCAAATCCCCTCGAATGGGTTTCTGACCCAAAAAAAAAGTGTAAATGAATCATTTTTATTATAATTATAAATATAATAATTCCTACATAAGTTTCATTAATATCTAATAATCTTAATTATGTCATACAAAATGATTTTTAAAATATGAAAAGAGATAGTCATTATAACATTGGGAACAGGGTAGGGCACAGCAGTCTTACTGTGAGGGTTTGTGAGAGTTTATTCCAAACTTATTTTGATGATTTGAACCATTCATATTGTAGGACTCGTTGATTATATCGTCCTTGCAAAAAATTAAGTTAATTGTACATTCGTACTCCCATGATCAAGTACTAATTGTTTTTAAGAAAAATTTTAAAATCATGCTAACCGTATTTTTATTTTTTTTTTAAAACCAAATGTGATTTTAATGTAGGGCTACATATATCCAACTAATTTGATTTTTTTTTTTTATGGATAATCTATTCGACAAACGCTACAATATGAACAGTTTAGATTATCAAAATAAACGCTCACAGCAGCATCCCTGGGTCCTTATAACATTACTCAATTTATAGAAAGAAACCAATGATATTAATATGTTATCAAACACAAAACTTGAACTGATTTGAAGGATTGGATTTAATTTTTATTTGACTTTACGGATACAATCATAATTAAATAAACAAAAACAGTAGAAATTATGAAAATTCATTCCGAAAATAAGATGAATGATGTACATTTAAAATAAATAAGATGTAAAGAGTTTGATTTTGTGCAAATACTTAAAGTGTGTGTGGATAATACACACATTTTGAGGTGACTTATCATTTGTGGTGGGATCATTACATTTTTTGAGGATTATGATTCTCTCAATTCCAAAGTTATTACATTATTCAATGGCTTTCAATAGTTACTTCTAACTTTAAAATAGTGTTAAATTCTCATACTTATTTCACAATCGTTAAATAATATAATGAAGATCTTCCATTACAACCAGATAATAGAGAGGTCTACATATCTGTACTATGTATAATTGCAAAACATTGTTAGGTCTTTATGCTCTAAAACCCAACTTTATTTTCTTAGATTTTTTGAATTTATAAAATATAAAAACACATGTCATGTAACTATTGATTATTTTACTATAAATATAATTATTAATTATTTGATTAATATGTTAAAATCTTTCAACTTTTGACAGATATAAAGAAATTATCCACATATATAAGGAAATTATATCACATTTGTAAATTTATTTATACTATATAGAATTGCAAAATATAGTTAAGTCTTTATAGCTTAAACTTCCCATCCATTTTCTTATATTTTTAAATTTTTTATATTATTAATAATGATGTGTCATAATATTATTGGTTTAAATATAATTTGACATTTTAAATTATATTGAATTTAGTTGCCAAAAATAGTGATTTTCCATTAATTAGCGTTGAATCTTTCCTAATCTTTCTCTTTTAAGATCTCTCCTATAAATTTTAACCAAAATTATGAAATTGAGAAAATTTACTAATTGACAATTAAAATTTTAAATTAAAATTTCATCTCACAAACTTTTCTCTCTCATTTTCAATATATATATATTAATTATTGGGAAAATTGGTCTAACATCCCTCTCTAACTATGGGTAGTAGGAGAGGTTCACAATGATATTTTCTTTTACCTAAGGTCCTTCAACTGAATTTTATGTTTGTAAAATACCTAATCTACCATCCTTTATAAGATACGTTGATTTGGATTTTGGAAAATTGAGGATTTTATTGGTATTTTGTAGGAGATTGCGTAGAGATTTCGAATTCGATGGAGATTGCTCTGATCATCGAGTTGTTGTGTAGGTTTTCAAGTGTATTTTGAATTAGGTTTTTTTGTTTTAATTGTGTTCGTTGTTCTAGTGGAATTCATTTCGAGGTGTTTTGATTTTGTTTGTTATTTGATTCTGTCTGTTGTTCAGTCTTGCAGTGGAGTTTGTGTTGCCCGAAGTCCTTTTAAAGCAGCTTGAGTATATTAATCTAATTTCTATCTCCTCTTGAGTCTTGTGTTGTTATCTATTCTTCCTTGTGATTATTCTTGTATGGATATTTTAGTGTGTTTTAAGATGTCATCTTGTACCTTTGGGAGTTGGAGTGAAACCAGGAAGGTCGGAATGTTTTGAGGTTGTTTTGTCTCACTTTCATGTTGAGACTGCTCGAGCAGTCATTTGGTCGCTCGAGCGGTGACATCGACCTTTCAGTATCTCATTTTGCAGTCTGAACTTCTGGAAGTATGTGTTCTTCGCTCGAGCGAAGTTTTTCATCACTCGAGCTATCTTTTATAGGAGGTAGGGAGATTCTGGGAGTTGGTATTCTTCGCTCGAGCCCAGAATTTGTTCGCTCAAGCGGTCCTCAAATTTGAATTGTTTGCTCGAGCGCAAGTTTGATCACTCAAGCGGTCTGTCTGTAGTCTGCTCCGAAAAATGTATCCAATCACTCAAAAGTTGAGCTTCACACACTTTTCACTTCACTCTCTCCATCTTTCTACATTAACTCTCACTCTCTTTTCTCTTATCTCTCTCTAGAAACCCTCAACCCACTTCATTACTTCCTTGATCTCTCATTACCCATTGAGATTTTGACCATAATGCCTTCTTTAATTTTGGAAAGCTCATCAAGGGCTATGTTGTGTGTGATAGAGATCAGATTTTAAAGCCTTTGATTTCAAAACCTTTCATCTTTTCTTCTCAAAGTCTTGAGATAGGGAGTTCTTTGAGTTATATATATGATTTTAGCATGTCGAGTCATTTTTTTTATGATCTTGGAAGTGTAGTGTGGATTTTGTAGTGTGGGTTTAAAAATGTTGATGAAAATAACTTTTCTTGTGAGAATGTTCAAATAAAAAAATGTTTTATGAACTTACGAAACCCTTGAAAACATCTTGTGAAGAAGAATCTATGAAAAAAAAAAAAAAACATTTTTCGGTCAAACCCTAGTTTTTAAGAAATTTGGGAGAAAGTGGATTTTATGAAATATCTATGAAATTAGTGTTAAATTTCTTATGAAATCGATAGAAATTACTTATATTGATTGTGAAATCGAGATATCCATGGGATGAATAATGGTTGTTGTTGGAAAATGTTATTGGCCTTGAAATGGTATACGTTAGAATATGAATGGAATAGTGATTGTGAACATAAAAATGTATAAATGTCACATAGATTATATTTTATTATGGTCCTTTTTTTAGGATGATTGAACAATGGAAGTTTACTTTGAATAAATGTAGAGGTTTATGGAGATATTGTACAAATGAGATGCTTATGGATAATTACCTCTCATTTCATGCATTTGCATCATTTTGATTATTATTCAATTGTGGCTATGCCTTGGAAACTAATTCATTATTTTGATAAAACAATTTTTGTTATGGAAACGTATGGGATAAATACGTTTGGTAAGTGCAAATAGGGGGTGAATGTTTATTAATTGTTTGAGTGGTTAGAGTAGGTAAAGTAAAAACCGAAACGAAAACACGCACGGAGGAGTACCATGTGCCTTTCGATTAAGGAGCCAGTAAAGTGGGGATTTTGGAGTGCTTTATGCCTACTTGCAGACATCAGTAGTTTAGGGATTACCTAAGTCGTATTTACCACTCCTTATATTATTTGAATCTTATGGAGAAAAAGAACCTTTGAAAAGAAACATAACATGTTTTTAATGAAATCAAAAATTTTGATATTTGAACATGGCATGACATGGCATTCATGTTTATGAGACTACTTAAAACATATGTACTTTGTTAAGATATCTCTACTGGGTTTTGTGCTCACCCCTAGTGGATTTATGCAAGAAAGGATATGGTGATCCCGCCTAGTTGAAGGTGGAGTGTATTGAGGGCAAGAGGCTCTCCTTTTTTCTTTTTTCTTTTTTTTTTTTATTTTTGGCAAGCCAAGGGCTTAATGTGTTAGGGGTTTGACAACCTTTTTGTGTAACCAGGCTTACGCATTGGAACTTGCAGCCTTTGGGCATTTATCTCGTTATTATTTCTTTTACTTTTATATTGTTACACATGCTATGGATTCATCCTTTTTGAAGATTGAATATGTATTGCATGTGAACGCTTTTGTATACCTCTCTTATGAGATGAAATACACATGAAGGAAATTGATTAGTTAGTGTAGAATCGCTTATTGGATGGAATTATCATATCTATTTTATGGCTATATTTTTTGGGGCGTTACAGAGTTGATTTTTGTTTTGTGGAGTTAATTTATGATCATGGAGTTGATTTCTAATCGTGAAGTGTTGCATTGTTTTGTTTCATTATTTCAATTTGCATTGGAGTTGAATCAAATTTACCTAAATTGTTGTTTTTTATTGTTCGATCTCTATTATTGATGAATCAAGTGTTGCACTGTTCCTTCTCTGTTATTGTTTGTTCTCTATTATTGTTTCTAGTGGAGAGTTCAACATGATTATCAATTATAAGTTTATAAATTTCTCTGGTCTATTATTTGTAATCTAGAGAAAATTATGAGTTTATTATTATAATCTAGAGAAAATTAGAATTTTATATGGACATGTTATTATAAGTTTGTTATTTTTTGATTTTTAATTTTCTATAGATTAGATATGTGGATTTTGAAATTAATTGAATGTTTTGTCTATGTTTTTGTGGAATAGTTAGAATTTTGTGTTTTTGATGTGAATTTATTCTTGTTTTTGTGATCTTCAAAGTGAATTTAAGTCTGAAAATTTCTCTGGACTTTTATTTGTCGTCAAGAGAAAATCACAAGTTTGTTATTGTATTCTAGAGAAAATTATAAGTTTGTTATTGTTTCTAATGGAGAGTTCAACATGCTTATCAATTATAAGTTTGCAAATTTCTCTGGTTTTTTATTCCTCTGTTGTGCTTTTTATGTGATTTTATGTGATTTCTTTTTTCTTTTTGGAAATTTAGATGGATATGTCAGTGTTATGCAAATATGGGAATGATACTATTGTCATTAATGTAGATATGCATCGTCAAGCATACTCGTTTTTCAATTGGCTCAATTCCAACTGTTGGGAAACCTGATTTTAGCGTTGATGATACTATGATTTTATCACCATTGAACAAGAGGCCAACTGATAAGCCAAATACGAACATGATTGCTTCTAGTGGAGAGTTCCAAAGGGCGATGGAGTGTAGTCAATGTGGGAGTATTCGTTGCCATGATAAGAGGACATGCAAGAACCTTTAGTTAATAGTTGAAGATATCCATCTATTTTAAATATTTACATTATATTGATACGTTTTATTATATGAATAATATTTATATATATATATATATATATATATATATTTAGATGTGATGTGATTGCGATAAGTTAAGGATTTTGTAACGCCCTCAAAAATAAACCCATAATACATAATATAACATGCGGAATTATAAAATAAAGTATCTTATTCCATTCATCAGAGTACCATGAAATGAAACATCATAATAAATGCCCTATGGGCTTACATCTTGCCAAGCCAACACTTGGACACAATTCCATGAGTTCTAACTCAAAAACAAATAAAGCCCTAGGCTTAAAGTTTACAAGTTGTTCAAATAAAACAAATAAAATAAAGCAAGTCTTCGAGTCCAAATCCTCACAAGCTAAGACCTTGGAGGTAGTGAACACCTGAACCTGAAAATGAAGTTCCCATATAGGGTGAGCCACAACCCAGTAGAAAAATACTAAACCAAGCATAAGAATTAACTTAAGCATTAGCATTCGATACATGTTAACACAAGATAATCAATTTCCAATTTCATGACACGAATGTCTACATTGTCTATGACATATTGTCTATGACACCTTTCACTTTCCAATATTTATTCAACTTTCCAATTATATCATTATGGCTAAGAACCTGGCCAACTATAATAGTGATCCAGATGTCACAAAAATAAATGAGACTAAAGCTCAAACCACAACGCTTCCATACTTCCAACTGATACACATTATAATGATGTATCATATCAACAACAAATAGAAGATTTCTATTATAATTAAGCACACACAAAAGTGATGCTACTGCGTCCATCCCCTATCTCCTCCCAATCATATCAACAACAAATAGAAGTATTTCTATTATAATTAAGCACATACAAAAGTGATGCTACTGGAGCCATCCCCTATCTCCTCCCAACAAATCCGTTTAGAGGTCCATCCCCTATCTTCCCCTAAACCGTGGAGTTCATCCCCTATCTCTCCAAACAAATGCATATGCAATGTAACACACAATTGCTATAATACAACACATAATCAATACAAGTAATGTTCTGTATTAATTCAACAGTCAACAGAAGTGACTTAATTCCAGTTATACCTAAGCCACATGCAAGGTCTACAACAATCACGACTATCCTCCACCGATAGCCCAAAACAGTTATTTCTAAACAAGAAAAAATACAACAATGCATGTAAAATCAACATTCTCATAGGTAAGTATTTAAACTACCCAACATATCATTAATCTCATAATTTCCCCAACTTCATGAATTAAACCCAATTCCACATTTTCCCTTAAATTAATTATACAAATTAATCTAAGCCAAAAACCCTAAGTTTTCTCCCAAAATTACCAAACTACCCCCACATACCAAAATACCAACACTTAGGATTAAAGCGTATAAATGGAGTAGGAAATCCCTACCTCGAAGCAAGAACCAAAAAGAAGAAGACGAAGATGAAGCCCCAAAACTTGAAAGTGCTCCAAACCAACAATTGCTCAGATTAAATGAAAGCCCTCACTCTCCTCTATCTTATTTGTAAAGCAACTAGGGTAAAAACACACCCTAACTAGATCAAACCTAGGAGAGAAGGTGAGTTTGGAGAGAGAATGGTCGTAACTAGGGTTTCTGGATCAAAAAGTTATAAAAAAAAACGTTTTAAAACTGTTGCTGCGTATTTAAACTGGACAGGCTCGCTCGAGCGAAGACATGGTCGCTCGAGCGACCAGACACATAAATCCACGCTCGAGCGAAGAAAAGCTCGCTCGAGCCAAAAACTCGATGCTTCAGGTCTGCAACCCAGAAGCTCGCTCGAGCGACGAGATGCTCGCTCGAGCGACGAACTCGAAAACATACACCTCGCTCGCTCGAGCGAAGAAATGCTCGCTCGAGCCAAGAAACACATCTCTCAGGTCTAAGTACTAGACGCAATCGCTCGCTCGAGCCAAGGAAATCTCGCTCGAGCGAAGAACCAAAAATGAAGACCTCGCTCGAGCGAAGAGAAGCTCGCTCGAGCGACCAAGCCAAAAACTGAACATGCAGACTTGGTTTCTAAACCCAACCAATCTGCAACCAACCTGCTAAACACATCCTATAACCCAAGAATAAGAAATTAAAGGACAACAACAACAAATATAACAGCGGAATCCACGGAACGTAAGTCCGGATACAATAATCAAATGGGAAAAAGACCGGGGTCGCTATAATATTAGAAGAATTTTTGTTATATTTTTTTATGTTGGTTAATAGAGAAGAATTTCTCTATATACCTTGTGTTCTTATTAATTGTTCTTAAAGAAGAATTTCTCTGTAAATTTTTTCGTACTAGAGAAATTTCTCTCTATGAAATTCTAGTAACTTTATACTAGAGAAATTTCTTATTGGAATTTTGGTAATTTCATACCAGAGAACTTCTGTTAACTTGGGTACAATCACAAAGAAATTTATGTGATTTTGGTAACTTTTATCTATCACATTTAATTTACCCAAACTTAGGTAGAGTCAACTCTATAATACACTGTCTTTGCAAAGCATTCAATACGATGAAAAAGGGTCAAACCGTGTCATAGAGAAATTTCTCTATGAATAGAATTTTCTTTGTGTACATTGTTTATATTAGTGAAATTTTGAAAATTAATTCATACCAAAGAAATTCACATGAGTTTTCCTTCAATACATCAAAGAAGATATAATAACAATTCCTAATTACATGGGTCATTTACTAATGCAATGTACAAGATTTACAAACTAATGTTTATATGATTACAAAAATTTACAAGTTTTTTCCTATGATATAATTCATTTGTCTTCTTTTGGGTTTTCTTTGATTATTTCTGGTTGTTTAACTACTTTTAGGTCTTCTTTTGGTATTTTCAACTGGTTCTGTCTATGATCTGCCACTTCAGGTACTAATCTTTCTATGAGCTCTGTTCGCATCAATTTGGCTTCTTTCGTTGACAATTTTTCTTTGACAGCTTAATGGGTGGTTCTATTGCCTTTCGACATCGATCTAAGCTTATAACTCCCTTTTTTTTTTCTGGTGCATTGTCTTTTGATTTGAGCTCAAAACTACTAGATTGAGATGTCCTCTCTCTTTCTCTCATTTTTCTTTTTTTTTTTTCTTCCCATTTTCTAGACAATGAAAACATATAACTATCAATCAACATGCTAGATAAAGTCAAATACACAAGAGGGTAAAAAGTGTGTGTTGGGCAGAGAAATTTCATAAAAAAATCAACATGAACAAACATAGAGAAAATGAACATGACATATAAAAAATCAACATGGCCACAGAAATTACACACATAGACAAACATGCACAAGCGAGCACTAAGCAAGTGTGTGATGGCCAGAGAAAATGAACATGCTAGAGAAATTCTATCTATCAAGTGGAGTGTAATGTGGCTAGTGAAAATCAAATGCACAAGAGGGTAGAAAGTATGTGCTGGGCAGAGAAATTTCACACACATACACACATACATGAACAAACATAGAGAAAATAAATATGACATATAGAAAATCAACATGGTCCTAGAAATTACACATATGCACAAGAGAGTACTGAGCAAATATGTGATGGACAGAGAAACTTCATATCTCAAGGGGAAATGGACAGTGAAATTCAAAACACACATGCACAAATACACACTCAAATAAATTCAAATGCACAAGAATGTACTATGTAACACCCCAAAATAATAGTAACAACTCATCTCATAATATCCAATAGAAAACATAAACATGCGAAATATTAACCTTTCATTTATATTCCTTTCCCATACAAAAAATGACATATACGAGTACACATTCATAAATCCTAGATCATATATCTATAGCATATGTCATATAAGAGTGAACTGAAACAAAAGGTAATGCAAATAGGTTTATGCCCTAATGGCTACATCTTTTCGAGAAATTACTTGGTTACAATAAGATGGACTAAGTCCAAAACAATTAAAAAGCCCGAGGTTTGTGAAAAATATAATTATAACAAAAGAAACAAAAATGAACTTTCAGCTCCACAATCCTCCCAAGCTAAGCCCTTAGTGGAGGTATATCATCAACACCTGAAAGTTGTTTTCCGCATAAGGTGAGCTAAAATTTAGTAGAGATGTATGAAACTTAACGAAGTCATCATTATCTTTTTCCATCCCAAAACAATACCATGCCATCATTATTATATCTCAATTCATGAAAATACATTTTTATATTAGAAAATAGGCAGTGGATGCAAAATACTGGGAATCTCTAGGTACGTACCTGCTAGTAGGTTATACAAGCACTACTAAAGCCATTTTACCGGTACTAACTACAAGGATCGGCACCTAACCGCTTGGGTCTCTGAAGTTTCACCAAGGATATACAGGCCAACAATATAAACCATAACCAGACCCCATAATCAGATTCACCAAGGTATACACCACTTTTATTTAAAAACAATACCCTTTCAATGTTCAAATATGAAACAATATTCAATGCAAGATGAATGAGTAGTTAGTTTCAATTAACCTAATCCTCATGCAATTTCTACAACAATCAAAGCTATCCTTCACCGATAGCCCAAAACAGATATTTCTACTCAATAGATAATTTTCTAACAACAAATACAATCTCAAAATTTCAAAATGGGAGCGATAATAAATATTCAACTCCACCCTCATCATTAACAGATACATTTTTCATATCTTTTCAAAACCTAACATCATTTCCTTTTCTTTCATAAACCAACATCAATGATTTTCAATAAAACCTTCTTTATTTTCAAAATCATAGTTAAGGAACCAACACAACCCAACAATATACATACTTCCACAACCCTTCTCAAGAATTTTTTTGAAAAACTCTTCTTTTATATTCCAAAATCAAAACCCAAGGTTTAACCCAAAATCTCCAAACCACTATACCTTTTAAGGAACATATAACTAAGCTACGAATCATACCAAAGGTTGAAGAAATCCCTACCTCAAGAGTAGAAGAGAAAGAGAACAAGGGTAAAACTTTGATGGACCTGAAAACAAGATCCTCTCCGATTAGAATGAAATTTTTGACGAGTTCTACCTTTTTTTCCAAAGAGCTATGGTGGAGAAATTAATGGGTGAAGTTGTATTTGAGGTTTTAAATAAGAACTAGAGAGAGAAAGGGAAGAAATTAGGGTTAGAGGTGTTTTAGAGAGAGGGAGAAATGATAAAGTGACCAAAAATCCCTTTTTCCGATCTAATATACGCACAGATCGCTCGAGCGACCAAAATACCGATCGAACATCAGACACAATAAATGATATCGCTCGAGCAACCAAAACACCGCTCAAGCATACAATAACCCCTCCCAGAAGTTTTCCAGACAACAAAAGATCGCTCGAGCGCAGAAAGAACTGTTCGAGCGAAGATACCTTACTTTCAGAAGTTTTGCAGACCTGCAAAAATACCAAGGGATCTCAAAGACCGCTCTAACGACCAAAATACTGCTCTAGCGGACAAGAAGAAAACTGGACAGCAACTCTTTTGAAAAACTAACTCCCAACCTATTTTAAACATAACCAACAACTCAACTCAACTCAACTCAATTATCGACAAGATGATAAAGGGTATGAACAACAATTAAAGACATGGAATTTCGAATCTAAAAGCATGAAATGGACTGGGTCTAAACCGGAACCGTTATATACTAAGTAAGTATGTAATGACCAGAGAAATTTCATATCTCAAGAGGCAAGTGTAATGTGACCAATGAAATTGAAATGCACAGTAGAGTACTACATAAGTGTGAGATGGCCATAGAAACTCAACATTGCTAGAAAAATCACACATACACAAATATATCTGTCCATTACACAAAAAAGTTTAATTAAGGCTTTTAGCCTGAGAAAATCAACTAATTAGGGGTTGATGCTCTTACAAATTTCTCTATAAACACATTGAAATTTGGCCCAGGCTTTTAGACAAAGAAAATCAATTAAAATAAAGTTTTGATGTTTTCACAAATTTCTCTAAAATGGCAGAGAAATTTCATTTTTACAAATTTCATAAGGCATCACACAAAGATTTGACTAAGGTTTTTAGGCAAACAAAATCAACTAATCAAAAGGTGATACTTTCACAAAGTTGTCCATAAAGACAGAGAAATTTGGCTTAGGGTTTTAGCCAAGGAAAATCAACTAAAATAAGGATATTTTCACAAATTTCTCTAAAATGGCAGAGAAATTTCAATTTTACAAATTTCTCTAGCCATTACACAGAAATTTGACCAAGGTTTTTAGGCAAACAAAATCAACTGATCAATAAGTGATACTTTCACAAATTTGCCTAGAAAGATAGAGAAATTTGGTTTATGGTTTTAGCCAGGAAAAATCAACTAAAATAAGGTTTTGATGCTTTCACAAATTTTCACTAAAATGACAGAGAAATTTTATTTTTACAAATTTGTCTGACCATCACACAGAAATTTGGCCCAGGTTTTTAAACAAACAAAATCAGCTGATCAAGAGGTGATACTTTCATAATTTTGTCCATGAAGATAGAGAAATTTGGCCTAGGGTTGTAGCCAGAAAAAATCAACTAAAATAAAGTTTTGATGTTTTCACAAATTTCTCTAAAATGGTAAAAAAATTTCATTTTTACAAATATCTCTGACTATCACACAAAAATCTGACCAAGGTTTTTAAGCAAAAAAAATCAATTGATCAAGAGGTGATACTTTTACAAATTTGTCCATAAAAACAAAGAAATTTGGCCTAGGGTTGTAGCCAGGAAAAATCAACTAAAATAAGGTTTTAATACTTTCACAAATTTTCACTAAAATGGCAGAGAAATTTCATTTTTACAAATTTATATGGCCATCACACAAAAATTTGGCCCCGGTTTTGAGATAATCAATCTCAGTTATCACATTGTAATGAATAACCATTATTATGAAATCGAAACCCTAATTTCACTGAGGTTGAATATAAAACAGAATCAACTGTAAAATCTAGAAAAAAAACTAATTAAGGAATTGAAAAACTTACCATAGTGAGGTGGTGAGGATGAAACCCTAACTCCGAAATGCGATGAAGATGAAGATGAATTGAGATCAAGGATAAAAATGTGTCAGAGAAATTACGAAGCTGGATGAAGAATGACAAAGATTCTCGCTATCGATCATAGCGAATGACAGAGACTTTCTCTGTCAATCGTGAAGAAGGTGAACTTGATTGTGGAGAAGATGAACTCGATCGCGTAGAAGATCAGTCGCCGGAGAAAATAGAAATCCTTTTTATGTATTGATTGTGGAGAGAGAAGATGAACAAGTAGGTATTTTGGTCCAAAAACTATAAACAATATGTGCTTTGCTTCTTCTTCTTTTTTTCTTTTTTTTTTTTTTTTTGGAGGGATCCAAGCCACTACGATTTTTTTAGGTGTCCCTTATCCTCTAAAATTAGAATATTATGGACCTTAAAAAAAAATTCCCTTAATTATTCTATATTTGTTTCAATACAATTTTTTCTTTTCACCTAATTGATAAATTTGCAACAATTTAGACTAGACATTTATCTCTCATATCATGTGGATGATCCTGTTAAAAATATTGGACTTTTTTAAGAACTTGCTAAATATGATAGACCCCGTTAAATTTATTTTTTTTTTTTAAATTGTCAATTAAAAAAATAACAAATAAAAATGAAATTGTCTTTACTTAAATAGTTAAAAGGTGACATGCTAAAACCAGATAGAAAGAAATGTTTTTTTTATTTTAATAAGAGTTATAATTGGTGAAACTTACTTTTTTATTAAAAAAATACAGTGATGGTTGCACATGATAATTTATATTTAATAAATTTAAATTTTCACATATACAATTTAGATTTCAAGTTGTTTAGTATTTTTAACGAAGCCCGCTTGAATTTAATTCAGATTTCAAAATTTAAGCCTAAACCCTCACTAATTAAAAAATATGTCGCTCTATCTTTAAAAATATTCAAGTTGGAATTGGATTGTTTGAGTTGAACTCACCCAAATTTGCAACTCTAGCAAGAGAATTGAATATTACCTTATTGAGTTTGTAACAAATCAAAAGTTGACACATAAATTGCACGTTATTATGATAAAATGGTGAAGCTTAAATTATGAGTCATAAAATTTTTATTTTTTTGTAATTTACATACAAATCCTAACTATCTATATTGTTTTATTTAATAATATCTTATTAATTTTTTCACATTTCATGCATAGTATGAATTCATCGGTAGTTTAAACTAATCACATTTTATATATTATTCATCCACTAAAAAAAATATGTGAACAATTTATTCATGGATACGAGCTATACATAAAATAATTCAGCCTCGTTACAGAGCCCGAAAGCCCCGGCTCGAATTTGGCTCGAATTTGAGAAGGAAGAAGGAGGAAGAAGAAAAAGAAGAGAAGGAGGAAGAAGAAGAAGAAGAAGCAGAAGCAGAACTGGAGGGGCCATCAAAATCGGGCTGGAGGCGGAGGCGGAGGCGGAGGCGGGCGGAGGCAGAGGCGAAGGCGGGGCTGCGATGTGATGATTGGCCGACGAGCTGAGACGAGCAACAAGCTGCGACGATCGGCTGACGAGCGACGAGCTGCGACGACTCTCTTTCGCCTCTCGCCTCTGTTTCTCTTCACCTGTGTTCAAAACGAAGAAGAAGAAGAAGAAAAGAAAGAAAAGGCAGAAAAAAAAAAAAAAAAAATTTGAAACCCAAAACGACGTCGTTTTGGGTTTTGAGCCGAATTCGAGCCACTGATTTCGGGCCCTCAAACATTTTTCAAAATAATTAATGTCCATAAATATACTAGTCCAAATAATTTTTTAGGCAAAATTGTTAAATAAATTAAACAAGTTTAATCCGTAACTGTGTGTTTAGTTTATAAATATGAGTAGAAATTTTGAAAAAGAAAGTAAAAAAGTAAATAAAATGAAAATAAAATATGAAAAATACTTGAGATACTTTAATTTCTCACACTTAAAAATCACCTCTAACGATATGTTTGATAAGTGTCAAATTTTAATTTGTCAAATATTTTTATCATATGGAGTCTAACTTCAATGCCACATCATTAAAGATCATTTAAGGGTGATAAATTAAGAATATTTGGCATTGTTAATAATTGGTGGTACTACACACATCAATTACTATACTAATTAGTGTACTAACACATGCTATAGCATTACAATTTCAAAAACTATGAACTCCATCCATTATACAAATTATAAAGATGGGCAAATTACACTAACAATCTCTATAGTTTGGGGCTCGTGTTACTTTAGTATCTAACTTTTCAATTGTGACACATTTGACCCTGAATTTTGAATTTTGTTCTAAATAAGGACAATTAAAGATACCATTACTTAATTTCAAGGGCAAAATTGTTAAGTTGATAAAATATAAACTAAGACAAAAATAAATGTCAAAAAAATATTTTTTAATTTTTAAAAATTATTTCTACCCACCAAAGATAAAATTATGCCAAAATGATTAATCTTTTAGACATTTTTTTTTTTTTACCAAATTAATTTTTATTATGTGTTTAGATAATAATCATGTAATGGGTGGTTGTTAGAATTTTAATGTGTGATCGATATATTTAATATATGAAATATTTTTAACCTTAGATGTTTTGATTTAATAGACTGGTTTAATAATGATATCAAAATTGTCGCCATATTTGACTTTTGGAAAAATAAAAACTAATTTAATGAAAATAAAAACAATCACCCATTACATGATCATTATCCAAACATATAATAAAAATTAATTTGGTAAAAAAAATAAATGTCTAAAAGATTAATCAATTTTACATAATTTTATCTTTAGTGGGTAGAAATAATTTTTAAAAATTTAAAAATATTTTTTGACATTTATTTTTGTCAAATTAGTTTATATTTTATTAAATTGATGATTTTGCCCTTGAAATTAAGCAATGGTATCTTCAATTGTTCTTGTTTAGAACAAGATTCAAAACTCGTGGTCAAATGAATCACAATTGAAAATTCAGGGACCAAAGTGACACAAACCCCAAACTATAAGGATCATTAGTGTAATTCGCCCATATTTTTAAAATTTTAAGCAATTTTTTATTATTTTAGATACACCTTACTTAGATGTATCTAAAAAGTAAAATATTTGTAAAAAAAATTTTAAAAAATCATTAAGAATACAAGAATACGAAAATGTACTGAATTATTGTATTTTTTTAAAATATATTTTTGGTATTTAATGAATTTTTTTTTAGAAAAAATTCACAATATTTAAAAATTAAAAAAAAAATTGATTAAAATATTAAAAAAATCAGTAAAAACAAAAAAAATAAAATTTTCAATCCTCTTAAAAGTAAATCCTAAATCCTGAAGTCAAATATTTTACATACTTTTTGTTTTGCCTTTCCAAATTCCTTTCAAATCCATGTTACCAAACAGAAGCATCAAGAGATTTCTTCCAGCAGTCAATGACTTCTCTGCTGTCCAAACAATATCCCTCAGGGCCGGCCGGAGCTCTTGCTACGAAACTGATTATACTCAAAGGTGTCACCGCCACCCTTCTTCACCACCACCATCGTAAGCACCGCCGTGACAGCAAACATCTCCGCCTCAATCATCATAAATGCAACATTACATACTAACATAAATGCAATCATCATATTATATCATTAAGAATGCATATTAATCTCACTATCATAGAAAGTGCTCGTTTGACTAATATTTTGGGATTAAAAAAGTACCCAAAAAAAAAAGTTATATAAATTAATAAGATAAAATATTATTTTTTATCTATAATTATTATATTTTTTCTCTCACAAAAATCAAAAAAATCCCAAAACAAAAACCAAATGAGGGCAAAAAAGTTTGCTATATTAGCCAATGCCAAATGACCCCAAAATAACAAACACAATAAGAACTTATTTGAGGTGTGCTATATAAACACATTTTTTATTTTTTTTGAGTTGCATCACTTTTTTATTTTTCTATATATTTTTTTATAAAAAGTCAAAAATACACATATCATCCCAAATAACCTCTAAACGCATTGTATTAAATAATATATATATTTTTTTAATGTGACTACCTTTTTATGTAGTATAATGATTCGTAGCTCGAAATTAATAGCTCGAATGGCCCGGAAAAAAAAAAAAAAAAGCAAAGTGTTTTCTCTCTCCTCAAAACCATCTGTTTGTACCCACTTTCTCCTCATAGACTCCAAAATACTCTCCTTAGACTCCAAAATATATTCGTTTGGGAACTGGGTTGGCTTTTTGGTTTTTTAGCTTTTTTGGCTATTTTAGCCTAGGCTAAAAAGCTTGGTTTAGGAAGGGCTTTTTGACTTTTTTGACTTTTTTTGTGAGAGAAGAGTGTAATGATTATGGGTTGGATGTGATGTTTTGTTTGTTATGGCTAAAATAGCCTATTTTGTTTTTTGTGGCTAAAATAACCCCAAATCTATCCAAATCCACTTGCCAAACCATGCCAACTGTCTACTCACTCCAAAAGCAAACCAAACGGTAAAATCGAATAAGGCAAAAATACTCTCCTTAAACTCACTTTCTCCTCACTTTCTTCCTCTTTTTCCTTCTTCTGTTTTTTTCCTTCTTTCTTCTTCTTCTTTCTAAACTATTGAATGAGGCAAAACAAAAAAACAATATACAGAGAGAGAGAGAGATGGGAATTTTACACCAAAACCAAAACCAAGCCCACAACCACAAATCAAAATCGACATTGAAACCCAAACCAGACAAAATCAAACAAAAATTCGAACAAAATCAAACAAAAATACGAACTTCCATGAACTAATTGATGCATGTACATATATATACATATACATGTATATATATATATATAAATGTTGAAGACAAAGGTTTATACCTTTTTGGTTGATGATGATTCTCTCTCTCTCTCTCTCTCTCTCTCTCTGCTGTGTTGATGATGATTTGTTAATTTTTGGTTGATGATGATGATTCTCTCTCTACTTCTCTCCTCTTCCCTTCTTCTTCTTCTTCTTTGTTTTTCTTATGCAGGTTATGGAAACGAAGAAGAAAAGGAAAAAATAAATAAATAAATAAATACCAAAACGACGTCGTTTTGGTATTTTCGGGCCATTCGAGCCGCTAATCTTTCGAGCTACATAGCGAGACTATTTTATGTATTCATTTTCATTTTATTTTTATTATTTTTATTTTTATTTTTATTTTATTTTATCCATTCACCTCGCACTTGTATTTTTTTTTCCGATTTAATTAATCAAATAGATATTGAATATCAATTAATGGTACAATACACCAACAATCTTCATTTCAATACTATGTGTGAGGACATAATTTTTGGATGACAACACGTGGCCGAGGTGACACCGAAGTGTCAGCCGAGGTGCCATGTGTCCTGGACATGATGCCGAGGTAATCTCAGCTAGGCCGAGGTTATATGCGAAGAAACCGAAATCTAGAATAAACAGATAAGGGACAAGAGTCATAGAATGGGAGAGGATTTCAGTTTGGATAAAGATAAGACTCTTAGAGAGTTTATCCCAATCCTATTGGAAGTCCAAGATTAGCAGTAATCCTAAGTTCATTGAAGCTAGGCTTCTATTGGGATTAGGTAAGTGTTGGCTATAAAAGAGAGGCACCCCTATGAGTCTAAGATATGCTTTTTATGCTCTGAATAGTGAGTTAAGTACTTTTGCTATCTTTGAGAGATAACTGACTTGATCGTCAGAGTGCCCCCAGGTGGACGAACCACCGCCGGAATCTCTTCTTTTTGTGACAGGTCGTTCGGGCTTAATCTATTCTGCCAGTGTTCTCCAGCTGAGTGCTTGATTGGCAGTGTGGTCGGAAATTGACACGCACAATTTGGCGCCGTCTGTAGGAAAGAAAGGAGAATAGATGGCCAACGACGGATAGAAAGAGAAGGTTGTGGACGACACCCTTACTGAGAGTGGGAAACATATTGACCTTGACGTTGAAGAAGACAACTGCAACGAAGAGACTCGTGATAAGAATCACGAAGGAAAGGACGTCGGCCAGGAGGGCGGCGTACCGAAGAAATCAGACCGGAGCGGGTATTATAACAAGGACAACCTCTAGGTATGGAAAGATAGATGCCTGAGGAGGGACGACGAGATGAAGAGAATGGCGGACAAATTGGCGAACCTGCAAACGGTCGTCAATTTCATGATGCAGAACAACGTCATGCAGCCACCATTCCCGCTACAAGATACGCCGATTCCAACGGCCAAGAAAGACGTCCAGAAAGGGGGACAGAAAACGGTTCCTGCAGTTCCTCAGCATAGCAGGACCGAGGGACATTCTCACCGGCCTTCGCGGGAGGTCGGGCATGGAGAATCTTAGAAGACACATCGAACAAAAGAAACCTGCACCAAAGAACATCGGGATGTTTAGGGAAAGGAACTCTGTTTTGACACGACCAATGGAAGGAGGTCCAAAAGGACTCACAATGACACTGGAAGTAGTGCACCAAAGAGGCAAAAATCCGGAGATAGCCGAGCTCCTGGACGAACCAAGGAGGATCTAAGGGATTACTTCCAGAGAAAGCGACAAGATGCCGATGTGACCTCTCCAGTCAAGCTGAGGACACCGTTCTCGGTAGAGTTGGACAAATTTGAGGCCCCGAAAAGGTTCCACATGCTGAGATTCCAGATATACAACGGTAAGTCGGACCCGAACTTTCACGTCAACTTGTACCTGAACTCGGTGACATTATACACCGAGAACGAGCCGTTGCTCTGCAAGGTGTTCCCCTCGTCCTTTGGGGAAATTGCATCAGATTGGTTTCACCAGTTGCCGAAAGGAACTGTGAAAACCTGGGAAGGCCTGGCCGAGATGTTCGTGGCCAGGTTTGTGACAAACAAACTACAGCCATTAAGGGTGGATTCCTTGATGGCCCTGAGAATCAGTGAGGATGAAAGCCTTAGGGCTTATGCCAAGAGGTGTTACGAGGTGTTCAACCGAATACCAGGATGTAATCAAGAGGTGGCGGTCGTGTCCTTTAAGAACGGCCTGAAAAATGACTGTCTGCTATGAAAATCACTGGCAAAGGCACTGCCAAAGAGTATGGAAGAACTCGTGGCCAAAATAGAGAAGTATGCAAGGGCCGAAGAAGACACGCCGGGGACAAAGGCGTCAACACAAGAAAAGATAAACGGCTCGCCGAAGCAAGGCCGGGGTAACACTGGATGCAGCAAGCAAGAGACAGGATTAAGGACTACACAGGCAGACACAACTGATCCCTCCAGCCTGAGTAAGCAGATCCAAGATTCTAGAAGACAAGATCTCAGCCTAGATGATTAACTTCGAAAAGAGAAAAGCTCAGCCTAAGTTAAAGACTTTTCATATAAGGTCCACAAAGAAGTAGGTGGAAGCCATGCAGGGGGCAAATCCCTTGCCTATAGAGCAATATCGCAAGGATTCTTTTGGCCTTACATGCAAAAGGAAGCTGAAGCCTATGTAAAAAAGCGTGAAAATGTTGAAATCCACCTGCAACGTGCGAGAGAACAGCAATTCGGCTGGGGGCATAGAAGGTCAGCTCAAGAGAGTTCAAGGTTAGGGACCTCATCCTGAGAAAGATTGTCGGCAAGAAGAAGGATAATAGGGAGGCCAAACTTGGCCCAAATAGAATCATCTCGGTTGCCGGCAATGGGGCATATCGGCTGAAGTAATAATAAAGTGCTAGTTTGATTTTTGTGAATTTGAAATCTGTGCGATAGGACCGACCAGTCCTATGACGATGTTTCTTATTGAAACATGACGAATAACTTAGACTTATTATATGACAGAGTTCCTACTTGCATATAATAGAGTTGAACTAAGTTGGCGATGTTTCTGATTGAAACATGACGAATAACTTAGACTTATTATATGGCAGAGTTCCTACTTGCATATAATAGAGTTGAACTAAGTTGGCGATGTTTCTGATTGAAACATGACAAATAACTTAAACTTATTATATGGCAAAGTTCCTACTTGCATATAATAGAATTGAACTAAGTTGGCAATGTTTCTGATTGAAACATGACGAATAACTTAGACCTATTATATGACAGAGTTTCTACTTGCATATAATAGAGTTGAACTAAGTTAAATTAACCTGGACTTGCCATATCAGCAGAGTCAAACACAGATTGAAACTAAGTGCACTTGGGTAAGATTAACAGAAGAACCAAGGTTGAGAACATCGGCTAGTCTCTGTTTAAATATAGACTTCGGCAACGAGGTCAGAGCCACATGCTTAATGAGAACCCAAGTGGAACTTAAGTTCACATTAGGGGGCAGAGGGCTGGAGAATGATGCTTGGGAGTTGGAATTTTCAAGCCAAGATCGGTTGAACACTTGTTGAAATTTTTAAGAAAAAAATTACAAGTTGAAGTTAAAACAAGGTCATGTTTAACACTTGTTGAAATTTTAAGAAAAATTTACAAGTTGAAGCTAAACTAAGGTCATGTTTAACACTTGTTGAAATTTTATGAAAAATTTACAAGTTGAAGTGAATCCGAGGTTATGTTAAAGAAAGATTGGTTTAAACACTTGTTGAAATTTTTAAGAAAAATTTACAAGTTAAGCCAAGGTTGTATTGAAAAGAAGTACCTATGTACTTGCCGAAATAAACCGATAGTGGTTTAACCGAGGTATTCCACCCCGAGGAGGTTGCACAGTTAAGGTGTACATTGAAGACATGCAAATTATTCTAAGTATAGAATCATGCAAGAGTAAAAAGAAGACAAACATTCAAAGCACTTGAAAGGGAAAAAAGTTGTATATGCATTCAGATAAGGAAAGAAGGCACCTCGGCCTGACATTGAAGAATGATTGTTTAGATTACAAAAATGGCACGTCGGCCAAATTAAAGCTTACATTGTTTCAAAAAGTAAGAAAAAAGTACAAGGTACAAAGAAAAACACAGACTGATAAAGGAGGAAATAGTGACTCACCGAAGAAAAATGAAGCCGGTGTTGAGTACGCCGGAGTCAGATGATGGCAGCAAACGGAAAGGATCAGCAAAAACCTCGCCGGAGGAGGTGAACGGCGGTGATTGCAGAGAGCTTTAGAGCTTGAAGCAATAGGAGGATTAGAGAAAGTTAGAGAGAGAAAGCTTGCACGAAGACGAAGATGCAAAAGTGAAAAGACGGAGAGAGAGAAGTGATTTTGATCAAACACACAAAATGGCGGCAAAAAACGCATTTAGTGTGCCTAGGACGACGTGTTTGTCAGACGGCGCACGCAAGTGCGATGCGACTTAATGGCGCGTGTCGAGCACGGCTCAGTAGGGAAAAGACGCGTGGCAAAAACGGTTGAGTTGCTGTGCGTGACAGCTCATACGCGCATGATGAAACTCTTGGAGTTCTTAATTTAATGGAGCAGGACCTCGGCTAGGAGGACGATCTTGGTTTTGAAACTTGAACAAAACTTGGTTTTTTGGTTCTAAGGCATTGATGAAAACAGAATAAGTCTTGGTCATATTTGAGCCGACGAATGATGACCTCGGTAATGAAGGATAAAGCGAACTTAGCCGGTGTGCTAAATGAAAGGAATGATATAGGTTCCATCACCTCAAGATATCGAGGTAATAGAACCTAGGGGCAGTTGTGGGGACATAATTTTTGGATGACAACACGTGGCCGAGGTGACACCGAAGTGTCAGCCGAGGTGCCATGTGTCTTGGACATGATGCCGAGGTAATCTCAGCTAGGCCGAGGTTATCTGCGAAGAAACCGGAATCCGGGATAAACGGATAAGGGACAAGAGTCCTAGAATGGGAAAGGATTTCAGTTTGGATAAAGATAAGACTCTTAGAGAGTTTATCCCAATCCTACTGGGAGTCCAAGATTAGCAGTAATCCTAAGTCCATTAAAGCTAGGCTTCTATTGGGATTAGATAAGTGTTGGCTATAAAAGAGAGGCACCCCCATGGGTCTAAGGTATGTTTTTTATGCTCTGAATAGTGAGTTAAGCACTTTTGCTATCTTTGAGAGATAACTGACTTGATCGTTGGAGTGCCCCCGGGTGGACGAACCATCGCCGGAACCTCTTCTTTTTGTGACAGGTCGTTCGGGCTTAATCTATTCTGCCAGTGTTCTCCAACTGAGTGCTCAATTGGCAGTGTGGTCGGAAATTGACACACACACTATGTGACATAGGCAAAGTAACGAAAAATCTAAAAGTGAACCCTTTGGACAATCAAATATCATTTATAATTTATATATTTTATTTTGGTCTAAACTAATAATATTTTTCATTTCAAATGATTTGTTACATTTTTACCATATTTTTCATAACAAAACTATTTACTGAATTTTACAACAACCATACATTTAGGGGTGAATTATTTTGAAAATAAATGTAAATAAAATATTATTAATATAAGATTAAAATAAAATATTTAAAAATTAAAAATGATAATTGAATATTTATTTGATTAATTAATTTAAAAACACATGGGTGGAAGATGGATGGATTAGATAAAAAAAAAATTAATGAAAAGATAAAATGAAGAGAAAATATATGGGTTATGCTAGAGATTTCAAATGATTTATCAAATCTTTCACATAGGTATGAGATCTACATACATATAAGTTTGTGTGGGTCCCACACCCATATGAGAGGTTTGTTAAAAAATTTGATAAATCATTTAGGATCCATAGCATTTTCCAAAATAAATAAGAGGGTATCACTACAACAAAATGCACTTTTGGTGACTAAAAAAAATTTAGTCACCAAAAGTTGTGGAATTGACGACCAAAAATAATATTAGTTGGCAAAAGTCAAATATTTAGTTATTAATTTTTTTTAGTCAGGGAATATTGATTACTGGCCACTAAAAAAAAATTTAGTCGCTAAAATATCACAATTGGCGACTGAAAAAAAATTTAGTAGCCATATAGCTAGTTTTGGATACTAAAATTGTTTAGTAGCCGAATGAAAAAAAAAAAATTTTTTTATATTTGGCAACAAGAAGTTTGATCACCAAAAGTATATTTTCAGCGACAAAAGAATATATTAGTATATGTATAGTTTGTTTTAGCTACTAAAATTGTTTAGTAGCCGAATATTTTTTTTCTTTTCGTGACCAAAAGTTTGGTAGTCAAAAGTATATTTTTAACAACAAAAGAATATTTTAGTCGCCAAAAACAAATATTTGGAGGGAGATTTCAAATTTTGCTAATTGTTATTAATTATATATGTGTTTAGTCGCCAATACCTTTCCTTTTGGCAACTAATTGTTTAGTCGCCAATTTAGGACTTTTGGCAACTAAATATTTTTTTTGTTGCTAATTCCTTTCCCGACAATCTTCCCGCGACCAAGCCAATGACCAAATTATTTAGTTGGGAAAACTTTTCGATGACTAAAATATGACTTTTGGCAACTAAAAATTTAGTCGCCAAAAGTACAATTTCTTGTATTGTAGTCACATTAGTCAAAAAAATATATATATTATTTAATACAACATATTTATTGTCTTTGTCACTTTCTATGATAATCGGATTAATTAATCTTATTTAATGCATTTTTAACAAACAATACATTTTTATTATTTACGGTGGTGCTATATGCACCAATTAGTGTACTAATTAGTGTATCAACACTAGTTATGACATTATTATTGACCCCACTCATTAATCACATTACAAATATCAAAAACCTTTTAAATTATGTCACATCATCAATTGGTACACTAATTAGTACACTAATTGATGCATATAACATTATTCTTGCATTTATGTTAGTATGTAATGTTGCATTTATGATGATTGAGGCGGAGATGTTTGTTGTGGTGCTACATGCACCAATTAGTATACTAACTAATGTACCAATATTAGTTATGATATTATTATTGACCCCACTCATTAATTACATTATAAATACCAAAAACCTCTTAAATTATGCCACATCATCAATTAGTATACTAGTTAGTACACTAATTAGTGAATATAGCATTATTCATTGCGGTGGTGCTACATGCACCAATTAGAGTATTAACTAGTGTACCAACACTAGTTATGATATTATTATTGATCCCACTCCTTAATCACATTATAAATACCAAAAGCCTCTTAAATTATGCCACATCATCAATTGGTATACTAGTTAGTACATTAATTGGTGAATATAGCAATTTTCTTATTATTGACCTCATTCATTATACAAATTACAAATATAAAAAACCTCTTAAATTATGCCACATCATTAATTGATACACTAGTTAGTAGTTAGTACACTAGTTGGTGCATATAGCATTATTCTATTATTTACGTAACATTACACTTTGGATTCCTACATGCCATTAGCACTAGCTACTTTCTGTTGATAATAAAAAAATCAAATTTTCTAACAAATATCTCACATAGGTGTGGGATCCATGCCATATGAGTCCTATGTGGGTTTTACACTAGCACTAGCTACTTTCTGTTGATAATAAAAAATATCAAATTTTCTAACAAATATCTCACATAGGTGTGGGATCCACGCCATATGAATCTTATGTGGGATTTACACATATGTGAAACATTTGATACAAAATTTAATAATTTTTTTTGAAATATCTAACATTACTCGCTGAAAATTAGCATTTCGTTCTTCATTGACTAGCCACAAATCTACATGTCAGTAAATGCTACAGTCATTTCCCCTTAGCAGTAGTTAGACCATTTCCAATGGTTACTCAAACCTCTCATCAAATTTGAATTTGATGAAAAATGAGTCCTTTTGCTGTTTCAACTGTTGCATCAAATAGGTATTAAATTGAAGATTTCACTTTTTTGTCATCAAACTGAGACCAATGTGCTTTTCATCAAATCATTATTCATTGCCGTTGTCTGATGTCTCCCAAATGTCCTCCCGGATGACCACCTCAAGAAAAAAATTTGTGAAAAAATTGCACTGGCCAATCAACTTTCTAGTTGACCACCTCAAGGCAAAAAAAAAAATAGAAAATTTACATTAGCTGGTCGACCGACAGGACATCCGCCTGGTCTATCGGTGTTCTAATGAAATTCCAAAATCTTCTGTTGGAACACTTGATATCAAAGGAAGCTTTTACTCAAATTTGATGAAAAAATTGATGCACCATTAGAGATACTCTTAGAAATGTTAGGAATTTACTCCAAAAAATTTCAAAATACAAATTACACGGATGATATTCAATTCAAGTGTGAGTCTCATATAATAATTAAATTTATATTTAAAATGTCTATGTGCACAAAAAGGATCAAATACAAAATACATAGATATAAGATAAAATTATGTGTCTGATTCTTTTTGTATACGTAACACGACTGATCCACATCACACATCAATATTCATAGTAACAATTTTGGTAATTTTTTTTTTTAGCATTCCAGAGTTTCTATTTTTTATTCACCCCATTTTAAACAGTATATTTTGTGTCATAATTATAATTACAGCAATATTATATCCAACAATGCTAGGTAGCTCAAAATTTTGTGGCTCAAATGGCTCAAATCACTTAAAACGGCGTCGTTTTGAGTGTAAATGAGTGTAAAACGACGTCGTTTTGACAGATTTGAGCCATTTGAGCCACAAAAATTTGAGCTACCAAACATTTTCCTATTATATCCATATAATTTTCTTGCCCGAATCTCCCTGAATGAATTTTTGACTGGCATTGATCAGAAACCCATTCGAGAGAAAAAGTACGTGGATGAATAATTTTTTCATAATTATAAATATAATAATTCTTACATAATCTTCATTAATATTTAATAATCTTAATTATGTAATATAAAATGATTTTGAAAATGTGATAAAATAGATAGTATTACTCAATTTATAGAAAGAAACCAATCACTCTGTTTGGTTTTGATTTCCAAAATACATTTTTCAGAAAATTTTATTTTTTTGTTTTCTGTATTTTTTATTTTCATTGAATTTTTTTAATGTTTTAAGTTAATTTTTAGACACACATAACATAAATATACTTGAAAAGTATAATATTTATAAAAAAAAATTAAAAATTCACTAAATACCAAAATATAAAAAAATAAAAATAAAAATTTAATACATTTTTTGTATTTTTGTGTATTTATTAATTTTTTAAAAATATTTTTTCACAGTACATTTAAAAAAGTAAAAAAAAATGCTTAAAATTTTAAAAATATTCAATAAAAGCAAAAAAAAATACAAAAAAATAAAAAACTCAATTTCTAAAAAATTGAATTTAAAAAATTAAAACCAAACACATTGAATGATATTAATAGTTATCAAATACAAAACTTGAACTGGTTTAAAGTATTGGATTTAATTTTTATTTGACTTTACGTGTACAATCATAATTAAATGAACAAAAATAGTAGGGATTATGAAAATGGCGCTGGCTTCTCTTCAGTTTAAAATTAGATTGGGGTGTCTTGTTGGACTTTCATGGGCTCATTACGGAATCTATATTAATAATTCGAACTGTTCAATATTTAGGTCTTGTCAATAGTTATTTGACAAGATCAAATTTGTGTCAACAGTAATTATAATTTTAAAAATAAAGTATTGATATAAATTTAATCTGATAAAGTGACTATCAATATCCGATTAACGTAATTTTTTATATCGATGAAGTACTCGACAAACCATACATATTGAACGATTTGAATCATTAATGTGGATTCCGAGATGAGTCAAATAGAACGCTCCAGTTGGGTTTCACCGGAAACAAGCTGCTTCCTATGAAAATATATTTTGAAAATAAGACGAATGATGTATATTTTGTTGTGTGGATACTACAGACATTTTAATTGGTTGAAAATAGTGGGACTTACAATTTTAGGTGGGATTATTACACTTTCTGAAGGGTTATGATTCTCTTAATTCCAAAGTTATAATTAATGATATTCATTACATTATTCAATGGTATGTAATAATTTTCTTATATTTAAAATAATGTTAAATTTTCATGATTATTTTACAACTGTTAGATAATATAATAGAAATCCTCTATTACAACACTGTAATAAAGAGGATCTCAATTCTATTTTGAATATGAGATTAGAGGTGCTCGTGGTTCGGTTACGGCCGCAGAACTTCAAATTCGTCATCCGTCTGTTGAATTGACGGATTGAAAAAAAATCAATCCACATCTGTCCGCCGAATTGACGGATGCGAATTGAGAGGATTGACAGATGGATACGAATCGGTTTGACAGTTTAAACTTTTATCAATTTTGAAAATAATACAATAATTTGTCAGTGTTTTTTTTGGAATAACAATCCAACTCAACATAACTAAAAAATTATCAAGTAAATTGTTAAATACTAATAATAAATACATATAAGAAAACCATGCATTATCAAAACTATTTCATTACTTTTTTTTTATTCAAAAGCTATCTAATTTGATTTTTTTTTTAAAAAGACAAAATTAAGTCTTATATTTTTCACACAAAAATACCAAATATGAACACTTATCATTTGATAAAAGGATTTTCAAATTGAAAATAAATTAAAAACACAATAGAATGTCTAAACTTTTTTTTAATTAAAAATACAAATAGAATATCTAAACAAATTGAAAAAATAAAATCTTACAAATTACTAGGGGCGCTCGCGGTTTGGCAGTTCATTTGCTGCCAAAAGAACTTCAAATCTGCCATTTGTTCAAAACTAAGAGGATTAGAAAAAAAAATAATAAATAATCCATAACCGTCCGCTCGTCATCACACATTTTGGCCAAAATGCGATAGATTGATTTGGTTTAATTAGTTTGGACGGATCAAAATATCCTCTGAACATTTCTATAAGATGTACATATTTAAACTAATCACATTTTATATATTATTCACCCACTATAAAAATATGTGAACAAATTTATTCATGGCAGTGAATCATCCATAAAACAATTAAGGGCAAATTACACTAACAATCCCTATAGTTTGGGACTTGTGTCACTTTAGTCCCCGACTTTTCAATTTTGACACATTTGACCCTAAATTTTGAATCTTGTTCCAAATAAGGACAATTGAATATATTATTGCTTAATTTCAAGGGCAAAATCGTCAATTTGATAAAATATAAACAAATTTGATAAAAATAAATGTCAAAAAATATTTTTGAATATTTAAAAATTATTTCTACCTACTAAAGATAAAATTGTGTAAATTGATAAATATTTTAGACATTTATTTATTTATTTATTTATATTAAATTAATTTTTATTATGTGTTTGGATGATGATCGTGTAATAGGTAGTTTTTATTTTCATTAAATTAGTTTCTATTTTTTCAAATGTCAAATATGGCGACAACTTTAATATCATTATTAAACTAATCCATTAAATTAAAAAATCCAAAAGTAAAAATATTTCATATATTAAATATATCGATTACACATTGTAATCTTAACAATCACCACCCATTACATGGTCATCAGCCAAGCACATCATAAAAATTAATTTTGTAAAATAAATAAATAAATAAATGTCTAAAAAAATTATCAATTTTACATAATTTTATCTTTGGTAGGTAGAAATAATTTTTAAAAATTTTAAGATAAGGACAATAAGGGCAAAATCTTCAATTTGATAAAATATAAATTAACTTGACAAAAATAAATGTCAAAAAATATTTTAAAATTTTTAAAAATTATTTCTACCCATCAAAGATAAAATTATGTAAAATTGATAATTTTTTACCAATTTATTTATTTATTTATTTTACAAAATTAATTTTTATTATGTGTTTGGATGATGACCATGTAATGGGTGATTGTTAAGATTATAATGTGTAATCGATATATTTAATATATGAAATGTTTTTAGTTTTGGATTTTTTGATTTAATGGATTAGTTCAATAGTGATATTAAAGTTGTCGCCATATTTGACATTTCAAAAAATAAAAAATGAAAATAAAAACTATCCATTACTTGATCATTATCTAAACACATAATAAAAATTAATTTGATATAAATAAATAAATAAATGTCTAAAAAATTTATCAATTTTACATAATTTTATCTTTAGTAGGTAGAAATAATTTTTAAATATTCAAAAATATTTTTTTAACATTTATTTTTATCAAATTTGTTTATATTTTATCAAGTTGACGATTTTGCCCTTGAAATTAAGCAATAATATATTCAATTGTCCTTATTTGGAACAAGATTCAAAATTCAGGGTCAAATGTGTCAAAATTGAAAAATCAGGATTAAAATGACACAAGTCACAAGCTATAGGGACCGTTCGTGTAATTTGTCCAACAATTAATATCCATAAATATACTAGTCTAAATAAGGCAAAGTTGTTAAATAAATTAAATAAGTTTAATTTATAACGGTACGTTCAATTAATGTCCATAAATATACTAATCTAAATAAGGCAAAGTTGTTAAATAAATAAGTTTAATTTATAATCGTATGTTTAAGAATAATACTATATGCATCAATTAATGTACACACTAGTATATCAATAAATAATGTGACATCATTTGTATGATTTTGAGTATTTGTAACTTGTATAATACATGTGATCAATAATAATATCATAACACTAGTTGATATACTAATATATACACTAATTAATGCATGTAACACTACCGTAATTTATATATAATTATATTTCACACAATTTTTTTTTCAGCAATGCTAGGTATCATGAAAAGTCTTTTATGAAAATGATCATGAAAGATTTGTGACATTTGGATTATACTTTGAATAAAACACCACACACTAATCAAGGTAATTTAAGGGTCATAAATTTTTCATGAGCCCTAACAATTTTTATTTTTTTTATTTTTTTTTTTTTTCATTACACTTCAAATTACTTTCAAAATTCATGCACCAAACACCATATGAACAGTAGATCATCAAGAGTTTCTTCAAGCTGTCAACGACTTGTCAGCTATCCAAACAATATCCGTCAGCGCAGGCCGAAGCTCCTTGCCACAAAACTGATTATACTCAAAGGTGTCGCCACTGCCCTTCTTCACCTCCACCACCGTAAGCGCCGCCGTGACAGCAAACGTTTCCGCCTCAATCGCCAACTTTCCTTTCCTTCCACTCTCATTCCCAACCAACCTCACCTTCGACTCGCTCTTCCTCACGCTGAACTCCGCCGCCTTCCCCACCTCCTCCATTCTCTCTATCACTCTGCTCGCCGCCGCCGCCGTCGCAAACCTCATCTCCTCCTCCTTCCTCTCCCCAAACAACGGCGACAAATCGAACCCCTCAGATAATGAAATTATATGAAACGCATTCAGTGTCTCCTTCTCTTTCTCCTCCTCCGATTCAATCCCATCTGATTCACTCATTCGCTTCACGTTTTTGGGAATTGTTTTGTTGAATTTGAACCAACTTGTGTCCATGAGTTCTGAAGCTGAGATTCGTGTGATGGGATTTGGGTCGAGAAGTCCATTCACGATCATCTGGGTTTCCGGCGAAAACCATGGTGGGAATTTGAAATCGGCTCTGTAAATCTTCTTATACATTGAGATTATGTTCTTGGATTGAAATGGCAAATACCCAGAAAGTAGAACGAAGAGTATGACTCCGCATGACCAGAGATCGGCCTTTGCTCCGTCGTATCCTCTTGTTCCGATCACCTCCGGCGCTACATACGCCGGAGTTCCACACGCAGTGTGCAACAATCCGTCCTGCTTCAAATTGTCCGAAAACGCCGATAATCCGAAGTCTGTGACCTTGAGATTGCCATTTTCGTCTAAGAGGAGGTTCTCGAGCTTCAAATCGCGGTGGTATACGCCGCGACTGTGACAGAAATCAACAGCGCAGACCAACTGTTTGAAGAAATTCCGAGCTGAGTCTTCCTTCAATCGGCCTTGGGAGACTTTCTCGAAGAGTTCGCCGCCGCGGAGATACTCCATAGCGAAGTAGATTTTAGACTTGGTAGCCATGACTTCGTGGAGCTTTACGATGTTGGGGTGATGAACTTTCTTCATTATCGATATCTCGCGCTTCACTTGATCCATCATACCAGCTTTGATGATTTTGTCTTTGGAGACGACTTTCATGGCGACAGTCTCGCCGGTGAGGAGGTTTTTGGCGTGGTAGACTCTGGCGAATGAGCCGGAACCGATGAGGCGGCCGAGCTCGTACTTGTTATTGAGGAGATTTGATGTGGGTTGATTGGATTGAATGGGTTTGGGGGTTGTGTCAGCCATTGAAGGAGCTTGAATTGAATTGCAGTGGTTGTATTGAAATGGATTTAATGTACGTTGTAAAGGGATGGGTTTGGAGTGGATTGGGATTTTGGATTTAACCGTCTCGATGCGTTTGCGGTGGTAGGTACGATCAATGATCTTGGTGTTGGTTTGAAGAACTGTCAGCATTCCCAGGTAGAGGTTGAAATAAATCAAGGAGGTTTGGCTTCTGTTCCATGCTTCTCCTTCTGCATTTTATAAGTATGAGTGGACCACTTTCCGTTGAAAGATGAGATTCAAAAAAGTTTTGGAAAAGTTATATTACAAAAAAATAATAATAATAATAATAATAATAAATAATCAGAGTTTATAATTTATAGCAAAATAAAATTTTATTTTGGGAGATTGACTAATATAATTTATAGCAAAATAAAATTTTATTTTGGGAGATTGACTAATAAGTTCCATATTTTAGATTTATAATTTATATAGTCTCATAGTTTTTCTTGTGATCCATTTAGTCTTTTTGGATGTATAATGACTCATTTACCCACTATATTAGAGTGTTACATTTAGAAAAAATACACTAATGAGTTTTTTAGTGTAACGTTAGAGTGTTACATTTGAAAAAAGTATACTAAAAAGTTTTTAATTTTTTTAGAGTGTTACATCATGAGTAATGTTAGAGATTTTAAAAATTCTACCAAAGTTTCTACCAAATGTCTCACATAGGTGTGGGACCTACACAATGTGGGTTCCACACAATGTGAGTCTCATGTGGGTCCCACACCCATGTGAGACATTTGGTAAAATTTTTGGGATTTCTAGCATTTTTGGTTATATCATGCCCATCACATGTCACGTTTAGGAAAAGTATACTAAGGAGTTTTTAAATTTTTTTTAGAATGTCACATCATTTCCGCCACGTTGTCACGTTTAAGAAAAATACATTAAAGAGTTTTTTTTTTTTTTTTGAAGTGTCACATTATATCTATCACGTTGCCACATTTGAGAAAAAAACACTAAGGAGTTTTTATTTTTTTTTGAGTAAAAGTTTTGGAGTGTCACATTATATTCATTACGTTGTCACATTTAAGAAAAATACACAAAAGAGTTTTTAATTTTTTTAGAATGTCACATCGTTGGAGTATCATATTAATACCTGTCACATTGAAGCATCACATTATACCTATCACATTAATAAAAGAATATAGTTGTCCACCAAAACACTATCAAAATAAAAAAATAAAAAAAAAAATAGGACCACACGAGAAAAAAATTTGTACTAATAGGACTTAACATATCAATAGAAATAATTTGGGACTAATTGGAATAATCGTTTGTGAGATGAGATTTATTGGTAAATATCCCATTAAAATATTGGAGAAATTATAATAAATAAAAAAAATTAGAATTCGACCATTGTAATAAATTAAATTGAGTCTTTAATTGTATCAATTTAAATCTTAATATTTTGATTTATTATCAATATAACTCATTCGACTATTTCTATCACATAAAATCAATGAAAAAAATAATATTGTAATTATTAAACTCAATGTAAATTAACATTTTATGCTACATTGAGTTTAATAACTAGAATATTATTATTTTTTTTTTATCGATTTTACTTGACAGAAATATGCGAATAGGCTAGATTATTATTTTTAGATGGTGAATAGGCTAGATTGAACATAAATAAAAAAATTGAAATTGAAATTGATAAAATTAAAAATTTAAGGTAGATTTTGAGACAATGGTCAAACTCAAAAGATTTTTCCTTTTTTTTTTCTTTTTTTTTGTGTGTGAAATTTCCAAAATATTTGAGTAATTCAAAACAACAGAGTCCATTGGTTTAGGTTAATATGATCTCTAATGCATAAAATGTATTTCAATTACTGGAGGACTAAATTAAAATAATCTTTATATATTGTGAATGAGATTAACCCAACTTAAATATTAAGGATTAAATTGAAATATTTTTATAAATTGGAGATCAAATTGATGTAATTTAAATGTTGAGAATTAAATAATAAAACATTTATATTTTGGACACAAAAAATATAATTTACAAAAGCATAATAAATAAATAAATAAAAAGAAGAAGAAAGAAATTTGCTATGTATGAGGAACCAAAGTTTTCCTCTCTCTTACGAGGATAGAGTGGATGTGTTGGTTCGGCATCCATCCAAATCTGGAGTGTACACAGTGAAGTCGGGTTATTGGGTTGCTAAATCTTCTATATCTGAGGAATCCCAACCTCACCCCTCTAGCTCGTACCAAATCCCAAAAGACTTCTGGAAGCACATTTGGAAAGTTGAAGCCTCTCCGAAAATCAAATACTTTTGGTGGCGAGTCTACAAGAATACCTTGGCTACTACAATTAATTTACAGAAATGCCGCTGCTCCCCGTCCAGTGTTTGTCCCATTTGTTTGAAAGATGATGAATCGATAGAACATGTATTGTTCGACTGTCCATGGACTCAGGCAATGTGGTTTGGCAGTATGCTTAATCTCCACATTGATAAAGGGATGGTGACTAATGTTGTGCAATGGACAGTGGATTGGATTGCGGCTGAGCGAGAAGTTAGAGCGGCGAGCAAGTTACTGAGTCATGTTTTCCTCATTGGATGGTACATTTGGAAAGCACGAAATGACTTCATTTTTAATCATCTCCCAATCAACCCAACTGAGACGCTCTCCAAAATAGCATGGGCCTGGTTCGAGAGGCAAGATCAGTGCCACAACGTCCTCACTTCCAGCAGTGTTTCCCAAATCCTAGAGAGCCATACGGACCAGAGATGGCATCCACCTCGGTTTGGAGAATTTAAATTAAATTGCGATGCAAGCTTCAGATCAAAATGGGAAAAAGCTTCAGCTGCTGTCCTACTTAGAAACTCAGAGGGGCACCTGGTGGATGGCATTGCTACTTCTTTCTGATCTTCATAAGTCTTTGCAGCAGAAGCTCAGGCTGTGAGGCTGGCAACTCAACTGGTTATTGCTTGTCAACTAGAATCTGCTACCATTGAGAGTGACAACCAAGAGGTTGTCAAACTAGGAGTTTCAGAAAAGGTTCCTCCTTGGGAAGTTCTGGCCATTTTTCTTGATATCCGTCATCTTGTAAGTCATGGCAACCTTCAGCTGCGATGGACTCACAGAACCAACAATAGGGCTGCCCATTGAGTAGCTCAAGCATGTGTTCATAATGACCTCCTTGTAGGTTGGGTTGCAAATCCTCCTTTGGCTCTCTCTGATTGATATTGTTAGGAATGATGCCCTTCTTGGGCCCCTGTAAGGTTTTTTTCAGTGCAACTCTTTTCGTTCAAAAAAAAAAAAAAAAGTTTTCATGAACTATAAGATTTACCCGATTCCTTAGACGAACTCTATCATATCACTTGTTGTGTTTGATTTTTAAAATTTATTTTCTTAATTTTTAAAAAAAATATAAATTAATTTAATGAAAATATTTTGTTCATATAATATGATTGAGTATTTTTAATTTTTTTAATTGTGTGGAAAATATTAGAGATAACAACCATAGGAGTTTGTATTGTATTGCTCCACTTTTACCTGTCCATACCATATTGAGAATAGAGGACAAATCAAGCGTGGCTCCGTGGTGAGGGAAGGGCAAGGAGTCGATTAAAGTTTGTAATAATTCATAAATTATATAGGTGGTGTTTGGCAAGTGGTTTTGGGCTAAAATAGCCATAAAAAATAAAATAGGCTATTTTAACCACAACAAACAAAACATTACATCTAACACATAATCATTACACTCTTCTCTCACAAAAAAAGTCAAAAAAGTCAAAAAGTCAAAAAGTCCTTCCTAAACCAAGCTTTTTAGCCCAAGCTAAAATAGCCAAAAAAGTCAAAAAGTTAAAAAGCCAACCCACTTTCCAAACGGAGGCATAGTATATTAAAGATTATAATAATTTATAATTAATGAGAATTAAAAATATAAGTGAAAAAGAAATAAGTGAAAGTAAATATTAAATGTAATATTTTATATTTTATATTTTAATTTTATTACAATAAAAAAATTAAATTATATATTATAGCGATCCCGGTTTTCCCTTCTTTGGTTGTTGTATTCCGGACTCGGTTTCGTAGATGTCGGTTGTTGCATATGTTTCATTTCCGTCCTTTAATTCTTTGTATTTGAGTTTTAGGATGTGTTGGACAGGTTTGTAACAGGTTGGGTGTATTTTGAAACAAATGGTTACTGTCCAGTTTTTGGTGTCTTAGCTCGAGCGAGGCTTTTGTCGCTCGAGCGAGCTCTGTGTTTTAGCTCCTTCGCTCGAGCCAGGGTTCCTTCGCTCGAGCGTGCGTCTGCGTCTAGTTTTGGACCTGAAGGTTGTGTTTCTTAGCTCGAGCGAGCAAGGACTATGTTTTGGGTTTCTTCGCTCGAGCGTGCTTCTGGGTTGCAGACCTGAAGTTTCGTGTTGTTGGCTCGAGCGAGGATTTCTGTGCTCGAGCGAGGTTTCTTTGTGTCTGGTCGCTCAAGCGAGCCTTGAATATATCAGTTCGCAGCAGCAGCTTCTTCTTCACTTTTCACCATCTTCTTTACACAAACCTTAGATCGGCTGCTCACTCTCTCTCTCTACATATCTTCTCCTTACAAATCCATCTATTTCTAGTGTGTTTCTACCCTAGTTCCTTTGTAAAAAGTGTGGAGCTTGGCGTGGCCTTCATTTTGATTCGAAAATCATTGGGTTTGAAGCATCTCGAGTTTTCTTCATCTTCTCCATTGGGTCTCTTCTTTTGAGGTGGGGATACCCTACTCCTTCTTTTGGGTTTTGACATAAATTTTAGTCATTTGGATTTGATGGTGACTTATGGTAATTTTGGGAAGGTTAGGGTTTGATTTGTAATTTATAAAAGAGGGGTATTTCCATGTTTGAGTCAAATTTGTATAAGAGACTTGAAATTGGGGTTGTTTATGTTATATGAGTGAAATTTGGCCTTGGGGGTAACATTTGAGAATAAAGGGATTAAAGCCCTAATTGAAATTAATTAATTAATTTGTATAATTAATTTGGGAAATATAAAAATATGAAATTGGGTTGAGAATCATGAAATTAGATGGAATTGTGGTAGAATGGTGTGGTTGGATTAATTTATCACCCACTTATGAAATCGTTGATTATTTATCTATTCGATAAAATTATTATTTATTTAGAAATAACTGCTTTGGGCTATCGGTGGAGGATAGTCTTGATTGTTGTAGACACTGTATGTTGATTAGGGAAAACTGAAATTAATCACATTGAATATGTCATTGAATATGACGATTGGGATAATATATCGAATATGTGTATTGATTGATCATTGTATATGATAAGTGTTTAAATAAATTGTATATGTATATTGTTTGGGAGGAGATAGGGGATGTACTCTCAAACCAGTTTGGGAGGAGATAAGGGATGGACTCAATTGATAACTAAGTTAGCCGGAGTGTCCAGGGTGAAAGTCCCGAAATCTTGATTACGTTTGCATAACGTAGATAATTGAAGTATGGAAGTGTTTTAATATGAGTTGTAGTTTCATGTGAATTGTGAATAATGAAAGTGTCTTAATATGAGTTGTAGTATCATTTAATTGTTTGGCTAGATATTGAGCTAGGTTTATGAATGTAAATTGGATAAGTAAAGGAAAGTGAAATGAAACACAGATGTAATTGTCATGGAACTGGAATGTGTTGTAAGTTGATTTACAAGTGTTAATCATTTATCAAATGCTAATGTTTTAGTTATTATTCATAATTGGTTTAGTATATCTCTACTAGGGTTTGGCTCACCCTATATAGGACATCATTTTTATGTTCAGGTGATATGCCACCTCCAAGGACGTAGCTTGGGAGGCTTTGAGGCTGATAGATCCTTTTGTTGTTCTCTTTTGGTATTACATGTAAATTCAGGCAAGGGCTTAAAGTGTATTTGAGTTAGTACTCTCTTTTTGTAACTAAGTGTTGGCTTGGAAAGTTGTAAGCCCGTAGGACATTTACTTTTGTTGTCAACATGTAATACTTTTGTAATAAATACTCTGATAAATGGAAATATGTTTTATTCTCTTATGTCTATGCATGTCAAGAATGTGAGTTTATATGTATTATTTTGAGCGCGTTACATATATAATAGTACATAATACCTAGCAAACATGTCA
The DNA here is from genome assembly GCA_030407325.1 of Camellia japonica. Classification (NCBI taxonomy): domain Eukaryota; kingdom Viridiplantae; phylum Streptophyta; class Magnoliopsida; order Ericales; family Theaceae; genus Camellia; species Camellia japonica. The sequence continues at coordinate 87,715,076 of JAPPVO010000010.1, read as the reverse complement.
AAATCAAACCCCGATTTGAAGGGAAAAGTTATTTGATAATTTAAGGGTGTAACTAATTAATCATAAATTATTATATTCTTAATTATTCTCTTATGATTTAGGATTATTTTAGAAAGATAGTTAAAAATTATATTTCAACTTTTAATTCATTTTAAATCATATCATCTCTCACATTTTTACACGTATTTAAAAAAAAAAATTCAAAAATTAATTTTTTAAATCATCTTTCTAAAATAATCCTTAACACAAACTTACAGGTCACAGCAAAACTACAAATTTCAACCACCAAATAACTTGGCCATGTGAACATTTATACGTGATCATGTCAAAATCAACATGAACATTTATACGTGATCATAAATTTCAACCACCAAATAACTTGGCCATGTGAGGGGGCTACGCAACCCATCAGCATCAGCATCCTTTCTTAAATGCCTACCTGCCCAGTGACAGAACTCACTGGTCCTAAATCTATTTGGGAAATTATTATTATAATATTTTTTTTCATCATAAGTTTGATTTATGATTATTCTATTAAAAACATTAAAAATTTGTTATTATACACATTTTTTTTTACATATTTACCATATATATGTTATGATATTTATAATATTGATTATTACAAATAATAAATAATTAAAAATAATAATAAATTACAAACAAACGTATAGCTAAAAATCTTTTTAATTATAACTAAAATAATAATTATAATAAATCATAATTAAATTTTTTAGCTCTCATACTCAAAATCTCTCATATATTATCATCTCTCAGGCTATAATTACTTATGACAATACTTTCTCCTTTTATCCAGTCCTCCATAAGAAATATTTCATACCTCAATACAATCTCAGTCAATTTTTCTTTTTTCTTTTTTTTGAAATCAATCTCAATAATTTGTTTGTGTGAAATTTACATGATCTCATACAAATAAATGACTAGGATTATTTTGTGGCATAACCACATCAATGTCCATCGACAATGAAGAATTGCTCGGACCTCCATATTTCTAAAACAGTTCTCCCTCCATTCCCACTCTTAGCCCTCGATTGTTATATTGGTTGGGTTAATTTTTTAGCTAAAATAGTCACACACAAAAAAAAAAAAAAGGCTAAAAAATCAATAAAATAAAATGTCACATTCAAATCATAATTATTTCATTTTTCCTTCACAAAAGTCAAAAAATCTAAAAAACTCAATCTAAACGAGACTTTTTAATCTGAGACTAAAATAATTAAAAAGTTAAAAAGTCAACCCACTTTCCAAACGAAACCTTAACGAAGGAGACAAGTGTACACCATAAAACAAGCTAGAAAAATGTTAATAATTTAAACCAAAAAAAAAAAAAAAATTATCTAAAAACTAATGTAAAAAAAGTGATGCGTGATCTCAACCGCACAATATTTTATTTCAAAAAAAAAAAAAAAGATTGAATTTTTATTATACAAAAAATATTGGGTAATTGTCATTTATTTCTTTATATATATATATATATATATATTATAAATCTCCATTTCACACAATAATTTTTCCAAGTTTATTAATTAAAATATTTTTTTATTTGATTTTACTAGACGAAAATAGGTGAATGGAATGATTTATAGATTCTTTGGGAATAACATAAAATAACATATTTATTATTTTTTTATCTTATTTGAGTCACATCACCTCTTATTTAAGTCAGAACATCTCTTTATTTTTTCTGTATATCTTTTCATAAAAAATAAAAAATTATTAAAATAATCTATTTCCAAACATTCATGCAGTTGATCCCATTTGATAGGAGTTAAGGCTTGGTTTGATTTGGTTTGGTTTGGTTTGGTTTATTCCCAAACAACCTCTTAGATTGAAAATAAATAAAAATTAATAAAATAAAAGAGACATTTACATATAAGTCCTAATTTATGAATTTATACTCCATTAAGTCCTAACTAAGATTTTTAAGACTTTTAAACCCCCATTAAATTTTTAATAGTCGAAATTACCTTTCAAATAATGATTGTTCATCATTTTTTATTATCTATAAAGGAACATGATGATTTGACATTTATTTTAATTTTCAAAACTTTAAAATATCAACTTTCAAATTGAAAAAACTTTTAAAAAAAAATTTTATGTGCAAAAAATATTTGAAAAAACCGAATTATTTTTTGTGCAAAACTAAAAAATTTGTGTCTATAAAGGAGTATGATGATGGAACACTGATCTGCAAAACTAAAAAAAAAAACTTTAAAAATGAAAAAATTGATAATATTCCCAATTTTAAAACTGATAAAAAAAACTGTTAATGTTCTCGATTTTATTAAATAGTTGAATTAAAACAATAAGTAGAAGAACAAAAATATTTAATCTCGTACTCTGTTTTTTTATCAGTTAGTGAAATAATTATCTAGAATTTTAGTATGCAAAATTGATAATGTTCATAGTTTAAAAAATTGAAAAAAATTCGATAATATTATCAATTTTACAAAGTATGACTTATTGGTTTAAAAAATCTTAAATAGAACCTAAACTACCATAACATTTGTAAGTAGGACTTTTAAATAATTGACTCTTAAATTTATGGGTCATTTTTTAATAAATCCTCTTTTTATGTGTTTTATTCTATCTAATCCATATTCTTTTTGAGTATTCCATTAAGTCCTATTTAATGTAATATGACCAAATCATCTTTTCTAATTTATTGCACATGTTTCTATTTTAAAATTAATATATAACAATAGTCTCTCATTTTATGGAGAAAATATCTCCCTCATTCTAAAGAGAAAATCTCTCCCTTATTCTAAGGAGAAAATCTCTCCCGCATTCCATGGAGAAAATATCAAATTATGAATTTTGAACCTTTTTACAGTTTGAAAATTTTAAAAATAACGCAACAAAAGATCTAAATAAAAATCAAAATATAATGTGAATGTTCACAGTAAACAACAAACATACAATTAACTTTTCAAAAAACAAAACACATTAAAATATAATGTGAATGTTCACAATAAACAAAACATACAATTAACCTTTGAAAAAATAAAATCCATACCAATATACAATATGAATATTCACAATTTATAATTAACATACAACTAACCTTAAAAAAATAGAGATTGACCAATAAGTCCCATATTTTGGACTTGTAATCCATATAGTCCTATATTTTTTCTTGTGATCCATTTAGTCTTTTTGGATGTGTAATGACTTATTTGTCCAACACATTGGAGTGGCACATTTAGAAAAAGTATACAAAACAGTTTTTTATTGTCACATCATACTCGTCACGTTAGAGTGTTACATTTGAAAAAAGTATACTAAAAAGTTTTTAATTTTTTTAGAGTGTCACATCATACCCGCCACGTTGTCACGTTTAAAAAAAGTACATTAAGGAATTTTTATTTTTTTAAAGTGTCATATCATATCCGCTACGTTGCCACATTAGGGAAAAATACACTAAAGAATTTTTTTTTGTTTTTGAAGTGTCACATCATACCCGCCACATTGCTACATTAGGGAAAAATACACTAAAGAGTTTTATTTTTTTTGGAATAATAGTTTTGGTATGTCACATCATACTCGTCACGTTGTCACATTTAAGGAAAGTACACTAAGAAGTTTTTAATTTTTTTGGAGTGTCACATCGTTAAAGTGTCACATTAACACTTGCCACATTAGAGTATTATATCATACATGTCACATTAATAAAAGGGTATAGTTGTCCACTAAAACACTACCAAAATGAAAAATAGGATCACATGGAAAGAAACTCTCCACTAATAGGATTTAACAAATCAATAAAAAAAAATTGGAACTAATTGGAGTACATGTTTGTAAGATGGGATTTATTGGTAAATATTCCTAAAAATAATTTACACCAATGTAAACATTTACACTGCAACGTGAAAACATAAAACAAAATTAAAAAGGAAAATTTATCGAAAAGTCACATCCAGCTAAATTGTGTTCCGTTTGGTCCCACAAATATTTTGTTTGCTTGGCTAATCCATGTCAGGAGGGATATCTTACTGATAACTTCTTTTTTGAATTTACGTTGTCATGTGGTGGACGAATATGCCCTAACATAAATTGTAGGATGTTATCTTTTATTTTGGGTATGTAAAATCCCACGTTGGGAGGGGGGTGGTTTGGAGGTGTGAAATCTTTTTAGGGGTGTATGTAGGTGATAGTCCACCATTGTTGCTTCTAACATGAACACTGTCAATTCTGTGTACCGCGTCGGCAAAGTCGATCCCTCCTAACATTGTTTACGTTGATTTTGTTTGCTTGGCCAGTCCATCTTCCGCGACAGTCCGCCATTGCTGCTTCTAAAGTGAACACCATCAAGTTGGTGTACCATGTCGGCAAAGTTGATCTACCGAAATCCCTCCTAACATTGTTTATATTGATTTTGTTTGCTTGGCCAGTCCGTCTTCCGTGACAGTCCGTCATTGCTGCTTCTAATGTGAACACCATCAAGTTGGTGTACCGTGTCGGCAAAGTCGATCTACCGAAATCCCTCCTAACATTGTTTATGTTGATTTTGTTTGCTTAGCCAGTCCATCTTCTGTGACAGTCTGCCATTGTTGTGTCTAACATCAGCACCGTCAAATCGGTGTACCGCGTCGCCAAAGTCGATCTATCGGAATCCCTCCTAACATTGTTTATGTGTGGTTAAGGCTGCAAACGAACTGAGCTGAGCCGAGCTTTGCTGAGCTCAAGCTCGACTCGTTTACTTATCGAACTCATTTATTAAGCTCGAGCTCAGCTCGATAAGAAATTAGGCTCGAGCTCGGCTTGGCTCGTTAACATTAATAGAACTCGAGCTCGGCTCGGCTTGGCTTGATTAAATTTCTTTAATATTATTTATATTATTTATTATATAAATAATATATTTATTATATAATTTAAATAAAGATAAACGAGCCGAGCTTATGCGAGCTCGATCTCGACTCGTTTACTAAACGAGCCTAATATTCGAGCTCGAACTTGGCTCGTTTACTAAACGAATCGAGCCGAGCCGAGTTTGTTCATGAACTGCTCGGTTCATTTGCAGCCCTATGTGTGGTCCCCCACATCAAAACGTGAACATCATTTATAATCACATACACACAACTAACAATACCCACACATCACATATCAAACATATACAACACCACACATACATTTCTAAGAACAAGAAACAAAACACAGCACACATAATGCAATCCCGAAGTCCCAAACACACAAATAGTTCACACACTAGCACACACAATCAACGGACAAATACAGAACACTTACGCTTCATAGTCATTTTGTTAATATTTGTTCGGCTACGCTGATGTCCCATGCCTCCGCCCGCTTACATTCACAACAAATTCACTTTCTCTGCTCAAACTAGGGTTTCACACAACCAAAAACCCCTACAAATCGAAACAATCTATCTGTAATCAATCCAACAAAACATTCCTGAAATTTCCTTCAATCTCAATTGTGGGATGCAATCACATGAATTTAAAATTTGAATTACGGGAAAACACAACCGATATGACCTAAGGTTCCATCACTTCTAGAACGTTCCCTATTCAGAAATTGAACTTCACATGTTCCCATTTGTTGGATTATACCCCACCCAATATGTTGTTCTGTGGATCGGGTTAGAACGCCTAATTTCGAAATGGCTGTAATTGAATGTGTTTGTGCCATATGTATACGGGCAAACGGGTCGATGTGGCCACACTACATGACTTCACACTTCACATATGGGTCAGATGAAACTCACACGTCATGTTCATGCACACCCATCAACTTCGCCCATAATTCAAAACACTAAAACAACATTAGTACACTTTTTTCGATAACGTGAAACACACTCACCCTTACTCCCACAATTTCATTAACAATCTTTCACAATGGTTTGACCAATGGCAAATTAGTAAACAATCAGTCAAAAGGACTAGACGGTTAACAAGAAAACATTTGGGACCATATGGATCAAAAGACCGAAATATAGGATTTATTGGTCAATTCCCCAATTAAAAAAGTAAAAATTGACTATTTCAATTGTTTAATGGTAACAAAAATTATTATTCAACTAACAAGTATGCAACAAAAATAACAAACATACAATTAACTTTTAAAAAAATAAAACTTGTATCAAAATACAATGTGAATATTTACAATTTACAATTAATATACAACTAGTTTAAAAAAAAAAAATAAACTCATACAAATGTGAACATTCACACTGCAACATGAAAATATAAAATAAAATTGAAAAAAGTGAAAATCAACTATTTTGATTGTTCAATAGTAATAAAAATGATTGTTCAACCAACAAACATAGTAAAAAATAACAAAATACAATTAACTTTCTAAAAAATTTGAAAAAAAAAAAACTCATATCAAAATACAATGTGAATGTTCACAATTTACAATTAACATATAACCAACCTTAGAAAAACTAAATTCATACGAACGTGAACACTCACACTGCAACATGAAACAAAATTGAAAGGAAAAAAATAAAAATAAATAAAAAATAAAATATAGAAGACTATTTTAACTACTTAATAGTAATAAAAAATGATTGTTCAAACAACAAGTGTAGTAATAAATAACCAATGATATGTGAACATTTACATTCTAGAAAATATATAATTATGTCTATATCTATATTCCAACACTTATTTCTTAGACTTTCAAACAATGTGAAATGTAAACATTTACACTGATTGATAAAAATAAAATAAAAACAATGACAACAATAGAATTAGAGATTCAAAAAAAACTCAATCACTTTAAAAATAAAAACAAATATCACCCATATCCTCATCTTTATCATTATCACTATTACTAACAATCTATGCAATTTTTATCATTCCATCAATTCAAATAAACCAAACCCACCTTTGAATAATCTGTTTGTAACAAAATTGACTGGATATAAATAGAACTTTGACTTACAACAATGGAGAAACATAGAGTTTTGAATACGGAACAATAATGGACGAATACAAAATTTCGAACACAAAATGACAATGGAAGAACGCAAAATTTCACCGTAACAATAAAGAAATATAATAATTTCACCGTCATGTGTAAATTAGAGTTTCTAAACCCTACCAAATAGAGAGTTTCAAAATCCTAGGACAATGAAACAATACCACAAATATGAATAAAACTGATCAAAAAGAAAAACATAAATAATGGTAACTATCAAAATAGAGGTAGCAACAAAAAGGAAATGTGTATATCTTTTTTCTATATAATATATATTAACAATAGACATAAGGGTATAATAGTCCAACAAACAATATAAATCAGGAAAAAAAGACCTCGTGGAATAAAAATATAAATACATGAGACTAATTAGATTATAATTTTCGTTAATAGATTTGTTAAGTTAGAACACCTCTAAATTAGATTTATCAATAAAAAAACTCTAAATTTATTCTATATATAAGGCCTCGTTTGGGAACCCTCCCTTTTAGCCAAAAAGTCAAAAAGTTACTAAATTAGCCAAAAAGCCAACAACCCATACCAAAAAGTCAAAGATTCTCTTTCTCTTTACTTTTTGCACATCTTTTCGTTAAAAGCTAAAAAGTCATCCCAAACATACTAATTTTTTAGCTCATATTTTAACCAAATAATCAAAAAATTACTAAATTAACATATTCCCAAACGGAGCCTAAATTTCACATTACACAAATCTAATTCCTACCACACAATTATCCACCTAAAAATATCTGAGTGATTTTGTCTGGTTCCCAGAAAAAACGGTGGTGTGAGCCCCAACATCAAGTTCTGTGCAACCAACCAACCAACATACCAATAACTCCTGCAATTGTTTACACACATATCTACATGAGTCCACTCATGATCATTTTAATTTCCGAGAGCATTTATATTTAGTATTTTAGAATTGATTTTAGTGAATTAAATTATTCATATTTTAAATTTTATTAAGTAGAATATTTATGTAAAAAATCAAAAAATATCAGATATCAATAATTATATATTTTAATCAAATTTATATTACAAAATATGAATAACTATTTTTAAAATTATATTTATCGTTTATTTTTAAAAGCAAATATGATTTAAATATATAACTATTAATATATAATCATTTTATTTTTTTATATGAATATTCTACTTAACGAATTCTAATAAGTGAACGATTTAAATTATCAAAATCAATTTTAAAATAGATTTATTAAGCTTAAATATCAAAATAAACCTATTAAACTCAAATATTTTATTGAGGCAACAAGTTAAAAACTATAAAGAATTTAGTTGTCAGTTTCAACCCCAAAGGCCCAACCAACTAACTAGCGCTCTCTCTCTCTCCCTCTCTCTCTCTCTCTCGCGTCATTGGCAATTGGGATTGGGTTCATTCAGCAAATTATTGAGCTAAATCTCACATGGCTGATGAAAATGTGAGCAGTGTGGGGCTGTGTCTGTGTCTCCTTCATTATTTTTGTTGGGGGTGGTTATGGCAGCACCTAGTTTGCTTAACCAGCAGCAGCACCTAGTTTGCGGACTCTGATGCTAGTTTGCATTTATCTTTTCAAGTCCCTAAAGTGGTTTTATAAATCAACAAGGAAAATGTTATAAATTTTAAATGATTTATTAAATTTTTTATCAAATCTCTCGTATTCATGTGAGAGATTTGATAAAAAATTTAATAAATCATTTCGGATCTCTAGCATAACCCAATCAACCATGTTACAATTTTTTTAATTTATAATCTCTAAATCACTTTTAAATTAAACTTAAATTACACATAATAAAATATTTAATAAATTAAAATTTTATATTTATCAAATATATTATTAAAAATAATAAATTAAATATCTCAAATATTTTTCTTTATAAATGGGGTGTGTGCGCGTCTGATGCTAGTTTGCATTTATCTTTCCAAGTCTCAAAAGTGGTTTTATAATTGGCAACCGTGGCATGTGATTTACTAAATATTTATGTACTATTATTTTTTGAAAAATATATTATGCTCTAATTTTATTTTTTCACCAAATAAAATAAGTGTTTTAAGTGGGAATGAATAAAATTTTGAATTTTGTTTAAAAAATTATTTTATAATTGTAGCACTTATTTAGAAATAAAACACTATTTAAATGGGCTTAAACATCTTTAAAAGAGAAATTCATTTTAATTAGTAAAATAAAACATTTTAGAAATTATTAATGTAAAAATAATAGAATAATAAATTTGGCATATCGGGTGGAAAGATTTCTTATAAGAAATGTCAAATTGCCAATTTGTCACCCAAGTTTTCAAAAAAATTTAACATACCAAAATTTGAAGGTTTGGGTAGAGAAGCTCAAAATGATACATATTTTTTTATTGGTATTAACTATTAGAATCTGTATTTTAAGTGAGTGTTAATATAACCAGCGCATTTGGTTTAGTGTTTGTGTAATCTCTTTTATGGTATGAGGTTGCGAGTATCAAACTCTTTACCCTTTGTACTGATTTATTTATCTCTCTGTGTTGTTATTAGTCTCTTTGTGACAGATTTATTTCTACCGCTTTGTTGCTAATAGTCTATTTGATGATATAATATTTGTCTTATTAAAAAGAAAATAGGATTAATATACTTTTTGAATAGTATAAGGCATACATTTTTTAATCAATCGTATTTTGTATTTTATTCATAATAAAAAAGAGCGTGAACAAATTTATTTTCGTTAATACAATCCATCCATCACTAACGTGCCACATCAGCAAGTGGGCCCATCACATATTTGGATATAAGATTTCATTTGAAAATTGACTATTTTAATTAATTTTTTAACTTTTTAAAAACGACGTGCAAAAAATAAAGGAGTATTTTAACAATTTATAGTGACTTTTTAATTTTTTGACTACAAACTCGAGTCTCCAAAGGAGACCAAAGTACTCGATATGATGTGCTATGTAGGGGTAGGCATTAGACCAGCCAGACCCCAACCGAGTTTAGATTGAGTTAGAACAAATTTGGCTTAGACTTACATTACCTAAGAGATGTGAGCACTCAAACCAATTTGACTCGAACATCAAACTTATATAGTTATCATAATTTTATTTTATTTTTTTATTGACAATTGTAATTTTTAAGCTTGTTCACATAACTCATATATTTGTCGTTGTTTTAAATACAAGGGATTTTTTTTTTATAAACGTTTTAACCATTCAAGTGACAATACAACTATTGGAAAAATAATGGTTTTTTTTGGTGATTTTAATGGTGCCAAACCTCAATTGAGGTGGAGTAAAGTGGGTTTATATTCTTTATAATGAAAACTTTACACCACAAAAAGAATGACAAAAAACTATTAAGGTTTGAAATGAGAAATTGACTTATTAAGTTGACCTCATGAAAGAGGTGTTGGAAAATGTGTAAAATCCCACATTGATTGTAGAGGAGAGTATTGATGGATATTTAAATCTCATTTTTTGCATAAAGGTGTAAGCCCTTTGGGGCATCTAAATTTTCTGAAGGAAGTGAGTTATGGGTGCTTCAAGGATGGACTTGAGCCAAGACTATGGTCCAAGTTGGTTATGCAAAAATTGTCACGTGCGTGCACTGCCAGCCAGCCCTGTCAGACCGGGTTCGTGATCCGTGTTCTTGAGGCTTGTGATGCCCAATTATTTAACTCATCCTTTTCTCTTCTAATTGTGTTTATCTTGCTCGTAGTGGGAGTGTCGGGAATTAATCTAAGGTCTTGTCGACCGTTTGGGTTCATCGTTCTTGAAAATTTTCCTTGGATTCTTTTTTTTCTTGGTCCTATTTTTTCCCGGGGTTGAGTTTTACTTGTCTCAGAGCGTGTGAAATTTGATCTGGGGTGTCTGGGACTCACTGGAGCAGTTTTGGGGCGAAAAGGCAAAATTGCACATACGGGGCACGTGCGAGAATGGGCTGCACATGCAGTGAGGTGAGGGGGTGATGAGTAGAGGCTGCTTTAATTGCACGTACGGAAGGAGGTGCGGGAGAGAGTGCCACACGTGCGGGGGTGAGTGCTGTGCATGTGGGAAGTACGTGTCGCAAGTGCGGAAAAAAGGGAGACACGTGTGGGAAAACGCTGAGTCCGAAAAATTATTTATTTTATTTTTTTTCACTTGGGGATGAGTGTATCTCATTTTTTGTCTCTCTCTCTCTCTCTAAAAACCCATTTTTCTTCATTCTCTCTACATTTACCTACACCAAACTAGATCAAATCTTTGATTTCTTCAAATCCATTAGAGTTTTGACCATAGTTCCTTCATCAAAGTTGGAAAGCTCTTCGAGGGCTACGTCTTGTGCAGTGGAGATCGAGTTTAAACACCGTCGATTTTGGGGCATTCTTCTCTCTTCCCTTCTAGAACTTGAGGTAGGGATTTTTCTTTGAGTTATATATACATTTTTGCAAATTTTGTTGTTATTAGGACTTTTTGTGGTGATTGAACTTGGATTTTGCCTCATGTGTTGTGAATGATTTTAAAAGTGGGTTTCCATAATGCTTTTCTAAAAATTCTTGAGATTTTGAGTTATATTGTTGTAGAGAAGTGTTAGCTTGAAATAATTTCTTTCAAAATGAGGAGGAAACCTAGTTTATGGAAACCCTAGAAATTTGGGAAATTTTAAGAAAATGTGATGATGTTATGAAATTGATATTTGACCAATATTATGACAATGTTGAAATGAGGAATTTCATGGTATATGAGAATTAGTTGGTTTTGGAAGGTTGTTGTTCAAAATGTTGATATCGTCATGAAATGACTAAGTTGCTGAAAATGTATGAAATGTGGAAATGTTGCTACTCCTCGATAGATATAAATGAGTATATGCTTATCTTGTGAAATTGCATTGGAAAGAGAAATGGAAATCATGATCACAAGTGAAGGCCGAACATCAAAAGCCAGCGGGTTTGCTACAACCCTTATCGATAGCCGAGTGAAAATGGAAACATGTTACCATGGATTTTGTAGTTGGGCTTCCTAGAACTCAATGGGGCAATGATGCTGTTTGGGTGATTGTTGATAGGTTGACGTCTACAAATTTCATTCCGATGCGTACCAGTGACTCAGTTGAGCATTTGGCAGAGTTGTACATTAGAGAAATAGTTTGACTTCATGGGGTCCTTGTGACCATTGTATCAAATAGAGATCCTTGTTTTACTGCTCGGTTGTGGCAAAGCCTTCAAGAGGCGTTCGGATAAGTTGACCTTTAGCACCGCTTACCACCCTCAAACCGATGGGCAGTCGGAGCATACCATTCAGATTTTGGAGGACATGTTTAGAGCTTGCGTTCTTGATTTCAAAGGGTATTGGGAGAGACACTTACCATTGATTAAGTTCGCCTACAAAAATAGTTATCAAGCTAGTATTAAGATGGCACCGTTTGAGGCCTTGTATGGCCGACCTTGTAGATCGCCGGTTTGTTGGGTTGAGGTGTGTAACGCCCTCAAAATTCAACCCCAAGAATATAAAACAAAACATGCATTATTAAAAGAAGACATTATTTATTACATCAATCATCAGAGTCTTACGAAATAAAATACCATAATAAATGCCCTACGGGCTTACATCTTGCCAAGCCAACACTTGGATACAATTTACTGAGTTCTAACTCAAAACAGATAAAGCCCTAGGCTTGAAGAATTACAATGTTCAAATAAAACAAATAACAGATAAAACAAGTCTTCAAATTCAATTCCTCACAAGCTAAGTCCTTGGAGGGAGTGAACCACCTGAACCTGAAAAATAAAGTTCCCATATAGGGTGAGCCACAGCCCAGTAAAGAAATACTAAACCAAGCATAAGCAATAACTAAAGCATTAGCATCTGATACATGGTTAACACACTATAATCAAGTTACAATATTCATGACACGAATGTCTACACTGCCTATGACACATTGTCTATGGCACATTTTACTTTCCACTTATGGCTCAGAACCTGGCCAAATAACTCAACAGGGTTTCATCTTTTATTACCATTACTTCCAATACAACAGGAATAACAATTCAAGTTAGACCTAATCATAACAAATACACATAGTGGTATTGTATCATTCACAATCAATTCACTTCCATACTTCCCAACTGATACACATTTTAGTGATGTATCATATTCACAATAAATAGAAATATTTCTATTAAACAATAAGCACACATAAGAGTGATGCTACTGGAGTCCATCCCCTATCTCCTCCCAATAAATCCGGTTTAGAGGTCCATCCCCTATCTTCCCCTAAACCGTGGAGTTCATCCCCTATCTCCTCCAAATAAAATGCATATGCAATGAAACACACAATTGCCATATACAACACATAATCAATACAAGTAATGTTCTGTATTAATTCAACAGTCAACATAGGTGACATAATTTCAGTTATACCTAAGCCGCATGCAAGGTCTACAACAATCAATGGCTATCCTCCACCGATAGCCCAAAACAGTTATTTCTAAACAAGAAATAAATATAACAATGAATGTAAATTTAACATTCCCAATTCTATGAATTAAACCAAATTCCACATTATTCCTTTAAATTAATTATACAAATTAATCTAAACCAAACCCTAAGGTTTCTTCCAAAATTACCAAACTACCCCCACATACCAAAATTACCAAACTACCCCCCACATACCAAAATACTAACACTTATGATTAAAGCGTATAAATGGAGTAGGAAATCCCTACCTCGAATATATAACTCAGAAAGAAGAAGAAAGAGATGATGCCCAAACTTCAAAGTGCTCCAAACCACGAATTTCTCAGATTAAATGGAAGCCCTCACTCCCCTCTATCTTATTTGTAAAGCAACTAGGGCAAAAACCCACCCTAACTAGATCAAACCTAGGAGAGAAGGTGTTTAGAGAAGAAGAGAAGTCGGACTTTAGGGTTTTAGAATCAAAAAGAGGCTGAAAACTGTTTTAAAATACGCTTCTGCGTATTTATACCTGACAGGCTCGCTCGAGCGAAGACCTGGTCGCTCGAGCGACCAGACACAGAAAATCATCGCTCGAGCGAAGAAATGCTCGCTCGAGCCAAAAACTCGATGCTTCAGGTCTGCAACCCAGAAGCTCGCTCGAGCGAAGGAAAGCTCGCTCGAGCGAAGAACTCAAAGACATACACCTCACTCGCTCGAGCGAAGGAAGCTCGCTCGAGCCAAGAAACACATCCATCAGGTCTAAGTACTGGACGCAAAGCTCGCTCGAGCGAAGGGACCCTGGCTCGAGCGAAGGACCAAAATCAAAGACCTCGCTCGAGCGAAGAAAGCTCGCTCGAGCGACCAACCCAAAAACTGGACATGTACTTTTGGTTTCTAAACCCAACCAACCTGTAACATAACCTGCCCAATAAATCCTATAACTCAAAATAAAGAATTAAAGGACAACAACAACAATGATACAACAATGGAATCTACGGAACATAAGTCCGGATACAATAATCAAATGGGAAAAGACCGGGGTCGCTATAACCTCCCCCCCTTAAAAGAATTTCGTCCCCGAAATTAGCATAAGTTTGTAAAAACAAGTTTTTTTTTTTCTCAATTCCCAATGATATCATAAAGCAATAAACAACATCTTGACCCAATACCGGTCACTTCATCTCTAATCAAGAGGCATCTCATAATATGTGTAAATCAACATATATTCAACTTGCATCAATATTATGCATTAATCTTTTCAATGTTAACAATTTCCATATCATATTCAATCTCATGATATAATTAACACATTCAATATATTAATGTTATACTCCACTTCCGTAAAAAGGCAAGTTTCAAAATGTTAACATTAAACCAAAACATTCTCAATGTTTTCCCAACTTAAGACATATATATATAAAGCTCTTAAGTTCAACAATATTACATAATCTAAATACAAGATTACAAATCAGTAAACAAGTCCGGATATTTCTCACGGACTTCCAACTCACGTTCCCAAGTGGCTTCCTCCACTCCGTGATGCTTCCACAAAACCTTCACCAAAGGGATGGTCTTGCCACGCAGGACTTGATCCCGCCTATCCAAAACTCGAATCGGTCTCTCCTCATACGAGACATCCTCATCAACAACTAAATCAGTCCAATCCAGTACATGTGACGGATCTGGCTCATACTTCCGAAGCATACTCACATGAAACACATCATGAACTCCGGATAACTGCGGTGGCAAAGCTAAACGATAAGCAGCCTCGCCAATCCTCTCAAGGATCTCAAAAGGCCCAATAAACCGAGGGGACAACTTCCCGCTCTTCCCAAACCTCATCAAACCCCGCTTAGGTGATATCTTCAAAAAGACATGATCACCCACCTCAAATACCAAAGGTCTCCTCCTACGGTCAGCATAAGATTTCTGACGACTCTGTGCTGTAACAAGCCTCTTACGGATAAGCTCAACTTTCTCCGTCGTTTCCCTCACCAACTCCGGACCCAACAAAGGTGCATCACCCACCTCGGCCCAACAAACAGGAGATCTACACGGTCGGCCATACAAGGCCTCAAACGGTGCCATACCGATACTAGACTGAAACTGTTGTTGTAGGCAAACTCCACTAATGGTAAGTGCCTCTCCCACGACCCACTAAAGTCGAGAACACAACCCCGAAGCATATCCTCAAGGATCTGAATAGTACGCTCGGACTGCCCGTCAGTCTGAGGATGGTAAGCCGTGCTAAGGGTCAACTTAGTGCCTAAAGCACTCTGCAAACTCTGCCACAACCTGGCAGTGAAACGAGGATCTCTATCTGAGACGATCGTCACTGGGACCCCGTGCAACCTCACTATGTCCCGAACATACAACTCAGCAAGATGATCTACTGAATCTCTAACACGCATCGGAATGAAGTGCGCCGACTTCGTCAACCGGTCTACAACCACCCAAATAGCATCACTACCCCGCTGAGTCCTCGGAAGACCCACAACGAAGTCCATAGTGACATGCTCCCACTTCCACTCGGCAATAGGCAAGGGTTGCAACAAACCCGCTGGCCTCTGATGCTCGGCCTTCACTTGCTGACAAGTAAGGCACCTAGATACGAAAGCTGCCACATCTCTCTTCATACCCCGCCACCAGAACTGGCGACCCAAATCCCGATACATCTTAGTACCTCCCGGATGCACCGCAAGGCGCGAATGATGAAACTCTCGGAGTACCTCCTCTCGGCAAGACTCCGGCACAAACAAACGGTCTCGGTATCTCACACTCAGGTCGGGATACACCGTCAAACCCTTTTCAACCTTCCCATTAGAAATCTTCTCTCGAGAGATTCTACCTCAAGATCACCCCTCTGAGCCTCTAACACTCGAGTCACAAGTGTAGGCTGTGCAACAACAGAAAACAAGGCCGCAGCCTCTACGGATTCGCCCAGATGCAAATCAAACTCCCCAACTGTACCCAACATCTCCCACTCCCGGATGGCTATACTAGCTAAGTCACCAACAGATTTCCTACTAAGGGCATCGGCCACAACATTGGCCTTCCCCGGATGATAGTGCAACTCGAAGTCATAATCCTCAATGAACTCCATCCACCTCCTCTGCCTCAAATTCAAGTCTTTCTGTGTAAACAGATATTTCAGACTCTTATGATCCGAGAATACCTCGAACCTCTCACCATAAAGATAATGCCTCCAAATCTTCAAGGCAAATATCACAGCTGCTAACTCTAAATCATGCGTAGGGTAATTCTTCTCATGAATTTTCAACTGACGTGAGCCATAGGCAACCACTTTCCCCTCTTGCATCAACACACAACCCAGACCCTCTCGTGAGGCATCACAATAGACTGCATAACCCAACCCTCTCTCCGGAATAATCAAAACCGGAGCGGTGGTCAATCTAACCTTCAACTCCTGAAACGACTTTTCACAAGTCTCACTCCATACAAATTTGACTCCCTTCCGAGTCAATCTAGTCAACGGTGAAGCTAACCTGGAGAAATCCTTCACAAACCGACGGTAATACCCAGCTAATCCCAGAAAACTGCGGATCTCAAACACACTCTTAGGCTGTGCCCAATCTTGCACTGCCTCAGTCTTGGATGTATCAACAGACACCCCTTCCCCAGAAACTACATGGCCTAAGAACTTCACCTCTTCTAGCCAAAACTCACACTTCCCGAACTTAGCATAAAGCTTATGGGCTCTAAGTAACTCTAGCACCACTCTCAAGTGTGCCTCGTGCTCCTCCTCTGAAGGTGAATAAATCAAAATGTCGTCCACAAAGACGACCACAAAACGATCCAAGAATTCCCGGAAGATCCGGTTCATCAAATCCATAAACACTGCCGGTGCATTGGTGAGCCCGAATGGCATCACCAGAAACTCATAATGGCCATACCGCGTACGGAATGCCGTCTTCGGAATATCCTCCTCCCTGACTCTCAACTGATGATAACCCGATCTCAAATCTATCTTAGAGAAACAACGGGAACCCTTCAACTGGTCAAACAAATCATCAATACGGGGCATAGGATACTTATTCTTAACTGTAGCCCGATTCAACTTTCTGTAATCAATACACAGTCTCAAAGCACCACCTTTCTTCTTAGCAAAGAGGGCCGGTGCTCCCCACGGCGAAACACTAGGACGGATATAGCCCTTATCTAACAACTCCTGGAGTTGAATCTTCAACTCAACTAACTCGGCTGGGGCAAAACGGTAAGGTGCCATAGAAATCGGCGCCGTGCCGGGCACTAAATCAATGGAGAACTCAATCTCTCGCTGAGGTGGCAAACTAACAAGATCCTCGGGAAAAACGTCCGAATACTCACAGACCACCCTCGGCAACACAATCTGGGTCTCATCACCCTCACTAATCGAAAGACTAGCAAGTAGACCACTAAGCTCACTCCGCCCTCGCGGATCATAACCCGGTGGCAAAACACTACCAACCCGGTCCCCCAGAAAACGAAAACACTCCCCGTTCACGGTACAACAAGTGACCCTCTGACGGTAGCAATCAATAACTGCCCGGTATGACGACAACCAGTCCATACCCAAATAACATCAAAGCCCTTCATGGGCATAACTACAAAAGAAAAGGATTCTATGATCATCGACCTCTATATCACAACCCCTGACACCTTGTTTCAAAATCAACTCACCCCCAAGTGGCGACACTACACAAATAGGAGATGCTAACTGAGCTAACTCCAACTCCAAAATAGATGCAAATGCAGCAGACACAAAGGAATGAGATGCACCCGTATCAATCAGAACACTAGCAACTGAATTGCAAAACAAAAGGTACCTCTCACAACAGACGGAGTCGGCCACAAGATCCTGCG